>CM076575.1:1315596650-1315869150 GCA_034641835.2 Pinus albicaulis
AAATTTCGACCATTTTTTGATCCGGATTTATGCAGGAACACAACATAATACAGAAATAACCATAAACATAGAAATACAACAGAAATAAGGATTCATTTCATTAATATCAAATCACAGAAATATGCTTACAAACATGATGGAAATAAAATAGCTAGGGTGCTGGTAGCGAATCTCTGAGAAGAGATGTGGCAGCTACAGACCTCTGAACTGTGTTACAATGAGGCTCGAGGGCATATTTATTATGGAGAAACAATGGAGAACTCTAAACGTCCAAAAACCTAACCCTAGGAGATGAAGTGCAAAAACTATGGGCTCCGCTTGGGTAAATTGGTGTTTCAACTTCCCGGGGACATAACTTCGGCATTGTAGGTTTTAACCCTGAACAAAAATATCTACACACGATTCTTATAACAGAAAATAAACAATAGCAAGAGCATAAAACATAAAACAGATAAACACAGAGATTTTCCCTTGGATCCCAAATCGGGACGACCAGCTTGATTTTTCATTATATTCCTTTTAGTGTTACAACACATATATATACATGCCGAAGCATACATAAACCCCAATCCATTAACCCTGGATTAGAACATAGCCGTAGTTCCCTTGACCGGATCTACAAAATACCAGGGGCCGAAAACCATCGAACCCCAAAACCATGTGCAAAACCATGCACAAAACCATGGGCGGATCCGCCTATGAGTGGGTCCGCACAAAAAACAAATTACAAGCCGAAATGCAAACCTAGCAGTGGGGTACTTCGCCCCTCGTGACCCCCGTCTTGGCCATAACCATCTGGTAGCGTGGGGCCAATCATTGAAGAATATAACACATAGCATTCTCCCTTGTTTTCTTTCCACAGTGGGCCACAAGAGAGCTTAGTCATTGGCCAATTCTTCAACACCCATTGTTTCTCTACACCAAGAGAACTTCTGAGTGCTCACAGACTTCGTCAATGCATCTGCAACATTCTTCAAAGTGTCCACCTTTACCGGCAACACCCTTTTAGCCTCAACCATATCTCTAACAAAGTGATATTGAACATCAATGTGCTTTGTCTTTGAATGATAAGCAGGGTTCTTAGCCAAGAAAATTGCACTTTGGCTATCACAGTCTATCCTTATAGCTTGCTGTACCAACCCCATACTTGAACACAATCTCTGCAGCCAAACTGCTTCCTTGCTTGCATGAGTGGCTGCTATGTATTCTGCCTCTGTAGTTGAAAGCGCCACTACAGACTGTCTTTTACTCATCCAACTGACTGCACCTCCAAATAGGCTAAACACATACCCACTTGTAGATCTTCTTTGGTCCAGATCTCCAGCCCAGTCTGCATCAACAAAACCATGAATGTCCAACATTCTTTCCAATCTTGGTCTTCCCTGGTAGCACAAGCCATAATCACTAGTGCCACATAAATATCTGAAAACCCGCTTCACTGCTGTCCAATGCTCCTTCCCTGGGTTTGACATAAACCTGCTCAATACTCCCACTGCATGTGCAATGTCTGGTCTAGTACAAACCATTGCATACATCAGGCTACCCACTGTACTTGCATATGGAACACGGGACATATCCTCCTCTTCTTCTTGTGTCTTGGGACACTGTTCAGCAGACAGCTTTGCACCTACAAGAATAGGAACACTCACCGGTTTACTATCCTGCATATTGAACCTCTGCAATATAGTCTCGACATACTTCCTCTGGTTTAACCAGAGCTTCCTCTTTGCCCGATCTCTCTTAATTTCCATGCCCAAAATATAGTTTGCAGCACCAAGATCCTTCATGTCGAATTTGGAGAACAGGTGGGTCTTCAAATCTTGGATAATTTCTTTGTCATTTCCAATCAACAACATATCATCCACATACAAGACCAAATAAATAACACGGTCACCAATTAATTTAAAATAAACACAGTGATCCTCCTTGCTTATAGTGAAGCCAAGTCCCCGTATATAGGTATCAAATTTCTGATACCACATCCTTGGTGACTATTTTAACCCATACAGAGACTTCTTCAACCTGCACACCAGTTCTTTCTTACCCTTCACCATAAAGCCTTCAGGTTGCTTCATGTAGATCTCCTCTTCTAGATCCCCGTGAAGAAATGTTGTCTTCACATCCATCTGTTCTATCTCAAAATCAAATGCAGCAGCAACAGATAAAAGTAATCTAATAGAAGTAACCTTGGCAACAGAAGAAAAAATATCACCAAAATCAATTCCCGGCACCTGGGAATAACCTTTCGCTACCAACCGAGCTTTGTATTTCTCCACCTTGCCTTCTACATTCATCTTCTTCTTAAACACCCATTTGCTCCCAATGGGCTTCCTTCCAGCCGGCAACTCCACCGGATCCCATGCATCGTTTTTGTGCAAGGATGCCATTTCATCAACCATGGCCTCCTTCCAGAGTTTTCCATCCTCTGAATCTACTGCCTCCCTGACAGTTCTGGGTTCATCATCAGTTATAGTTAAGGCAAAACCTGAACAGAAAGCAGATGGACTATACCTTTCTGGTTGCCTTCTTTCCCGAACTGATCTTCTCAAAGCTGGAGTTTGTGGCTCTTCATCTTCTGAGTCTTCTTCTGTTGTAGAGTCTGATTCATCCTCCTTTAGCTCAAACTCTATCTTTTCAGGTTCCTTTGATAGGAATTCATGTTTAACAACATCTTTCACTTCTCTAAACACCACATCTCGGCTGTACACAACCTTCCTTGTTTCTGGGTTCCAAAGCTTGTAACCATTTAAACCATCCTTATACCCAATAAAGATGCACCTTTCAGATTTATTATCCAACTTGGTCCTTTTCTCCTTTGGAACATGTACATATGAATCACATCCAAATACCCTTAGATGTGAAAGAGAGGGTTTCTTACCAGTCCATACCTCATGTGGAGTCTTATCCTCAAACGCTGATGAAGGTGATCTGTTAACTAAGTAACATGCAGTCTCCACTGCCTCTGCCCAGAATTCTTGTCCTAACCCGGTACCACTGAGCATGCTTCTTGCCTTTTCCATCAGTGTTCTGTTCATTCTTTCTGCAACTCCATTTTGCTGAGGTGTGTATGGAGTAGTCTTTTTCCGTGCTATACCACACTTCTTACAGAACTCTTCAAATTCCTTCTTGCAGAACTCCCCACCATTATCTGTCCTCAGCGCCTTTATCTTCTTCTCTGTCTGGTTTTCCACCAGAGCCTTAAATTCTTTAAATTTGTCAAAGACTTCAGATTTCTTCCTCAAGAAATATATCCATGTATTCCTTGAGAAGTCATCTATGAATGAAACATAGTACACAGACTTGCCCAGTGATGGAACTGACACAGGTCCAAACACATCACTGTGCACAAGTTCTAATATCTTGTTCGCCCTCTTAGCACCAGAAGGAAAACTCACCCGATTCTGCTTCCCATATACACAATGTTCACAGAAATCAAAATCCAGAGAGCCATTAGACATACCTTCTACCATACCATTTCTATGTAGTATCCGAAGGCCCTTCTCTCCAATATGTCCAAGCCTTTGATGCCATAGTATGGTCTTTTCTCCGGAGATCGCTAGGCTCTTTCTGCTCCACTTCCGGGAACCACGGGAACTATTGCACCCATCAATAACGGTGTTGCCTACTGAAGCTTGTATAGAGTTGTCGGAACTCCCCCATTAATACTAGTGCTCAGGAACCATCTTATAGGTATCTTTCTCGAACATTGTTTTTACACTGTCAGGATCTTGCTTCTGAAATCAGACTTTGGCCAATGCGAGATGTCCTGAGAACCGAGGGAGGTTTTCCTAATCCTTCCACCTTGCGGCTTCAGCTTGACCTTTCCACGTCCGACGATTCTGGCCTTCCTATCATCCCCTAGGAAGACATCACCACCATCATATTTCTCATACTCGCAGAACCACTCCCTATGGGGAGTGAAGTGAAAGGATGCACCTGAGTCAATCAACCATGACTCATGATCCACATGTGTATTTGAAGAAGAAGCCAAATACACATCCCCACCTTCATCCGAGGTGGTTTTTGCCTCTGCAGAAGGACCTTCATCAGATCCCTTTCCTTTCTCAGGAGCTTTAGATCTGCATTCCTTTTTTTAGTGCCCTTCCTTTCCGCATTTCCAGCACACCTTTACAAACTTTCCAGGAGATTTAGATCTCCCTCTAGATTTAGATCTCCCACTCGAAACCTTATTCTTATTTCTGTTCTGGGACCTTCCTCGTACAGATAAGGCATCTCCATTCTGACCCTCCATATTTCTCCATCTCATTTCCTCCGACAGCAAGGCTGAGACAATATCATCAAAGTTCAAGGTAGTTGTATTGCTACCTATTGCAATAACTAGTCTGTCCCACGAATTTGGTAGAGAACATAACAAACTAATGCACTTATCTTCATCTAAGACTTTAATATCAATAGATGACAATTGACTTACAACAGTATTGAAGGCATTCATATGCTCTATCACGGAGTCTCCATCCTTCATCCTCGAGTTATACAATTTTTTCCATAGGAAAAATTTATTCACCAGAGACTTAGATTAGTACAAAGTCCCTAACTTGAGCCATAAAGTCTTCTTTGTAGCTTCCCTGGATACATTCAACAATACCGAATCTAAGATACACAACTGTATTGTTCTCTTTTCCTTCCGATCCAACTTCATCCAGCATTCATCTGACATTGTTGTTGGTTTAGTACCCGGATCTACCACGATCCTCTGATATTTATCCACTAGAATATTCTTCATCTTGAGCTTCCACAGCTCAAAAATATGACCATTAAATTTCTCGATCTCTATCTTTCCACTGCTCACCATCTTGTTTCACCACAAGAATCAATCCAACAGATCTCCTAATGAACAAGGTCTACACAAGCCCAAGAAAAAAAACCCCAGTAGAAAAGGCGTTCCCTTGCAGTCAAAACAATTATGATACCAGATGTAGGTTTTAACCCTGTAAAAAAAAATTCTGCCAACGAATTCTTAAAGACATAAAATAAACAATAACGAGAGCATAAAACATAAAACAGATATACACAGAGATTTTTTTCCTAGATCCCAAATTGGGACTACCATCTTGATTTTTTATTATATTCCTTTTAGTATTACAACTCATATATATACATGCCGAAGCATTCATAAAACCCAATCCATTAACCCTGTATTAGAATATAACCATAGCTCCCTTGAATATATATATACAAAATACTAGGGGCCGAAAACCATCATGCCCCAAAACCATCTGCAAACCCATGCAAAAAACCATAGGCGGGTCCACCCAATGAAAAATAATGACACCCCTGTGATCCCCCCGCTGCGTTCAACGCAACGTACAACGGGGGCTATCGCCCCCCCTGTGACCCCCCCACATGTGAGACTAATCGTGGAAATAATATAACGCATACCCAACATAACCAGGCCGAATATGATGCCATGGTAGGTTTGTTAGTTGATGCCCTTGATCGTTGCATCCTTCACCTTCATGTTCATCTCAATTCCTTGCTAATTTTCATGCAACTTAATGATGTTTATCGTGTGCATAATCATGTCCTATTTATAAAATATCTATGAGTTAAGATTTTGGCATGTGAATTTGAATTCATTTCATTCAGTCATGTTCCTAGAGCCTAAAATCACTATGTAGATACCATTGAAAATAAAATTCTAGATTGGAATTTATCACATACAAGAAAACATCCATAACATAAGCAAATGGAAAACCACATCATCAAAATGTGTTTGGAATCCACTACTCTAAATACATCCGACATGCCCATAGCATGCTACACACAAAAAAGGGGGGCACACATTCCCCTACATCTCCTCATCATCCTGTCAAGGATCTTGTATTAGTTCGTTTGAATGCTTGAATCCCTTATTTGAGCACTTGGAACACAATGGCACTCCATAAACTCATCCAACTAGGGGCATCATTTTTACATTTCCATACAATATTAGTCCCCTCCATCACATATGTTGGGAGTAGTATCTCATTCTTGGGGGCATGATGGCCCCTTGCCACTTTCTCATTCAATTTACATAAGTCTCGGCATAAACCCCACTGATTTAGGTATCTTTTATTATCTATTCATTCCTTGGATATCTTATCCTACTGGCCTCTCCGGTGAGCCGTATACACATCATATATTATATATTATTGATACCATACATTGAAACATTCTACTATGTGATGTCCCATTTACCACTTGGTCCCCGTGTTTGACTTAGTGGACAAGAATGATCCTAGACCTTATCTATTAGTTCAATCATGCTTTACTCTTATTTCCTTGATTCTTCACCAAGAACCATCCTTCCATGAAGCATTAAGGCCATCCTTAGAAAAGTAAGGCCACCTACTTGAAAGTCGAAGATCTAGATTCTGAAGGTAATTTTTTCCACTTCCAAATCCACAAGATTTAGGACCTTATCCTCCTCTCCAAATTATCCAATAACTCACTATGAAAATGAATTGGATTTGGAGGCAAGAAGCCCTTTTATAGCTAAAAACCTAGTTTTTATTTTGCCCATTGCAACCAAACCATAGCTCGATTTGATGAACTGTCAGCGCCGTTGGAAATCTCTCACCGATTTTTATAATGGGTCTTCATTTGTTTTTGGTAATTTGACACCTCAACCGAAAGCCATTTTTTCAACGAATTTTCACTTTACTGCCAATTCAAACCGAATTTCTTCATATGATTCACCTGTACTTTGGTACCATTTTTCCTTGGCACTTGTCGACTCATGTGTCGATTTTCGTCATGAGTAACCCTTATTTACTCATGTTTTTTTATCGTCCCCCTAGCCCTATCCCATGTGGCAACATCATCAAGTCACCCTTGCATCCATGGAGTCTGTTCCAAGTCCCATTGTGTCCTATTACATTATTCCATCCATATTTTCATTGTATTCATCACTTTTTTCTCCTTTTAACCTCCAACTATACTATTTCGTCTTTGAAAATCCTTCATCTAAGTAATTGACCATCGCCTCTGGAATCGAGTAAGTTGCTGCCAGTTCAACCATGCATATTATGCTCTGAAAATGGAATTCGTCAGTCTACCTCTCAATTTATATCCCTCATTTCAGTCCATCAATCACTCTATTGTTATCCCTCATGCCTTGGTTGAGGATTCCTCATCGCCTCAACTATGGTGGGCTTGCTTCTATCGACTTTAGCACATTTATTCCAAAAGTATGTTCTAGAGGGTGGTGTACCTTGGTTCCAGCTTTCATCATTGTTCGTTGTCTTGTATCAATCAAATGGAATGATCATTTTCCTTGTTTCTCATATGCTCAACTCCAACTTTTTATCACATGATTAAGAATTGTACACTTGATGGTCCGGTGATCCAACAGATTATACTAGTGATTCTCGAGTGTGTGTGAGATTTTCTAGACCTCATGAGGGGGTGGCCCTTAATGTGGCCCCCCCACATGCTCATATGAGCTCATATTATGATCTAGCCTCAGATGCATTTCTGCATATTTGATGGGTTCAATTCCAATCGCTTGCAGTGGCCACAACATGCATGTCTCCTTCATATGGTCCATTCAGATCTTGAGAGCCCTTTCCTATTCAAAAAGGCTTCTTTGTTTGAAATTCCCCCTCCTCGTGTCAACTTGAGGGGCATTATGTCTCATGTATTCAAATGTTCATTGCATTCAGTCCTGGCCTATATTTTACAAGGTGCATTATGTATATGGGATGAATTGTATTATTTCTTGCCCCATTGATGCCAACATTTCATGTATCATGTACTTTTTAGCTCAGTCCCACATTTTTAGGCTCACCATTATTATTTTTACTCAGTTATCTCGTCGGGTATGGGCATGCCCCCCTTACCTCATTTGAGATCATGTACTCCAAAATAAAAGGAGACGTATAGCAGTTTAGTAGGTCCCGCCCCATCCATTTTTTTCTCTCCTTGCATTGCTTCAGCTGTATCTCTCTCTCCCAGACTCCCCTTTGATGTCTTGTGGAAGAGTAACTTACAACATATTTCGGTCATACGATTTTCTCCTAACACTCGTACGTTGGGGGGCAATCTTTTATCACCAAAAAATTATCACCTAGCCATTTTTAACGAGGATTGAAATACACCATGTAAGTTTAATTTTACCATATTAAAATCACTTTCACTATAGCAAATAATTTAATAAATCAATTTTATTAAGTTATTTCTAGTTAAAATTAAAAAACGCCATGAGAATAACTGAATAAAACATTATTTCTTTAATTTTCTCTAGGAATAATTATTAAATAATTGTTTGATAATTATTCCTTGTCACATTTGACTAAATCACCTAAGAAAAATTAAATAAATCATTATTTATTTATCTTTCCTTAACTCCATTCTTGACATTATTGTTAAATCACTATTTAATAATTATTTCATTTTCGCACTTTTATTAATATTCGTGGAATAATTAATAAATCATTTATTTGTTAATTATTTCTAAATAAAGATATTTGAGAATTTTGAATATCTTTGCCCTCTCCAAATATATAATAATGTATTCCTAACGGTTAGATCTATATTTTGGTCAATAATGTTTTATTATTCTCCATTTTCGATTTCAACCCAATACTTTGTTATATATCAGAGGGTTTTTCATTCATTCATCAGCATGATCATTATCATCGTCACTATTATCGTATCCATACTTTTGAGGTCCCACTAGAGTTCTACACATTGTTTAGGTTTTCACATATTGAGAGAGGAATATCTAATACTAAAGTGTCAAGGACTTCAAAGCACCTATCCCACAGAGGGGGATTTGCGACCTTTTTGTAAATATCCTTCACCATGTAATACCAATAAAGGATTTATTTATCTAAATTTCTTTCCATAATTGGTTTATTACATCGAATTCATTTTGTTTTTTATTGTCTTACATCACATCCATCTATTTTTCTGCAGATTTTTCTCACATTATTATTTCATATCTAAAGTATAAGCGACCACAATTTTTGTTAGGGTCATTAGTCACTCGTGACTTAAATGCTATATTTTTGGTACACCTTCCAAGAAATTGCATACTAACAATAGTATCTCCACTATAGTGTCTATTATCACCAACATAGGACCTGATAGGTTGTTAGTCAAGCTACCTCAGTGTAACTATTTCAAACCAGACTTTTATTTGAGGCTTAGCCTCCTCAACCTGAGAGGGCTCTCTCACTAGGTTTAAGATTTTGAATTAAGGATTAGATGGCTAACTCTAGGAATAAATTGTATAAAAGTGTGTGACTGGTTGAAATAATGATCAAAAAACATCTATTGGGCTATGGAGTCTAGGTATTTTCCCACAAAACATCAACACCACCTCATCATGGATGTCAGGGCATTTCAGAGTTTTTAGGTGTATCAGTGAAACAAAAACATAGTGAACAAAACACAGTTTACAAACATATGCAGGAAGTTAGAGCATTTTCCAATGAATTCTAAGTAACATATGTTTATACCACTGCAAATAGATAGATACAGAAAACCATAGGAATATCACACATTAAAAACTCTTTCTGAATCCTGAGTAGTAAGCCAATATCTCTATTATGATAAAAACACACAGTTTGCTACAATGACATAATCTGCTTGCAATGAAAATTTTCCAACCTTGAGGAATTCGACCTCATGTCTCTTATAGATCCATCATTACAATATTGTATTCCCTCATCTATCTTGAGGAGAATTCGAATTTCTTATCTTGACACCTATCTACTCCTAAAACAAACTATTAATTACATGTGACAGATAACTGTCTGTTCTAGAGTCCTAATGAAATTAGGAGTAAAAATCCTTATTATGACTAAAACAACTTGATCTGGGAATTAAATATTATATTTGATAGTTGCTCCTCCTTATATTTGACCTTGATGGTGTCCATAACCTTGTTGTTACATTCTATTAACTTATCCCTTATCTGTCCTAAAAACTAGGAACATGTTCCCTGCAATATAGCTTTAACCCTCATTTATGCTCCTCGAATCTTTTGGATGAACAAAAATGGATATTTTTAGACAAGTGATATGTGTTATCACTTCCATAGAACCATTTACTTCCACCTGTACAAAATTAAATCCTTGAAAGAGTGTGAAGAGATATGATGTGTCTGCGCTACGAAAATATCAGTTGTTTTCGTAGCGCAGTAACTATGCCTTTGTAAAACGTCTCTTAACATCTAATCTCCTTTGCTTTAACACCTGGAACTTCATTTGTGACCCATTTCCATCTTCTAGAAGCATAGGAACTTCAAAAACCAGGTGTTTTACCTCTTAAAACCTTAACAAAATATTTAAAACTACACCTACAGCATTTTTGTAGCGCGCTATGAAACTGCTGTGTATGTCACCTACAGCAGTTTCGTAGCACGCTATGAAACTGTTGTGTATCTCCATATTACAAAGTTTCTTCATCATCTTTAAATCTTAAGAATATTTACAGTCCAACAGTCCTTTAATGATGAATTTGATGCTAATGGACCTTGAAATCAATATAAGTCAACTTTGCCATATTTTCAAAAAGTGGTGTCCTTCCCAAAACAAAATTATATTAGGGATTTATCACTTACTATCTTACTTTTTATGTAGCTGACCTTCAGATTTTTTCAATTGGATTTCAAGATCTTCAATGTGCCTCTTCAACCTCATGTTAGTAGCCATTAAATTTACATTTATCCTTCTCACAAATTTAGCCTCTTTGATTGCAGGAAGAGTCCAGGTAAAAAACTGAGCTTCACTACTGACTGTTTCAGGTTTTGAGACTCTTTCAAGCTCCCACAGAGACTTAATTATGTCAAATTTTATCTTCTCCACAACATTTTTTCTTGCTTTCTTCTTAATCTTAGAAATTTGAAGATTAGCTGGTCTTAGTTTTTCTTTCATTCCTTCATAATTGCTCTTTCCTCTTTGAGTATGGAAAAATCTGTTTCTATCATCCTTAAGCATAGCTCATGAAAGGTCTATGGGTTCCTCATAAACATTTGAAACTTCTCCAGCTTTGTATAACTCCACATCCAGTCCTTGCAACTTTTTTGAATTCCTAGTTAAAGGCCTTCTGGTCTTGAACACAAACTCTGAAATTTCATCATTAAAATCCATCTTTTTGGAAGATTTGATCTTCTTAGATTTCCCTTCATCCAAATTTATAAAATTTGCCTGCACTAAAGGAGATTCCTCAATATCAATAGCTTGTAAAATATCATTCAAACTACCCTTTAAACCTGGATATTATTCTGCAACCATTGTTTTGCCTTTTTCCCTTGCTATTTGACTTCTAGTCAATCTTTTCTGGGCTGATATGCTGGTTGAATGTTCCTATACTGCTTCCTTACCTTTGGTTATCCTATTTTGTGCAAGTTGAGGGGTTTCTTGAATAATTACTGATGTTTGAATCTCTGGCCCTCTCACTTGTTTTCTAGGATTTAACATGACAAATCTCTTTGATCTTGTTTTTGTACGGTCAGTGGTTTCAGATGGTTATTTTTATTTAGCCCTAGGGCTAACACCTGTTCCATATGTTTCCACCCCAAATCCACACAAAAACAAAAATGCAGACCATTCTCTATTCACCCTTTGAAGTTCATGAAAAACTATTAATTTAACAAGACCATGATGGAATAATGAAGTTTCACATGCCTAAGTTTTCATATGCACCTTATCTTCCATCTTGGCCAAAATCCAAAATAGAAAGAAAGGTAAATCTAGAGAAAGTATTCCAGTGAAATGCAATAAGAGCTTGAAGTGGTAAGAATACACCTTATGGTATATTACTTCACAGGTGAAGTACCTTTGAATGTTGGAGAGTAGGTTAGCATATGTATCCTTGACATAACCTCTTGGCACTGCTTTGGTTAAATCTGTGTCCACAAACTCTGGCTTCAAAAATATTTTACAAGCTTCCATTTCAAACCTGAAGTTATTGAACCACCTTTCTTCTCCCCTTGGAATATTTGTCACTAAAGATATAATTTCAGGAGAAATTGGTAAGTTTAAACATCCAACCTTTTTATTTGAACCTGTGAAATTAATGGAAAATTCTTTTGTGACTTGATTATGACCACCCTGTAGCTTTTCACAGAATCTCCAACAACCTACTTTCTTGAAATCTTCTTCAACTGATTTATCCTTGGTGAGAGCCTCTATGCCTTCAGGTTCCATTCTCAAATAGTGGCCTAATTTGTGGTTTCTTTTTTCCTCTGTCATTTTTCACTCGGAATCCCTGTGGATTCAGAAAACCTGTAATAAACTAGCTCGCTTGATTTCAGAGAAACTGGCTCACTTGATTAAGGGTTCAACCTCGCTTGATAATTGGTTCAACCTTGCTTGAGAATTGGTTCAACCTCGCTTGAGAATTGGTTCAACCTCGCTTGAGAATTGTGAAAATCTCTGGTTTATGCTTACCATAAGCTTGTCATTCGAAGAAAAACATGCAACAAGTGTTTCTGCATGAGATAATATAACCAAGGACAACCATCCCTTTTCAAATTTTAGAATGACTAATGATAAATGACCCCTAACGAATCTCATGATGGTTATGAATGGTTGCATGTGTAAGAAAGGATTCGTGGACTGACACGTACTCATGAACATTTAACGAAATTTGATGGATTTGACAGTTGGACAGGATTGGTTACGAATCCCTGATTTTGTAGCACATGTAATGTATTTTTAGGGTTTTGTGCTACGAAAATACTAGCGTTTTCATAGCGTAAAATCATTTTTTAACACTTTCTACGGTACGAAAATGTGGTTTCATGGCTTATTCGAAAAAGAATTCAAAGTGACTAAACACATGATTTCCGAAACATAACATGGGACCCTTAAAGTGTGAAACAAAGTTGTTGGACCTTATTTGATGATGGAGATGGGACTCTAACCTTATGACTTAGACTCTAAAAACATAAAAATGACTTAACCCCTATTCTAATACCATGACTTGGGAAAAAATACAAACTGTCCAAGTTTGGAAAAATTTTATAGTGATAACATTTTCTCCACTTGGGATAGTGTGCCCCTGTGGTACACTATGAACCCGTAACTTCAGTGCTATCCATTTTTGATAAAAATAGAAATTTATATTGACAAGCATCTTCTTCAAACTGTTTGGGCCTTCACTTCGGGCTTAAGATATCTATTTCATCTTGTCATTATTAGCAATGAAATTGAAAAATATGGAATATATATAATGTCATGAGTGACTGATAAAATTTCAACAGGCATAATGCTTTAGGAACCTTCCATTAACAGGCCCTCCAGCATATTATCCTCCATCAATTTCCTGCAATATATGAGTGTTGTTCCAATGAAAACTAGCAATCTTAAAAGGAACCTTCCATAAATTCTCAAACTTACTGTGCTTGCCCTTTTCTTCAATATTGGCCTCCCATTTCAACACTTTATCTTGTAGCTGGAAACTATTTTCTTTGATATTTTTATCAAATGCTTTCTTGATTCTATTTTGAACCTGCTAATGGCTGTCATAGAATTCATTTCTCTTTTCCTGCAAGGCTATCAGCTGGTTGATTCTCCTCTGAATGGCATTTGGTTCCTCTTCAAATCCTTGAATTAACTTCATGACTGGTACCCCAAGTGATGTCGGAAAAACAACTTCAACACCATAGACAAGTTCATATGGTGAAGTCTCAATTGACCTCTTTGTAAAAAATTTATCAGCCCATAAGGTGTACTTTAGCTTTAAGTACCAAGATTTTTTGTTTTCCTGCAATATCTTTTTGATGATTCTTACAATGCTCTTATTTGATGATTCATTAAGACCATTCCCTTGTGAATAATATGCAGTAGAATGTCCAAGAGTGATGTGGTATTGATGGCAGAAATTTATCATTTTCTTGGACTTAAATTCTTGACAATTATCTGTTATAATCTTCATGGGACAGCCAAATCTAGACAATATATTATTCTCTAGAAAAGAAATAATTACAGAATCATTAACTTGTCTTGTTGGTATCACCTCTATCCATTTGGTGAAGTAGTCCATTGCTATGAGAATCTAGTGATGCTGCCCTGATGATGGTGGATGTATCTCTTCAAAAATTTGGCATTCGTGACATGCAACGATTCTTTTATAAATATCTTTAAACATTGTTGGCCAAAAATATCCCGCTCTGAGAATCTTATTTTCTGTAGCCTTCCAATAATGGTGTCCTCCGCAATCACCTTTATGAAATTATTCAATGACTTTATCAGCCTCTTCTTCAGTTAAACAATTCAGAAAAATTCCTCCTGTATCTTTCCAAAACATATTTCTGTCATATAAAAAATATCTTAAATATTTCAACTTTACAAACCTTTCTTTGGACTTTGTTAGATCAGCGGGAGCTTTGTGATGTTGTAGAAAAAAACCACATCTTTATGCCACTCAGAAATTATGTATTTCTCTTCAATTTCAACCATTTCCTCTTCATCATCAGAAATTTATGATATTTCTGCATTCAAAATTATGTCAAGACAATCCAGATTTGACTGAGTCATTAGTTTCACCAAGCCTTGTCCCTTCACCAACTTGGTTGGTTTGATGTCTATATCATATTATAGCAATTTGGCGATCCATTTCCCCCTCTTACCATCGGGAACTGCCTGCGTTAGAATGTCTTTTACCACAGCACTCGGAACATATGCCACGACATGAGAATGCAGAATATAAATTCTGAAATATTTTATAGCTTTCACCAAAGCATAGGCTTCTTTTTCTAGAATATTATACTTCAG
The DNA here is from genome assembly GCA_034641835.2 of Pinus albicaulis. Taxonomy (NCBI): domain Eukaryota; kingdom Viridiplantae; phylum Streptophyta; class Pinopsida; order Pinales; family Pinaceae; genus Pinus; species Pinus albicaulis. The sequence continues at coordinate 1,315,611,380 of CM076575.1, forward strand.
CTCATAATTTTCTAATGTTTTACTAGAGAAAGAAATAGGCTGCTCAGTACCTTTCTTTCCTTTTTGTAGCAAAACTTCAGGAATTTTGTTTTTGGAAGAAAATGTAAAAACCAAAAATTCTTTGGAAAAATATGGGTTGATGAGTACTGGTGCTTGTGTGAGTGCCTGCTTGATTTTCTCAAAATATATACTAGCTTCAACTATCCAATTGATATCAACTCCTTTCTTTACAATCCTTGTAATATGTTTGACAATCTCAGCAAAGTTAGGAATGAAGCATCTAACAAAATTCAGTTTTCCAAGAAATGATTGAATCTCTTTCCTACTTCTTGGAAAATATACCTTTTTAATTGAATTGAATCTATTAGGATCAATCCTAATTCCATATTCAGAAATGATATGACCAAGTAATTTTCCTGAATTTAAAGAAAAAATTATTTTAGTAGGATTAAGGGAAATACCAAACCTTCTACATTTCAGCAGAACCTTTTCTAAGTGTTTCAAATGATCTTCTTCTTTCTTTGAAAATACTATTATATCATCAAGATAAAAAACCACTGATCTATCCTTTTATTTAGAAAAACAATGTCCATTGCTCTTTGGAAAGTAGCTCCCGCATTCATGAGACCAAAAGGCATCTTGGCGTACATGAATGTACCCCATGGTGTTGTGAAAGCTATTTTCTCCTGATCATTTGGATGTACAAGAATATGGTTGTAACCTAAAAAACCATCAAGCATTGACATTCTTTGAGAACCAACAATATTTTGCAGAATTATATCCATCTTGGGAAGAGGATAGTTGTCCTTTAATGATGATTTGTTCAAATTTCTGAAGTCAATACAAATTCTAATTTCTCCATTATTCTTTCTAATTGGTACCAAATTTTCAAGCCAATTGGAGAATCTGATTGGGACAATGATTTTTGCATCAAATACTTTCTTGATCTCCCTTTCAATCAATGGCATGAGAAGGGGGTTAATTCTCCTCAACTTCTATTTGAATGGTTTCTCATTGTCTTTGATAGGAATAGTATGCTAAATAATGGAAGGATCATATTGCTTTAAATTAGCATAACTCCAAGAAAAAACATCCATAAACCTCCTCCTCATCTCAATATATTTGAATTTCATATCAGCTTAAAGAAACTTTGAAATTTTTATCATTTTAGGCAAAGCTAATGTACCAAGATTACATCTCTCTACTTCCTCTTTATCATCTTGTAATTTTGGTGCTTTAAAAACATCATTTTGATCAAAAATATTCTCAAGAGGAATAAGACCCTTTGGTATTGCATTATTCTTCAATTGCAAAACTTTAGAATTTCCTTTAGACTCAACAAACAAATTTTGCTGATCTACATGTGTATTTTCAAATTCTTCTTTCAACTCAATAAAATTCTTTACCTGCTGATCATCTTCAAAAACTTGCCAGCTTGAGGATAGTTGTCCTTTAATGATGAAAATACTTGCATAGATAGCAAGAGAATTAGCAATGGAATTTTGATCTCTAGGTTTGACTATGAAGGAAAAAGACTGAAAATTCTCCAACATGTCTAAAACTAAATTTCTGTAAGCCCTAATTCATACATCCTTTGTTTGATAAACACCTTCTACTTCTCTAATAATCAATTCTAAATCTCCCAAAATAGAAATATTTCGGGCCTTCATTTTTTTAAGAAGATCTAGACCCAAAATCAAAGACTCACATTCAGCCATGTTGTTTGTGCAATCAAAATTTAGTTTGTAAGAGTAGACGTTACTCTCATCAGTTGGAATTTTAATCTAAATCCCTACTCCTGCTCCTTCTTTTCTTGCTGATCCATCAAAGTATAGTGACCACCATTCTTCCATCTGTTTGTCATTTACTTGCTGATTTTCTGCTCTTATTTCTTCATCAACACTATCAGTTGACTCATTAAAAATAATGGCAGATCCAAGCTTAGTATCAAAGGCATAAATAAGAAATTTTTGAGGCTTATCTTTGCTACTTACCATGTAAGCCATTCTAGTCTCCCGATACAATCTCGTTTGTTCACCAAAAACTGAAATAATGGCATAGGTAAGGTCCATCTGCATTGTGCCTTTGATTTTCGCTGCCCATAATCTTGACAATAGCATACCAAACTTTGGAGGAAAATCAGCCACAACAATGTCCATAACAACTGTCTTTGTTGGTATTTGCGTTAGACCAACAACAACGTCCTTGATTAGAACAATACATTGAACTCTTTTTGAATCAAAGGAGAATAAATCCTTATATGGTCTTGTGATTTGTAATCCCATCCTTTCCATGATTACTTTGGGCATAAGGTTATGTGAATCCCCAGAATCCAACATAGCATTATGTAAATTCATATCATGAATACTAATGCTTACATAAAAAGGAGGAAACTCTTCATTTTGTTCATCTTCTATCCTTGGACCCAAAAATATAGTAGGATTATCTTCTTGAACATTCAAAATATTAGCATCTCCTAGTTGTGAATTTAACAACTTAACAATCTTTCTTCTATATTCATTTACCTTTATAATCTTGCTAAACGGGACTGATATTTTAATTTTCGAAATTTCATTCTCAAGGTTGAAAACAGAAACAAATTTTTCAGCTTCTTTGATAGGAGGAGAAAGTTGAGTGTCTTTCTTACCAAGTGGAGTGTATTTTTACCTTCAACGACCTTTGAGGTATCATTTCTAGCTTCAACAACCTTTGAAGCATCTTTCTTAGGCTGTGTTTTGCTTGCAGTGATAGATACATTTTTGTTTCTGAGATTATATTACTTTTTCATCTCAAAAATGGCATGTTGATATCCCTTAAAATAATCTGATGATTCTCCCTCTTGGTTAGCCAAATATGACTCATCATGCTCTTCCTTAGTCAAGAAAATTCTTGACATCTCTTCATCGAGACAATGGATGGATTCTTCAGGAATTTCAGGTTCATCTTCTTCATCTACCAAATTTTGCTGAAAATGAGGTCTCACTGGAGGATAGGGCTCCTGATTTCTATTTTCTCTTGGCCTTTGCTGGTTCTAAGGTCTCCTGAATTGAGGATTTCTAAACTGAGGTTCATGTTGCACAAGAGGAGCTAAAGTGTTTCCAAGAGCTAACCTATCCATCAACTTCTCCATGGTTTTCATCATTGAATCAAATTTGTCTTCAGAAGTTGAAGTGGAAGGTTTCTCCTCTTCTTTCAATTTAGTTTTCCCATTTTTGTATTTTTAGCAGCTATCATGTTTACCTAAACCTTAACTGCATCACTTTTCATTTCAGCAAGTGAAGGTGATTCTCTTTCTCTCAACAAGATAGAAAAGTCATAATCAAATGCTTCAGCATATCTCATTTGTGCTAAGGCTTCCGGAGGTTTCAAATGAGATGGAATTGAGTCAAAAAAATTATTAAATCTCTTTGAAAAGTTTTGGACAGACTCATCAACTGCCCTTCGAAGGTTTTTATATTTAGTAAGTGCTTGAACTAGATTGGTTCTGTTTCCCCATTTCTTTAAAAATTTATCTTCAAATTCATCCCAATTTCTAATGCTTCCTAGTGCAAGGGCTTTAAACCATTTTCTAACTTCACCAATAAAGCTCTATGAAAATAACCTTAGCTTCACATCTTCATCATCAACTTCTTCCCTGTTTATAAAATCATTAAATCTGTCTACAAATTCCTCTATTGTAATGCTTCATCAATACCCTAAGTAGGAATCCTAGCAGCATATTTACTAGGAAGATCATGAAAAATAGCAGGGAGTACAAGTGGGGCATAACTAGCAGGAGAAGCCATGCTTGAGAGATGAAAATTAGTTTTAGGAATGACAGAAACAAAAGATGAAGAACTAATATGGGGAGGGCTACTTGGTTTCTGCAAGCCACTAAAAATTGAGCTCCAATTTGGAAGGGGCAAACCAACTTCGGATTTTAGTAGGACTTAAAAAGGATCAAGTTCTTTACGTCTATCTAGAGACTCTTTTTCTAACAATAGCTTAGAAGTAACAACTTCCCAAAATTCTTCTTTGTCCTCTTGGGTTACTAGGGCTGAAGTGTTAATTCCCCTCCTTTGCAAGTCTAAAATAATATCAATGAATTCCTTTTCACTTTATGACCTAAACAACACTTCGTGAATTTTATCATCAACTCTTTTGTCTTCAAGACTTCTTAATATTTCAGGGGAGAAATATTTCAAATGACATGGAGTACCTGATATTTCTGAAATTCTTTGACTGCCTCTTGAAATAGTGTTTGGATTGTCCACAATGGTAGGTGGATTGGGATCAGGATTGCTCCGTGTATATCTCCTTCTCGAAGCCACCTTTAAACTTTGAAAATGTATGGAGTCACCAAGGTATATTGCAGCCTCGAAAAATTTTTTGAGCTCCTGCTACGTTCAGAAGTTTAGCTTTCTTGATGATTAATCTTCAGGCTCCCGGTAGATGCACCAAAATGTTATCACCAAAATAGGACCTGATAGGCTGCTAGTCAGGCTACCTCAGTGTAACTATTTCAAACCAGACTTTTAGTTGAGGCTTAGCCTCCTCAACCTGAGAGGGCTCTCTCACTAGGTTTAAGATTTTGAATTAAGGATTAGATGGATAACTCTAGGAATAAATTGTATAAAAGTGTATGACTGGTTGAAATAATGATCAAAAAACATCTATTGGGCTATGGATTCTAGGTATTTTCCCACAAAACATCAACATCAGCTCATCATCAAAGTCAGGGCATTTTAGAGTGTTTAGGTGTATTAGTGAAACAAAAATAGAATGAACAAAACACAGTTTACAAACATATGCAAGAAATTAGAGAATTTTCCAATGAATTCTAAGTAACATATGTTTATACCACTGCAAATAGATAGATACAAAAAACCATAGGAATATCACATATTAAAAACTCTTTCTAAATCCTGAGTAGTAAGCCAATATCTGTATTATGATCAAAACACACAGTTTGCTACAATGACATAATCTGCTTGCAATGAAAATTTTCCAACCTTGAGGAATTCGACCTCATGTCTCTTATAGATCCATCATTACAATCTTGTATTCCCTTATCTATCTTGAGGAGAATTCAACTTTCTTATCTTGACACCTATCTACTCCTAAAACAAACTATTAATTACATGTGACAGTTAACTGTTTGTTCCAGAGTCCTAATGCAATTAGGAGTAAAAATCCTTATTATGAATAAAACAACTTGACCTTGGAATTAAATATTATATTTGATAGCTTCTCCTCCTTATCTTCGACCTTGATGGTTTCCATAGCCTTTCCGTTACACTATGTTAACTTATCCCTTATCTGTCCTGAAAACTAGGAACATGTTTCCTGCAATATAGCTTTAACCCTCATTTATGCTCCTCGAATATTTTGGCTGAAAAAAATGGACCTTTTTAGACAAGTGATATGTGTTATCACTTCCATAGAACCATTTCCTTCCACCTATGCAAAATTAAATCCTTGAAGGAGTGTGAAGAGATATGATGTGTCTGCACTACGAAAATATCAGCTGTTTTCATAGCGCAGTAACTATGCCTTTGTAAAACATCTCTTAACATCTAATCTCCTTTTCTTTAACACGTGGAACTTCATTTGTGACCCATTTCCATCTTCTAGTAGCATCAAAACTTCAAAAACCAGGTGTTTTACCTCTTGAAACCTTAAAAAAATATTTAAAATTGCACCTACAGCAGTTTCGTAGCGTGCTACGAAACTGCTGTGTATGTCACCTACAGCAGTTTCGTAGCATGCTACGAAACTGCTGTGTATCTTCATATTACACAGTTTCTTCTTCATCTTTAAATTTTAAGAATATTTACAGTCCTTTAATGATGACTTTGATGCTAATGGACCTTGAAATCAATATAATTCAACTTTGCCATGTTTTCAAAAAGTGTTGTCCTTCCCAAAACAAAATTATATTAGGGATTTTTCACTTACTGTCTTACTTCTGATGTAGCTAACCTTCAGAGTTTTCCAATTGTATTTCAAGATCTTTAATGTGCCTCTTCAACCTCCTGTTAGTAGCCCTTAAATTTACATTTATCCTTCTCACAAACTTAGCCTCTTTGATTGCAGGAAGAGTCCAGGTAAAAAACTGAGCTTCACTGCTGACTATTTCAGGTTTTGAGACTCTTTCAAACTCCCACAAAGCCTTAATTCTGTCAAATTTTATCTTCTCCACAACATGTTTTCTTGCTTTATTCTTAAGCTTAGCAATTTTAAGATTAGCTAGTCTTAGTTTTTCTTCCATTCCTTCATAACTGGTCTTTTCTCATTGAGTATGGAAAACTATGTTTCTGTCATCCTCAAGAATAGGTGATGAAAGGTCTATGGGTTCCTCATAAACATTTGAAACTTCTCCAGATTTGTCTAACTCCACATCCAGTCCTTGCAACTTTTTTGAATTCCTAGTTAGAGGCCTTCTGGGCTTGAACAAAAACTCTGAAATTTCATCATTAAAATCCAGCTTTTTGGAAGACTTGATCTTCTTAGATTTCCCTTCATCCAAATTTATAAAATCTGCTTGCACTAAAGGAGATTCCTCAATATCAATAGCTTGTAAAATATCATTCAAACTACCCTTTAAACCTGGATATTCTTTTAAAACCATTGTTTTTCCTTTTTTCTCTTGCTATTTGACTTCTAGTCAATCTTTTCTGGGCTGATATGTTGGTTGATTGTTCCTGTATTGCTTCCTTACCTTTGGTTATCCTCTTTTGTGCAGGTTGAGGGGTTTCTTGAATAATTACTGATGTTTTAATCTCTGGCCCTTTTACTTGTTTTCTAGGCTTTAACTTGGCAAATCTCTTTGATCTTGTTTCTGCAGGGTCAATGGTTTCAGATGGTAATATTTCTTTGGCCCTAGGGCTAACACCAGTTCCATATGTTTCCATCCCAAATCCACAAAAAAAAAGAAATGCAGACCATTCTCTATTCACCCTCTGAATTTCATGCAGAACTATTAATTTAACAAGACCATGATGGAATAATGAAGTTTCACATGCCTGAGTTTTCATCTACACCTTATTTTCCATCTTGGCCAAACTCTGAAACAAAAATAAAGGTAAATCTAGAGAAATTATTCCAGTGAAATGCAATAAGAGTTTGAAGTGGTAAGAATACACCTTATGGTATCCTCCTTCACAGGTGAATTACCTTTGAATGTTGGAGAGCAGGTTAGCATATGTATCCTTGACATAACCTCTTGGAACTGCTTTGGTTAAATATGTGTCCACAAACTTTGGCTTCAAAAATATTTTACAAGCTTCCATTTCAAACCTGAAGTTCTTGAACCACCTTTCTTCTCCCCTTGGAATCTCTGTCACTAAAGATATAATTTCAGGAGAAATTGGTAAGTTTAAAAATCGAACCTTTGTAATTGAACCTGTGAAATTAATGGAAAATTATTTTGTGACTTGATTATGACCTCCCTGTAGATTTTCACAGAATCTCCAGCATCCTACTTTCTTGAAAGCTTCTTCAACTAATTTATCCTTGGTGAGAGCATCTATGCCTTCAGGTTCCATTCTAAAATAGTGGCCTGATCTATGGTTTTTTTTTTCCTCTGTCATTTTTCACTCGGAATCCCTATGGCTTCAGAAAACCTGTAATAAACTGGCTCACTTGATTTCAGAGAAACTAGCTTGCTTAATTAAGGGTTCAGCCTTGCTTGATAACTAGTTCAGCCTCGCTTGAGAATTGAGAGAAGCTCTGGTTTATGCTTACCATAAGCTTGTCATTCGAAGAAAAACATGCAACAAGTGTTTTTGCATGAGATAATATAACCAAGGACAACCATCCCTTTTCAAATTTTAAAATGACTGATGATAAATGACCCCTAACGATTTTCATGATGGTTATGAATGGTTGCATGTGTAAGAAATGATTCGTGGACTAACACCTGCTCATGAAAATTTAACCAAATTTGATGGATTTGACAGTTGGACAAGATTGGTTATGAATCCCCGATTTCGTAGCGTGTGTAATGTATTTTCATGGTTTTGCGCTATGAAAAGACTAGCATTTTCGTAGCGCAAAGGAAGTTTTTAACACTGTCTGCGCTACGAAAACACGGTTTTATGGCTTATTCAAAAAAAAATTCAAAGTGACTAAACACATGATTTCTAAAACATAACATGGGACCCTTAAAGTGTGAAACAAAGTTTTTGGACCTTATTTGATGATGGAGATGACACTCTAACCTCATGACTTAGACTGTAAAAACATAATAATGACTTAACCCCTATTCTAAGACCATGACTTAGGAACAAATACAAACTGTCCAAGTTTGGAAAACTTTTATAGTGATAATAATGTCCACTGGTTGTTCCATCATGCATTTCCTACAAAAAATTTTCAATTCAGAATTTTTGAGACATCTAAGCAAGACATAATCACAATTCTCCCGAAATAAAATATCATTTACAATTTGATATTGATCTACTTTTAGTCTTAATTCTCTTTTCTTTTTGGAATCAAGTTCAACTAGTGCATATCCATTCTTCAAATAGAAAATCAAATCTGCATATTTGGATCCAGTGTCAACAATACATACCTATGAAACTTCAATATTTTCACATGTATCAATGTCAGATGTATCCTCAGATGCAACAACTACAAATCTAAAAAAACCTTGACCTCTAACAATTTTAGCAGGTTTAATTTCAAGCTCATATTCTTGTAATTTCATGACCCATTTGGCTCATTTTTCACGTAATTATATTTGAATTATAATTTTCTTACAGCAGGGAATGGTAAAATTAATTTTATATGTGACATTAAGAGAAAATGCCTAAAATGTTTAATTGATTTGAAGACTACAAAAGCTTGCTTTTTAACTTCTGAGTAATTTAATTTTGCTTCATGTAATGTTGAACTATAAAAAGAAACTAGAGCTTCAAATTGTTCTTGATTCTTTTGAGTCAACATTGCTACATAGGAATGATCAGAGGAGAAAGTATATAAAATAAATTCTCTAAAGTAACCAGTAGAAGAAAACAAAGGAGCATTAATAATAGATTATTTGATGGATTCAAAATATGTTTTATCAGTCTGTCCCCATTTATAATTTTCCTTCTTTTTAATCATATTTGGAAGAGGCATACCAATTTGTGAAAAGTTAGGGATAAAACATTTAAAAAAATGTGTTTTTGCCGAGAAAAAAATTCATTGACTTTTTATTATGAGGCAAAGAAATTTTCGAAATGGATTTGACCCTTTTAGGATCTATAGAAATTTCAGCTTTTGAAACAATAAATCCTAAAATATTTCCTTTATTCAAAGCAAAGAATGATTTTTTTGGATTAAGTAATAGTCCAAACTTTCTACATCTTTCAAATATCCTTTTTAGTTCATGAGGATGATTACTTATTTTCTTAGAATAAATTTTGATATCGTCCAAGTAAACCACTACTGATTTATTTATTATACCTATGAAATCTATGTCCACAACTCTTTGAAATGTTTCTCCAACATTTATTAGACCAAAAGGAATTTTTTGATATGCATGTGTTCCCCATTTTGTTCTGAACGTTGTCTTCAACCTGTCTGTAGGATGAAAAATAACTTCGTTATAACCAGAAAAATAATCTATGAAATACAATAGTTCAAAACCTACTGCTGATTGCAAGATTTGTTCCATAGGAGGCAATGGAAAATTTTCCTTCTCAGAGGCTCTATTCAAGTTTTTTAAATCTATACAAATTCTAATACCCCCATTCTTTTTCCTAATTGGAATAAGGTTTGATACCAATTTGGAATGTCTAGCTGGAAATATGACTTTACCTTTCAGTGGTTTATTTAATTTAGTTTTAAGCTATGAATCAAGATTAGGATGTTTTTTTCTGAGCTTCTGTTGTACTAGTTCTACATCTGGCAACATGGGTAATGTATATAGAATGATAAAGTATCATAATTTTTTAATTTCTCATAACTCCAGGAAAAGACATATCTGTAGCTTCTCAATAAGTGAATAAAATCAAGGCTTTCATCAGGAGAGAGTCTGAGTCCTAGATTAATGTTTTGTGGTTTTTCCTTAGACCCTAAATGGATTATTTCAAATCTTAAGGAAATTCTTTGGAGTTTACAATTAGTTGGTTTTCTAAATCTATATTTCAAATCATATAGATCTTCCAATTTCACCACTGGCTATTAATTTTCATCTGAGGACATATTAAGATTTCAATCATGTTCATCCTTGTCAATAATTTTTCTTGTGTATGTTCCTTCTGAAGTAAGAAAAATAAAAATATAAACATAATCATTAAACACTCTCCAAATAGTAATATTATCAGGGATAGAGGATCAAAAAATCAATTCTATATAAAATCTATCATGACTAAAGTTCTCAGGATGAATGAGCCTAGAAGAAACGTTAGCTAGTAAATCTGCACTTACATTTTGGATTCTAGGGATAGGATATATATTAAATGCCAAGAAATGAGAAGTCAAATCTTGGATAAAAGACTGATAATGTTTTAACTGATTCGAAACACAATGAATATTATTTTGTACATGTTTAACAATAGTTTCAAAATCACCAAAAAATTTGAGAAATTTAACATCAACACTAATATATTTTTTGTAATACTTGAACCAATGCTTCATATTCAGCCAAATTATTAGTACATTCAACTCAAGTCTGTAGGCCAACATATTTTTTTCTCCATTTGGATTTACTAATATCCAACCAGCTCCTGCACCATCATTGGACTTAGATCCATCAAAATAAAGTGTCCAAAAGAAATTATCATAGTTATTTACAGATAATTCTACAATAATTATACACCTTGACGAATATGTTTGCGAAAAAATTTCAATAAGTGATGTAACATATTCAACGTGGAAAGGAGAAGATTGAGCAGGAAAGCTTCCAATGAAAGATTCAGAAGAATAATTTCCCAAGATACTATTAATGAGAGCTACTAGCTCATTTTCTTCATCAAGACTGGTGACAATATATTTCATATGTTTCTCTCTATCAACTCTGATCTGATTAGGTTTTCCATTTTAAGGGAGAAAAATATGAGAACAATCTATAGAAAAATGGGCATGTAGCTTTTCAGACCAATCCCTACCTAGAATAAGACGATAGAATCTAGGGATATCAACCACAAAAAATATATATAATTTGAAATACCTTCAAATTGGATGATAATATAATTAAGGCATCATTCATCTCTCCTATGTTGGGAAAAATATAGAGAGGGGGGGGGGGGGGGTGGGGGGGTGAGGGGGGTGAATTAGTGTTTTAAAAAAAATCACTTAAACTTTTCTTTTCTTATTCATATTTTTGTATGTGACTATACTGAAGAAAACATGCGTATGTACACGAATGTTATGTAGAAAACTAACATATATCTAGTTAACTTATTTTTCAGTCATTTCATGATTTGTTTAGCTTGAACCAATGTATAGGTAATTCACTAATTAAACATTAGTCGTGTGAAGTAAGAATAGAATAAATCATCACACATAAGCAGCACATTAACATAAATGAACACTCAAATTTTTAGGTGGAAGCCCAATGTGGGAGAAAACCACCATTTTTGTCCTCTTTGTCTTCATATTTTATTATAATGAAAAAATTCTAACAATATCTCACTGGTGCAGACTCATACCAGCACACAGGAACCCACCTATAGAATGATACAACCTTCTCTCGATCTCCAACACCCACTTGAAGGGAGTTCCAACCCCTTGATATCATTTACTGACACCCACCGAAAGGGAGCTCCTACCCCCTTATCTGATTTACCAACTACTACTGGAAGGAAGCTTCGACTCCCTCACTAAAGGATCCAAACCTCAGCACCTTTTTGGACCATGTTTCGTAATTTTCATACTAGATCCACTTGATCAAAATAGTACAACATATAGGCCACCTTTCATCAAATTTCCAAACTGCACCCACTACTATCCTTTAATCCTAATACAAAATATCAAAATTTAAACCAATCACTATAACAAATCACTCAATCACTGAACCAACTAAATAAAAAAAATCAAATATTGAATCTCAATCAACTACTGCAACCAATCAATATAAACCATAACATATTGTTAGTCATTAGTAATTTTTACCTGTTTAGATGACTAAATTCTCTGTCCTGGATTTCTAGAAACAAAATTCAAGAATCATGTGAGTTCTAGAAATCTCCTCAAAGAGAAATTTTTCACTATCCTGCTTCCCTGTCGAAGTATGGCCTATCTATCACCCAGACAAGACCAAATCCTGGACTGATGTCCCACACTCTCACTATGTTTTCTACCTCTGCCAATACCACTCTGTCTATGTTTTCCTAAGCCCTCTATTTTCATACCTGTTTTCGCCAAGTAAGCTAAATGTTTTCCCCTACTCACTAAGTTCCTCAAGAAATGGTTGTTTCAAAATTCCCTTTCTAAAGCTCTTTGAAGTAAAGCAAGGATTTCTAGTTGTCTAGGATGGTAGTGCATAATAGAGTGTCAAAATCCTGTCCCCTCATCCAAACCCTGATTCATGCTTTTCAGTCAAAAACTTATTCCAACGACATTACAATAAGTCAAAAAGGGTCACCTAGGTTATGCACTATCATGGTTCTAAATTCACTATTTCCATAGTTATTCAAAGGTGAAGTCAAGAGAAGACAAGGATGAGGCTTATCATTGTCCAAATAACATCAAAGACCTTCAAAGGTATCCTCTTGATCAAGCAATAAGCTTGCAAAGGAAGAATTTACCATGTCCAAGAATTTATGCATAAATGATTTGTAAATGGTCAACAGAAGAACAGAGGCAAAGAAGGAGACCTAAAAATCCCATAAAGGCATCCATAGCTGGTAGTAAGTTACAACATGATTAATTTTACAAGGAAGATCATGATCTCATGAGAGATTTGTATGAATTTCCACCCATCAAAAGGTCCATGCAGGTCCTAAAAGACAGTGGCACCTAAGCAACATTGTACATCAATCAAAAAGATCATTAAAAAGTTGTTTGGCCTCAAGCATGAATCTTATAGAGGGATAGTTTCCCTTTGCTTACATTCCTGCAAAGAAGACCAAAAATCCATCAGATTAGCCATGAGGTAAGGTAAAAGAGGAGGATCATCATAAGAGGACCATTCATAGAAAGAAGAAAGCAACAGGTATGTGTTTAATGGGAATCAAGATGTATGACTATTTTGACCAAGAAATAGAGAAATAATGGGGTTACAAAGGCAAAATAACACCTCAACCCTCCAAATGATCATTGAAGGCTTTTAGACATAAGTGATGAGTTTAATAAGTGTTTCTTTGAGAACGTAGGAGAAAACCTCGTTTGCCTCTTTCTAAACATCCCTAAAAACTTAGAATTTTGGGAAGATGGACAAAGAGGGACAAAATAGTGACAAAGAAACCTCTTTCATCATATCAGATGGTTCCAAGGCTTTTCAAACTACCTTCTAAGGTTTGGTAGATAAGCACTAACTCCACTTAAACAAAAGATAAAATCAGAGGTTGTTTTTAAAGAAGACCAAGTAGGGCAGACATAGAGGTCAATACTCCACTACACCAAAGGCAAAAATATGATGAAGAGTATCAGCAAGAAGAGACAAGAAATATCAGTTCAAAGGTCTCTTTTCTCTAAAGAACAGTTAGAGACATATTCCAGTGGTCAAAAAGGACAAACATGGGTAGAAATTTTCAAGGAAAGCAACTATGACAAGCATGGGTCATCATTGATCAAGTAAACTGTCCAAGTTCAAAAGAGACAGTGATCAAAAGGTTTTAGAAGACATTTAAAAATAGCTCCTAGGATTGAAAAAGATGAAAAGGGCATGGAGGACATAGGACTTATGAATAGAGATAACATCCATCAATAGACAAAGGTAGATGTATAGGTTCAAAAGGTGAAAAATGGAAAAACAAGAAGAATCACCAAGTCTGCCAAAGTTTGTAAAAAATCTACCAGCTCCAGAAAAGTATTGGCAAAAGGAAAGGAGTTCAAAGTAACCTTAAAGAAGCTGGTTGTATTTCTATATTTTCAAAAAAGTATAAAACCACTAAAAAACAACATCTCCCCGCTCATTTGGTCATTTACACACGCAGTGAGGGTTTTCAAAAAAAATTCCAGAGTCCTCGAGCAAAATTTTCTGGGCGTTGTGCTCTTGTAGAGTCACATTGTGTGTTTGTAGCATCTTCCTGTGTGAATTTACACTACACGTTATGCACCTGAAGAGTGGTGCTGCACTCCTGCAGTTTTGCCCCACATTCAAGAGGGAAGTCACGAAGGCCCATGTAGCCCCTGCATGTTAATCTGTTTAGAACAGTGACCTGAGCTGCCCAAAAGCAGTGGTGCTGCACTCTTGCCATGGTGTTGAACGTAGAACGGTGACCCGAGCCGCCCGGAAATAGTGGTGCTGCGCTCCTGCAACATTTTTTAACGCTGAATGAAGGCACGTTCAAGGGTGACCTGAGCCGTCCGACGGATTTGTGCTATGCTCCTATCATTGTTTTTCATCCGCTGAATGAAGGCACGTTTAGGGGTGACCCGAGCCGCCCGACGGAGTTGTGCTTCACTCCTGCCACTGTTTTGCAGCCTCTGCACGAATTCACGTTCAAGAGTGACCCGACTTTTCCCACAAGGTTTTTGAGCTATTTCTTCTATTGTGGAGGTGCTTCAAGAGGTATTTTGAACTTTTCCTGCATATGCATGGCTTTCTAAAGATAAGGCCACTAAGAATTTTGAAAATTGGTGTTAGAGAAAGTGGTGAAATCCTAAAAGATAACACTTGACCTACACACTGCTATGCCTTGACCTAGTTAGAAAACTCATCATCTCCTTTAACCCCTTTCCACATCATTTCACTAGCAGTACCATTTATCTTTAAGGACCTTGAGGCAGGGGTAAAGAAAAACAAAATTTCTGAATAAGAGAATGTTGACATAGATGAAGCGACTCAAAGGCCTAAAAAGCACCAAAGGAAGGGAGGTATGCCAAATAGGTTTGAACCTGTTAACACTGAAGAGGGGATAACCTCCCCTAATATTTTGGCATGTTTTCAAAAGTTGGGCTACTATGAATTCTATAAAAAGGTACAAAAGATCTAGAGTCACCCTCAGTTGACGAAGCTCTTTTCCCTAAACCTTCATAAACATCAAGTACACCTAGCTGGGGTAAAATTTGAGTTGACCGCTTATGCCATCTCTAGGGCCACTGGAATAACTTGCATAAGAGAAAGGTGGTTCAAACAAAAGCATCAGTACCTAAGCCACTATCGCCCATTCTTGAAACCAAGTTGTCAAGATGACTGTAAAACTATGTTCCCCTTCTCTCATCTATTGGAAAGATATGCTCTCCTAATGGAGATCATCATGAAATACTTCACCTGTGAGGGTAGGTTCTCTAGAGTCTATTCATACCACATAAGGCTCCTCATGCACTTCACCAAAACCAAGCTGTTACATATGCCCTACCATATTTTCAAGGGTATTGAGAAAATGTCTTTCATCATGTAGAAAAGGCCTCCATCCCAACAAATGTCAAGTATTTTTCATCATTCCCTAATCAAAGTGATTGTCTCACACCAACTAGAACAACAAGGCATCCCCTGGGAGGTTTTCATCGCCCACAATGATTTCGTAACTCCACAGCCCATTCCTCTACAAAGTATGCCATCATCATCTCAAAATCCTCCTCACACACCTCCATCACCCTCCACTGACCTTGGTTCATCTTCTTCACATGAATCATTTCCTCAAATAGACCTTCCTCATTCACCTTCCCCTAAGAAATCAGACAATGAAGAAAGCAGTAAGGAAGAAGATGATGGCCATGAAGAAAGTAGTGATGGCCATGAAGAAAGTAGTGATGGCCAAGAATAAAGTAGTGATGCAAAGGAAAGTGATAAAAGCAGTGAAGAAAATAGTGGTGCAAATGAAAATAGCCATGATACATGAAGAAAGTAGTGGGGGGGAGGATAATGAAAATGAAGAAAACAGTGAAGAAGAGAAACATGGCAAAGAGGACAAGGGACATGAAGAAAATAGTGATGCAAATGAACAAAGCAATGATACAAATGAAGAAAGCAGTGAGGGAGAGGAATATGGACAAGAAGAAATTAATGAAGGCAGTGACAAAGATGAGTGTGTTGATAAAGAAGAAAACATAGTTGAAATTAGTGAGCCCCATAATGTGCAAAAGAGCCAAAACAGTGGGTTTTATGATGAGGAAAATGACACTGAGAATACATATGAAGACAATGGGGAGGAGGCATATGAAATCAATGAAGAAAATAGAAATGAAAACAATGAGCCTAGTGACAGTCAACAAACTATTAACGGTCAAGGAAAAGGAGTAAATAATGAATCAAAAAGTGAATACAAACTCAGCCAAAAGGACAGTGTTCATAATGGTGAAGGGAAAAATTCTGAAGGCAGTGAACATAGAAATAGTGCAAATTATTCAAGCTATGAAACATAGGTTGAAGTTAAAGGTAAAGACCATAATCAAGCCAGTGAAAACAATGGTTCAAAATATGAAGAAGAGGACAGTCATGGAAATGGAGAAATGCCAAACAATGATCAAGGCACATCTAGCAATGAAAAAAAAGAGGATGAAATTCCTAAGGGTCTTGACAGTGATAATGGCATAAAAGACAATGAGGATGCTTATCAAAAGGGTAGCCAAGAACAAGGCAAGGAAGATGCACACATGGAGATCATCCGTGAGGAGAAAAATAGTCTTAAGGTCACTAGTGATCAAGCTTTGCAAGTAAATCTTTTTGCACATTTCACCATTACCTATCAAGGAGGAGAGAGACATGTGTTTGCTGCCTCCAAAAGGAAAGGGGCCATGCCCTCCTCCCCAGCTCAAATGAAGGACAAAGGTAAACAACAGGTGAAACGGGAAGAAAGAGAATTGGAGCTCATTCACATAGACAGTGATGAGGAAAATGAGACAAGAATAGTAAACTCTATTCTACAAGACCGGAATGCACATATCAAAGATTTGGAAGCTGAATTAGGGAGAGCTAAGGATCTCATTCACTTTTTGCAGATGTAGAACAAAAAAACGAGTGGCCAGCTAGCCATCTATGAAGCAAGGGCGCTCAAATATCGAAAAGAGGCTCAAAGGTCACAAGTGTAGTTGGAGGAATACATGGGTGCTTATGAGGAGGATAGTGGTGAAGAAGGCCAAACTAGAAGGAGACCTAAGACTATGGGTCTTAAGAAAGCATTGGCAAAGCAGAGAGGAAGAATAAGCCCAAGCACAACAATTTCCCCTCACCGAACTCCTTGCCATGGAAATTGAGCATAACAGGGAATCATGGCTTGAGAGAGCCAACATAAATTTAGAGGCCAAATTGGAGAAGTCCAAAAAAGGCTTGAGCTTGCAAAGGAGAATGACTGAGCACTATAAATGAAGAAATCACTTTGCAAGGAAAAAACTCAAAACTGCCCAAAATGAGGGCGTGGCACCAAACGATGAAAAGGACCAATCTAGGCTTGGAATTTTGGCCCATGTTTCTCTACAGGTCTCCAAGGACCCATGAGCCACCTACCTACCAATTTTGAGAGCAATTGAACAAGTTTTTGTTTTTTGCAAATTTTGAGGCTAAGAGCGCAGCACACCCTGTGATGCGCTTTTTCCTAAGGTATCTTTAGGAGGACCAGATTAAATTTTTGGATTCCCCATCATTAGAGGAGCATGCTCACCAATTTTCATCTCAATTGGAGTTTTTTTCACCCCCAAAAGGCTCAAAAACACTCATTTTTTCACTTTTCTGCCCACTTTTCCTAGCATGTGTTGCGCTCCTGGAAGTCTTGAATTTTTCCACTTTTTGGGAAACTTGTAGAGGTTCGATTGGAAAACTAAAGGTCTATCTGGAAATTAGACTTCAAGGGATTTCCAACGAACCATATCGGAGCCTTTTCCGACATATGGAAGGCCTCCAAAACATTGCTCCAAAAAGGCCTATTTTTGTGTTGCGCTCGTGGCATAATTTCAAAGTTTGACACAGTGTACTACGCTCCTATGGGTGACTGGGCAGAATGTGCGTTTAGAAAGTTTTCAGAGGCATGTCAGGCCTGAAAGTCAATTTTATTTCCATTTATAGTCGGAAAATATATTTGTTAGATATTTTTGTGCCTTGGGCTTTGCAAAGCCTCAAGGACAACTTAGGATATTTATTTTGGGCCAATAGGCTTCTAGATACTCTCTTTGGCTCTCCTTTTCCTTGTTTTTTATATAAGGCATGAGGATCCATTGTAAATAGTTGGGACTTGATGTGTTTAAGAGAAATACATGGTTTTATGAGCTTGGATAAGAAATTGGTTTTAAGAAGTGGATGAATGGCTTGTTTGGCTTGATGATGGAGAAGCATGTTTGCATGATTCCATACCTTGGTGAATGGTGATGTTTCTTTAACTTTTTAATGTTTTCTTGTCCTTATTTTTTTTTCATTATTCTTGTTTTCTATATATCAGAAAAGTATAGGTTGATATATTCTCATGGAAGCACCTCAAACCTCTTGTTTGTTATAGCTTTGATGTTTTCCTCTTTTAGTCATCTTAAGGAATTCTTGACTGCTCCTTAGGCCCACTAAAACTTTTTTTTATGCTAGCTTATAAGTATGATTCATGGTATGCCCTGCTTATTTAAAGTTTTCAAAACCCTATCTTGAAGCTTTTATATGGAATATTGATTGATTAGGTTAAGACAAAGAGGGCTCATTTGATATTTCCCTTTTCCCATGCTTACCAACTTATTTCATAGTTCCCAATAGCTTGATATATGTTTTTCAAGAGTTACCTCTCCATAAATTGAGTTTTTTGTTTATCTTATGTGTTTTCCCAAAAAGATGAAGGTGAATTTCTAAAGTTAGGAGTTCTAATGCTTCTATGTTTCACTGGAATGTTAATCTTACATGTTTATCAGTTTGAGTATTTTTCATAGAGATTAATGGTTTGCCCTACCCCATGAGTTATTTATTCAGGCTACATATGTTTAATACCTCTTAGTTTTTTCCCAAACTTAATGTTCATTACACCTCATACATCACCTAAAGGATCCATTAACCTTGCTAAATAGGCCTTGCAATACACTCCATTTCATCATTTAG
Organism: Pinus albicaulis; assembly: GCA_034641835.2. NCBI lineage: Eukaryota > Viridiplantae > Streptophyta > Pinopsida > Pinales > Pinaceae > Pinus > Pinus albicaulis. The sequence continues at coordinate 1,315,630,461 of CM076575.1, forward strand.
ACACCCTTGACTTCATATGACCCCATAGCCCTATTGATTTGATAACCTCTCATTCCACCTATCCTACTTGATCATCTTACCCCAACCCAAAACAAACAAACAAACCTACACTTAATATCTAGCCTAAAATCAATCATCCAAAGCGAACAAGTTGACATCCTTTGCATAATAGAGAGAGCCCTCTCTGAGTCTAGGAAGGCTTGGTCCTAGGACTCCAAATACTGGTCTAATGTTACCCCGTCATTTGGTTTACCAATCTACCAAATTACGAGACTCCAACATAATGGAAATCACGGTGGGAATTTTTGAGTTCATAACAATCTAAATACCCCTTAGGAATCCAGAATCCTTTCATCAACAGTATTCTATGATTTATAGTTACCTCATCACTATCACTAACACAATGGTGATCATGATGCAACCTCTGATGTTAGTGACAATCTAAGTATCCTTTAGGACTTCAGTAGCCTTCACAAATGATAGAGAAACTTAACTGATAGCCTAAGAGTAGAATCTAGCTTTTTCACCATCCTAGAAAATTGATGACTCAGCTATAGGACACTCTTACAAACCTTCGCGCTACATATAGAAACTCATAAAAACCCCAAAAAATTTCTAGATTGGCTTTTTTCAGTATTGGTGGTGGACCATAGACAACATATCTTCAAAACAACTAAAAATATCCACCTGGCGACTCCACTAGCCTCCAGTGGGCCTTCTAATTTTGCTAAGTATCTATAGACTCCTGTAGGACTGCATCAAAATAACCTTAGGAAATCTAGAACCCTAGTCACACACTGTGTGAGTTTAGAAAACATAGAAGAGGAAAACTTTTCAAAAAAATCTAAAAACTTTCAGCCTCTCTAAATTTTGAATTTGAAATCTGGCTTCAAGAAGAATCAATACTAGATCTCATCCGGACCCAAACCCTCCTACTATAGTTGATGACCTTGAAAATATTTTGTGGAAAACTTCTGAAACTGGAAACTTAGCTACTAATAGGACCATTCATAAAGCAATTTCTGTACCTGAACATCTTATAGCATTTCAAGATCCCCAGTTTGACTTGCGCCATACAAAAAACCTTTTGAGGACCAAGTCACAAATTAGGATCAACCATACCAATATTGAGCCCATAGACTTGCAGTAGAGTCCTAGCGGAGAAGCTTCTCCTTCAACACCACATGATTTCCAACTTCTCCACCACTTTAGCTCTTTTCACCCCAAGTCTACTTAGAATCAGTTTACTGGTCCAAGTACTTCTGCCACACCCATTCACACCACCACAGTGCAAACCACTCCATCTCATAGCACAAATCCTCCACTTGTAAATCCACCATTAGCTCCCACCACGGTAGCATGGTATGCACCCCTTGTGTTACCACAACCATTAGTACCTTTTCCTAATGATTACCAATCCAGAATCCCACACTTCACCGAGGTTGAATCCACTACTACCTAACAGCATGTAGATAGAATGAATGATGCTTTTGAATACATGGAATTAGAAGAGGAAACCATGAAGATGAGGATTTTTGCCCAAAGTCTAGGAGGAGAAGCTAAGAAATGGTTCAAAATCCTAACTCCCAACAGCATACATGATCTCCCTTCCCTTTACCAAAATTTCATAAAAAAATTGGAAATCAATAAAAACCCCCTTCAGATCCTTTCGGAATATAGCAATATCAAAAGAAACACGGGAGAAAGTGTCCAAGACTATTGCACTAGGTTCAATAGTGTTTACAATGCACTACCGCCAAACATGAAACCCCCATTAGGCCTAGCCTTGGCTAAATTCCCGAAAGGTTTTGATCTTGACATGGCCTATCAACTGAGAGAAAGAGAGCCCCTAACTTTAGAAGAGATGCAAAAGGGAGCTATAAGTCTAGAGGCCAACTTAATTGAAAAAAGAGCTAGGATAAGATCGCAAAAGAGGGTAACTTACAAATATGACACCATACCCTCCACCTCCTCATCTAATTCCAAGATGAACAACCTTCTTAGGACCATGGAAAGAATGATGGGGAGAATAAGCATAAATGAAAGAGCACCCCCTAGGGACAACCAAACAAATCCCCAAAACAGAAACTGGGATCAAAAGTTTAGAAGAGACCCACCCCAAAAAAAACCAAGGGAAAATGATCAAAAAATTAGGCCACCTTTCCAAGACAACTATGTTGACAAAGGGGAAAGAGATATTGAACAACCAGATGAAAATAATCTAAACTTAATAGGCTCTGATAGTGAGGGTGATGTTTTTCTCACAGAAGAAGAACAAAGTTTTTTCTCCTCAAACCAAGATGAAACAAGTTATGAAGATTCCAAAGACCACGAATTGGGATTAGAAAATGCTATAATGTAATTCCATAGGCAATATGATCTTAGGAGTAAGAAAAACCAAGGAAACTCCAGGAAAAATAACTCAGACACTGTTGTTAAGAAATCTCCCGAAAACATTCTGAAAACAATAGAAGACAATAACAGCGCCATGGCTAAGAAAATTGATCCTGACAAGGATAAAACTAGCCAACCAGGTGTTGACACAAGCTATCCTAGCACCTCTGTTAGTGGCCCTGAGAAAACACTACTGACCAAAGCCCGAATCAAAATCAGCAAATTAAAAATGTGGAAAAATGTATGGCTAATAAAACTGATGTAAATATGTCCAAAGCTCAAGTACCTTTCAGTTTTGAAGAAGAGATCGCTAAAATCTAAATAACCATCCCTCTCACTAAACTGGTAGCTCAGGATATGTACCTCTCCCATGTTTTGAAAGTTTTGAACATAGGAAATGATACCAATACTCTGAATTTGACAGATGATAGACTAGAGATGTTGTTTGGACCCAAAGTAGATGGAAAATACCAAGAAGGGGCCATTCCCCCATTCTATGTTAGCCTAAACATACATGAAAAAATCCTACATAATGCCATGCTATACTATGGTGCCTCTCACAACCTCATGCCAAAGGTAGTGATGGAAAGATTGGGCCTAGAAATAACCAGGCCCTACAAAGATCTTTATTCCTTCAATTCAAGCAGGGTTAAATGCTTGGGCCTGATCAAGGACTTATATGTCAATCTGACACAAATCCCTACTAAGAGCCTGGTCATGGACATAGTCATGGCTGACATTCCCCCCAAATATGGCATGCTTTTGTCCCGATCTTAGGGAGCCAAACTTCTGGGGAACCTCCAACTTGACATGTCTTATGCTACCATCCCAATTTTTAACCAAACAATGAGACTCTACCAAGAATCTCACATGAAGTATATGGTAAGCAGCCTAGATAGACCCAACAACACCCCTATCTATTCCATTCATTCAGACTTGGAATCATTCATCTTGTATAATGAAAATGACTTTGATGAGCAAGTGAATGAAAATTTTGAAGATTTAGGCACATTACAACAATCAGATCAGTTCCTCTTTAATGAGTTCGACAGTCAAAACTATCAAGACCCTGAAACACCACAAGATAAAAAAACTAAACTTGATTTTCTGAAAATTGAAAATGAAATGTCAGAAACAAAAACCAGTTTAGGACAGGAAACAAATTGCTCAAAGGAAAGAAAAACCACAAAAACACAACTTCCTCCTTTTGCTAATCTAGACAAAATGAAATACCCTCACGCAACAGAAATCACTAGAAATCTGGAATAAGACAGTCTAATGTTTTTACCTTACCTAGATACTTCATCATCTAAGAATTTTTCCCTTTTAGAAAAATTGTCAATTTTCACAAATATTGCTATAAATCCCAAAGAAATATTTGCTAAAGCTGATATAGGGGAAGATAGCATGGGTAAAATTAAGAAGCTTGAAATAATTGAGTTGTCTAAAATTTTATCACTACACACAAAATAAAGAAATACAAGATTGTGCAAAAAATTTCAGAATGCTTATGTGTGTAGGCAGGCTAGTCTAAAACCTTGTAACACAACCATTTTTCTAAAAAGCCTTCCTTTCAAAAAGAATCATAAAAGTTTTGAGCAGTTGAGTTCACTTAGAAAGAAGGCAAAGGGACATAGGCTTTGTATAGATTTTAGGTACCAGGAGAAACCTTTCCAAAAGAAAAAATACCTTAATTTAATTATTATAATTAATAAAAATAATAAAAATACAAAAATACAAAACCTTGGTCCGCTCTTTTCAAGAAATTTATCTCTATTAATGGTCTAAAACCCTTCTCCAAAAATTCTTCATTCTAAATTCTTGATGATGGATCCCGGTTGGGATTCGAAACGTCGACACATGTTCCTTAATACTGTGGATAATCCGGGAAGCTTCTTTAAAAAATACCTTTTTACCAAAGAAGATCATACTTTACAATGGGAAGGGTTTTCTAACCAAATCTCATTGCATGATATTTTTTCAGGTTACCATCAGATGATACCACTTCAGATCAATCAACTCAAACATTTTTTCAAATTTCCTTGGAATAGTTGCATGCTTAAACAAATACCGCCCGGGCTAGAAAGTGTTGGAGATACTTTCCGAAAAACTATGCCTTCAGTTTTAAATTTCTCTACTATGGTGTACATGGATGACTTCATCATTTGTTTTAAAGATGATAAAGAATACCTTGCCTATTTAAAGAGGATCTCTGACACAAACATATTTGAAGAGAAAAGATCAAATAAGAAGCACCAAGGGGATCATGGATTTTCTTAAAACTCTTGGAATAATCCTTATACCATGTTGTCAAATAGAGGTAATTATATTTTCTATTTTCAAGAGTTGAATGGACAAAAGATTTTAGGAGATCCTTTTGAAGACAGGATGCTCAAAAACTACTTTTTTTAAGACCCTTACCTTCAAAATTTTCACTCATTGTACATACCATTGTGTAAAGAAAAAGTCAAAAAGAGAGAAAAATACAAAAACATAGGAAAAAATGGAAAAGAGGTGTTGGGTCCCTATATTGCTAGTATATTCCCTTATTGTTGTTAGTGCAACCCCCTTATTGTTATTATTGTACCCCTATAACACGCATATTGTTATTATTGTGTGCTTAAATTATTATTGTTAGGTCGGCTAGGATTACATTGTGGCCCCATGGACTCCTATATATAGAAAGGAGGTTTTGTAATTTGTATCATCCAAGAATTTTTCATTCATGTAATGTATTGGAGGTTTCCCCTTCGAAGTGGCTTATTTCTAAGGCATTGATATCTCTTTTCTTCTCATTTTGGAGCTGGTTTCACAACATGTGGTATCAGAGCTTTGGATTCTAGGGTTTTCGCTGCTCCAAACCGATTATCGTGGCATTTGCGCTATAACATTTTTTCTACGAAGGTTCAGAAGCTGAAATTTTTAGAGTGAAAATCTGAAATCCTAAGGAAAATCATCCCAAAATTTCAGAGCTTGGTTCACAATATTTTCGGAGATATGGTCTATGGAATTTAGGGCTTTTTGTAGGCTCCTGAATTTAACCTAAACAGGGCATCGCGGAATTTTATCTATAATTTGTTTTCTATGAAGATTCAGAAGCTAAAATGTTTATAGAGTGAAGCCAAAATCCTGAGGAACATTGTCGCAAAATTTCAAAGCTTGGTTCGCAATATTTGAGGAGATATGATCTGTGTAAGTTAGGTATTTTTCAAGCTCCCGAATTTCATCTCAAAGAGGTTATCGTGGGAAAATATTCATAACTCTCTCTTTGAGCATTGGATTGGAATGATGTAAAAATTATATGCAGGTACACAGATTGTAGTTTCCTTTCTATTAATTGCAGAACCAAAGGAAGAAACAGTGAGACGTGGTAAGTCATACAAGTTCGCTCTACTGAACCAGTCTATAATTGGGTCATTGTGGGAGATTGGACATAACTTTGCCTTGAAGAATCCAAATCAGGTCAGACCTATGACATTTGAAAGAAGCTTCAAAGGGATAATATAAGGCTGAATTTTATATATTTAGGATCTACAATTATAGAGATAATTCAATTTCAATATTGAGCTCCTCAAAAGCAAGTAAAAGGTGCGTATTGGTTTTCCCGAATTGCATAAGTCTTGTTTGAAGAATCAAGTTGAATTGATTCCAAGGGCATATTGTAAAATAGATATCAGTATTGGATTCTAAAATTTCCCCTAAAAATAATTCAACACCCATTAAGCCTTTAGAAGGCTCTACTATGACTCATGAAGATGAAGAATGGTAACATGACATATAAAATTTACAAGAGCAAGTGCAACAAATTTCGCTCTCACAAAGAGCAACAAAAAATGACATGGAATTTTTGACGAAAGGCGTGGAAACTAAGATGGATGGTTTGAAAAATTTGATACAAAAAATGTTTCCTAATGGTGAAAAGATAGTAGAGGAAACTCATGATGAGAAAAAAATAAATGTTAATCGTGATTTCATAAACTCTAATGCTGGCGAGAAGAACCACCATATTCCAAAAAATGGATATGAGGAAGTTTGATGGAAAGGATCTTGTAACATGGATACTACAGATGGAGAAATATTTTGATCTAAATAATGTGCAAAACACACAGAAGGTACACATTGCAACTTTACATTTAGAAAAAAATGCATTTGTATGGTATCGATGGCTTTTCTCCTATAAAAAAACTGTCACTTGGCCAATTTTTACGGAGGAAATGATAGCACATTATGAGGATACAAAGAGAAACACCTTATTTAGCCAATTGATAAATCTCAAACAAAAGGGTTTAGTGGGGGAGCACATTGAGGACCTCTAATGATTGAATATAAGGGTAACTTATATTCCAGAGTAACACAAGATTGACCTCTTCATAGGTACTTTGAAGGATAATATCCAACATGAAGTTCGCGTTTTGGAACCTGATTCATTGGAGAAGGCATTCAGGTTGGCAAGAAAATTTGAATGTAAAATTATGGCGACAAGGAAGCCTACCACTTACTTCTATAAAGAGGGAAATGTTGCTACTCATAGATTTCCACAACCTACAAGGTTGACACCACAAAAATTGGAAGAAAAAATATCAAAAGGGCTTTGCTACAATTGTGATAGAAAATACACTAAAGATAATAAGTGTGCTAAGAAGAAATTATTTTACATAGATTGTGAAGAGGAAGAATAAAATTAACAAGAAGAGGATATACACCAGGAACCAACCCTAGAAGAGGAAGAAATGAGTTTGACCATATCGTGTAATGCATTGGCAGGAATTCCCACTCCTCAAACTCTCAAGATAGAAGGACATATCAAGAAGAAAAAGGTAATAGTGTTGATTGATTCAGGTAGTACCCATAATTTTATTCATTGTAAGGTATCCAAGGAATTGAATTGTTTCCTATACCCAGCACCAGAATGTCAAGTGATGGTTGCAAATGGAGGAACTATAAATTTCTCTGGAAAATGCCATAATATCAAGCTAACCATGGGGGAATATGTATTGACTAGTCCAATGCTTTCCATTCCTATGGGAGGTGTTGATATTGTACTAGGAGTACAATGGTTACAATCTTTGGGGACGGTAGCTTTTAATTTTCAAGAACTTTTATTGAAATTTTTTTCAGAAGGAAAGGAAGTCGAATTACGAGGTATTGCAGGGAAGCCAGGAAAGATAATAAGCTCTAATGTCATGACAAAGCTTTTAAAGAAAGAACAACGAGACGTAATTGCACAACTATGCGTACTAGAAGTTCCAACATCAAAATCATCTATTTCTTCGGATCTCCAAAAAGTCTTGGACAATCATTCCAAGGTGTTTGAAACTCCCAAAGGACTCCCACCTATTCGTGATCATGATCATGCTATTCATTTGATTCCAGGAAGTGTTCCTCCAAACATCAGGCCTTATAGATATCCTTATGTCCAAAATAGCGAAATTGAACGTATGATTGCAGAAATGTTAGAGGCGGGTATAATTCAACCTAGTCAAAGTTCTTTCTCTGCTCCTGTAGTATTGGTACACAAGAAGGATGGATCATTGCGAATGTGTTCGGATTATAGGGAGCTCAATAAGCTCACCATTAAAGAAAAATTTCCCATTCCTGTGATTGATGAATTATTGGATGAATTACATGGAGAAATTTATTTTACAAAGTTGGATCTTCGTTCAGGATATCATCAAATTAGAATGAAGACTGAAGATATTCCGAAAACAACATTTCAAACTCATGAGGGTCATTATGAATTTTTGGTCATGCCTTTGGCCTTACCAATGCACCTTCTACATTTCAAGGGTTGATGAATTCCATTTTCAAACCCTTCCTTAGAAAATTTGTGCTAGTATTTTTGGATGATATACTAATCTATAGCAGGTCTTGGAAGGATCATGTTGAACATGTTGACAGGGTGCTCAAACTATTGCAGGAGAAACAATTATATGCAAAAACATCCAAATGTTTCTTTGGAGTACAAGAGGTGGAATATCTGGGTCATATTGTATCTCACGAGGGTGTTAAGGTAGACCCTAAAAAAATTAAAGCCATTAAATAATGGAAAGTCCCCACAACCATAAAGCAGTTGCGAGGATTTCTCGGGTTAACAGGGTATTATCGCAAGTTTGTTAAGAATTATGGGAGAATAGCAGCACCTCTAACAACATTATTGAAGAAAGATGCATTTTCATGGACTCCTGAAGCAACTAAGGCCTTTGAATATCTTAAAGAGGAAATGTGCCTAGCACCGGTCTTAGCTACGCCAGACTTCACAAAAACCTTTATTGTGGAATGTGATGCCTCAGGAAATGGAATTGGTGTTGTTTTAATGCAGGAAGGAAGACCCATTTCTTTTGAAATTCGTCCAATCAAAGGAAAGTATTTCATAAACCTATTTATGAGAAGGAAATGTTAGCAATACCGCATGCACTAAAGAAATGGAGAACTTACCTAATGGGAAGACACTTCAAGGTAAAACTGATCATGATAGTCTTAAACACTTTTTGGAACAAAGACTATCTTCAGAAGAGCAGAAAAAATGGGTCACAAAGATGTTGGGTTATGACTTTGAAATAATATACAAAAAGGGGAAGCTAAATGTTGTTGCAGATGCACTCTCAAGAAAGAATGAAGAGGTGGAAGCATTGCTTTGTGCCATTTCTATTATCCAACCAGATTGGATAACTGAAGCAAGAGATGAATGGAAGAAGGATGAATAAGTGTGGACACTCATTCAAAAGTTGCAGCAATATCCTCTAGTACATCCGACTCTTATGGTACAAAGTTTGCTTATATCCGTTACACATCAATTTTTCACCATCCCTACAATTCCCCATCCCGCACAATTGGAGGGCTCATTCCGTGACCTGTGAGCAGTGACATAACTTGAAAACACTTTCATGGAATTCCCCTGAACATGTACTTTCATTTCCCTGAAGACAGCTCCTTGTGAAAAAACCTAAAAGCACCCCTTTTTGCATTGGCGCGGGTAGCTAGTTCATTACCCGCGCCAATGGGGGAAATCCTTCAAAGAGGGCACACCAATTGGTGCTCTGTCCCAGAGTTGCACTCGCACCAGCCATTTTAAGGAGTGTTTTTTAAAAATAAATGGCGAAATTTTCATCCTAACTGATCCAAGAACTGGTATCTAATTTGAGTTGGGAGGTTTGGCTTCGGATCTCCATGTAGAGGAAGTGGTTTTGCCACCTCTCATGGAAGCTTCCTTGAGGATAAGACCAATCCCATGATTATAGGGATCCCAACTCCCCTTCCTCCATCTATAAAAGCTTGCTCATCTCATTTGCAAGCTAGTCTCCAAGTTCCCAAGAGCCTAATGCTGCAACAACTTTGATCCATTCCCTTAAGGCCAAATCCAAGCAGGGAGATCATTGTTGAGACATCCGAAGAGAGAGGTTTGTCTCATCCCCGACAAGATTTTTCGAGACGTGTTCCGCTGGCGACCCTCCGAAGGAAAATTCAGCGTCAAAGCTATGGTTGTATTCTTCTTTGATTGATTAATGATAAGCGACTATTGGTTATGGTTCCACTCTTATTGTTGATTATGATGATGAGTTATGTCTTCTCTGACTGACATATAGTTGCATATACTGGATTTTACGCTTGCGTTTGTTTTTTTTTCTGGTGTGTGTAGGTGTTCGATCACGAAGATCGTGAGGATTGTGATTTGCCGGAGCCAAGGAATGGGAGCGATATTTTCTCTACAAGCGATAGCGTTGGATTCTAGGTAAGCCTTCATCATTGGTTGGTTTATTTGAAATTAGGAACTTGCACTATAGCCTGAACGATTGTTGCTAGACCCACCAAGCAGGGATCGCCCGTCCGGCAGAGGGGATTTACTCAACAAATTGGCGACTCCACTGGGACGTCATTAGTTTTGTTGGTTTTATAAGCTACATACGAAGCTCCGGGTTGGGGCCACATAGTCTTCGAAATGCTATTTTCAAGATGAAGAAGCAGGAGATCTGTGCCGCTTCACAATCTCCATTTCGTTTATGAGCTTAACACTTGGAGTATTGTCTTGTCTTTTCTGGCGTTGTTTCTCGATTCTGCTTGCTTGATCGGCTCTTTTGGCTGGCTCTTTGTGTGATTTTGGCTTTTGGTTAGCTTGATCATCACTGGTCTGCTTGTTGGATTGTCTATTTTTATTTTTCCTTATCAAACTCGACTGGCGCGCTTTACAGCTTGACAGTCGCGCCCATTGGCGCAGGTTTCTTGTGTATTACCCGCGCCAATTCCTTTCTGGCACTAGTTTCAGCTTCACAGTCGCGCCAATCCTGTGAGGTACTAGGGTTTGCTCTGTTTTGACCTTCCTGGGCTTGATCAGTGTGTTTTGTTTTGTTTTTTCGACTGCTTGAGAGTTCTGGAGCCTTGTTTGACTGGCTGTGACCTTCGTCCTTTGGTTGTTTTCCGTTTTCCATCGATTTCACATTCTAGCCCTAGGGCATCTAGGTGCTCTTGTGTGTCGAGCCTCCCTTGGGAGTTTTTGGTCTCTTTTTGTTCAGTCGACCTTGTGATCGCTTATTTACATTCGTTTGGTAGTTGTTTATCATTTTATTGCGTCATTTGAGTGTTGGTTTTCTTCTTCATTCAAATTTCTCTTTGTCTCTCTTTGGGCCTAGATTACACAGTCCATTTGAGTCTTTGGGATTCTCTTGGTTTTGAGGGACTGTTTTGTCAATTTGGAGATCTGATTGTGCGTTTGTGTTGAGTGAAATTTGTGTGTTTTGCTCTTTCCTCATCACTTCTCAAATTGCTCTTTTCATTAATTTTCATTTTGTTTAGTGCATGTTGCTATTAAACATTGAAAATATATAAAAAAAAATCTCTTTTGCTTTTGATTAGTTAGTGCAAATTAAAATATTTTCAGTGTTATTAGTGATTAGTGACTTTGAGAGAAAAATTTTTGGTTTACATTAGCTGCATTAGAGACTTTGTTGGTTGTTTTCTGATCATTTTGTTTGTGTGAAAAGCTCTCAACTCTTACGTAGTTAGCTTTCATCGAATGAAATGATATACTGTGGCATATAGTGTGCATTTAGGAGATTTTGAGACATCACACTCGCTAAGCCCTGAAAACGGAAACGTAATTGAAGATAAACGTTAAAATTTACTCAATTTACACTAAGGTAGCATTGAAACATTAACGCAATATTTAGTGGTCTAGGCTAGAGACGTGTTCCGGCGTCTTTAAACCTAGTAGCTGTCGTTCACCTCTTGGCTTTAGACAACGCTAGTATGGACTTGTGCTCCCCGTACCGTCGAGTATATAAAGGGAGACCCCACTAGGTTTCTATCCTTTATTCATAGGAAGCCGAGACTGCCACCCTATACCCATGATACACCGGACACAGCATTCGGGGAGATTGCCTGCACGTACGTTAAGTCCTTGGTTGATTTCTCTTTCATTTTTGAAACCAAGGTGTATATTGCAGTTCATGGTTATTTGGTACACCCTTTGCCAAGTATTCCTGAGTAGTCATTTGATCTTTTTTTACTCTTTAAATTTGAAAGGATCACCAAGCACTTGTCCTTTCACGATTGCTTCAAAACTGAAAGAGATAGAGTCACCTTTCATCCGTTTCTTGACTCTTAAAACATGAAATGGTGAAGTTTCTAAGTTTCAATGTGGTAAAATTAATCACCCGCAATCACACGCCTTGTTAGATTTTGCTTGTTGGCCGTTTGATTGTGTGTCTTGACTCTTTTTCAGCCCGTGTGTGTTCTTCTTGATCTTTTGTCATTGTTGTCACAGTGGCAGAACCTTCCGTTTCGTCTACTGGTAGTCCATATACGGACGATTCATCAGAGGCTTCTCAGTCCTCTGCTGAACCTCAGCAACCCATTGTTTCCGAGTTTCCCGACAGGGGACCGGTTCTGTCTGAGCAACCCTTTGGAGGACCAGTTGAGTTCAATTGGCCCTTTTCCGACCCTTGGTTTGGATTGGGAGTAGGGGAATATTTCCCTCCTCTTACATCGGGTTCGCCTTTTTTGGCTACTGTTGTTCCTCCTAGTCCTCGCCGTCTATTACGAGATCTAGTGGCAAGCTCAAGCATGAGTGAATCTAGTGAGGAAATCCCCACGTCCGGTGAATATTACCAGTTGTTTCCTCGAAGGTTATTTCCAGGAGACAACCTTGAACCATCTGTTATGTCATCACCTGGTCCCTCATTACCTGCCAGGTATAGATCCTTGGGTCAGATTATTGCCACCGCTGCCTCTATGGGGGTATCAGCTCCTTCTACGAGGCCAGTTGTTCCTTCTTTGGGGATGTCTCCACGGACGCCCGTTACGTCATCCCCTCAGGTTACTTCTGTACCCTCCATGCCCACTGTTTGTGTGGTCGCATTTGCACCCGTCGTTACTACCCAGTCCGTAAGGACCACATCCCTTCCCGAAGATATCTACATAGCATCTGCTATGCCGGAGAACATCTCTCCAGAGGAGTATCGATTATCTCTGCAACAGTCGAACCCCGAGGTCGGATAGTCCTCTCAAGATCCCAACCGCTCGTATTTTTTGCACTATGCACATGATGGTACACCCGTGTATGTCTTTCCATATCAGTACGGTGAGCATGGGAACCCTTTACGTCTATCTGCTCCTGAGGCTCAGCTTCATGCTCAGGGTTTACCATATAACCAGGCTGGACAACCTTATAACCCGTAAGGACAACCTTTTCAAGGTCAACCTTCGGGCTAGCCTGGCTATCCTTATGACCCGCAGGGATAGCCCATACAAGGCTACCCTTTGGGCCAGCAAGGGCCATTCTACAGTCCGCAAGGATAGTATTACAACCCTTCAGGTCAACCCACATAGCCTCCCCCTGGAGTCCCACCTGGGCAACCTCAAGGACTCGCAGGACAACCGGGGTACCAACCGGGGCCGGTATATGGTCCTGGGGGGCAAGTCTAACCTTCTCAACCTATGAAACCGCAGTGTCCTCTTGGTCCCAACATTGCACATCAGCCAGGACCATCTTATGGTCCTGTTGCGGGTCAAACCAGTTATCAGAAACCACTTGGCTCCATTCTGTTACCAGGCCAACTGGTCCATCCGACACAACCTGGTATTCCGCCACCAGGCCAACCGGCCAATCTGGCCCAACCTGGTGTTCCCCCGCCAGGCCAACCGGCTCATCCAGTACAACCTGGTGCTCCTCAACAGCCAGGTCAGCCTGCACAATCGGTACAACCTGTTTATCCGGGTCACCGTGTTCAACCAGGGCATCCCGTTCAGCTAGGTTAGCCTGTTCAACCAGGCCAGCCTGCGCATCCTGTCAACCCTGCCCAACAACCGACTTATTCGATGATGTAGCCAAATCAACCATTGCACCCTAATTATCAGGCTCAGCAGGGTCCCACCTATCAGTAGCCCACTCAACCTCAAGGCGGTTACTATTCTCATGGTCAGTACCGACCAAATTATAGCTAGCCCCAAGGTTCTAACTATTACTCTCAACAACCCGGCTACACCTATACTCGGCAGCCAAATCCAAATGTTGCTCACACAGGGCCGACATATAATCAGGGTCCATACTCTGGTTATCAAGCCCCGCACACTGGTTACCAGCAACCGAATCAGGCTAGTTATACGACTTATACCCCCTACAGTCAGAATCCTGCTAGACAGAACCCCTAGGGGCAAGGATATTCTCAACCAGCGTGGAGTACAGGTACTGGTCCTTATCAAGGGTCAGGCATGTCGTCCAATCCACCATTGCCATTCTTGGCTACCTTGGAATTACCGGATGTTTCGAAATTAACCAATGATTCGATTTTGCATAATCCTTATTGGCCTATGGTTCCTACCAAGATACCCGGTGATTGCCCCAAATTTGAGGTTAAAGCTGGGGAGGACCCCCAAGCTCATGTGATGACTTACCATCTTTGGTGTTCATCCAACTCTTGGGTCGATGATTCGATTCGTCTATGCCTCTTCCAGCGTACTTTGACTGGTGCTGCCACTAAGTGGTATATTGAATTATCCCCTGGCATCTTTCAAGATTTCAATTCGTTAGCCATGGATTTTCTGACTCACTTTCAGTTACCGGTTCACTATGAAGCCGGGACGCACCTCCTGACTTCTTTGAAGCAGGACAAAGCCACCCACATTTCTGATCACATTCATGAGTGGCGACGTCATCATAGACTGATCAATTTTCACATACCTGATCAGATACTAACTCATTGGTTCACCACCTCCTTCGTTAATAAACTCGCCCAAGATATTGCTATGGGAGCATGTGTGACTGAAGAACAAGCCATAGCGCGTGCCCAATATCTGGATCTGGTATATTCTCAGTCCGGCACGCTTTATGATATTTTTCCTGATGCTCCACGGTCTGGAACCTCTAAAGCTCCATCTACCCCGACGGTGGATGGTGTTATTGGTTCCGTGTCTCAGAATTCAAAGAAATATTCAAATGGAAAGCATAAGTCCAACTCATCCAATAATTCTGCTCCTCCTACCCCTTCCGACTCTGGCAAAACTGCAGAGGTTAATGTCGTTCATGCTAATCCTACGAAGAAAGCCTCCAAAGGGAAAAAGAAGGGAAAAGGTAAATCCAAATCCGATGCCCCAAAGCCAGAGTCCAAACCTCGTACCGAGGACGGTTCCCAATGTAAACTGAAGTATCCCTGCCTTATTTGTGAAGGAGATCATTATACAAAGGATTTTCCACGACGATCTGAAGTTAGTCAACTTCTAAAACATTCCAAAGGGACTCCGACAGTTCTTAAAGAGCCGTTCCCATCTCAACAGACCCAAATGGTTGAACAGCCTTCACCATCTGCACCATTTGGGTCCCAGGTCTTTATGATGAATGGTGCTGCACCTATCTCTATTGCTACGCATTCAAAGGATTACAACGAATCACGTCAGGCACCCGGGAAGGTAGTTGCGGATGGTCCACCTCCCCCACCTGTCTCCGGTTCGTTGGAAATTGAGAAGCCTACTGCTGACCCTGTTGTGAGGCCACCTTCTAAAGGTGTTCTACGAAGGTATTCCTACAATCCAAACGCCTGTGCCGCTCATCACTACAGTATTGTTGAGGATCTGGCACAGGCGCTTTCTGCCATGTCTACATTGGAAGTCCTTCAAAGTTGTCCGTCACAATGGAAAGCTTTGTTGTCTGCAATCGGTGGAATCGATCCCACTGATTCTAATCTTCTCACCTTTGACTTAGAGAACTTTACACCCCGACTTCCACATCAGATCGCCCTTATTATTCAAGTTGGGATCAACGATCTTAACATCCATAGGGCTGTTGTGGATGAAGGTGCTTCTACCTGCGTCATGTCGTCTGCTTGCTAGAAGGCCATTGGCTCTCCGGCCCTTTCATCATCTCCTAATGCCCTAGAGGCATTTGATGGTCGGGAATCGAAATCCCTGGGTGTTCTCGAGAGTTTAGCGATTACTTTACAGGGGAAGACAGTCAACGTAGAAGTAGAAGTAGTTGACGCCAAGCTTAACTACAATATACTTCTCGGCCGCAGTTGGACTCATGCCATGTTATGCGTGCCGTCCACCCTGTTTCGACTTCTTAAGTTCCCACACGAGTGCAAAATCGTTACTGTGGATCAGTTGTCTTTCTTCACCTCCACCTCTGAGAACAACATTCCTTACATGGATCAGATTCCAAATCCCCCTGACAGTGTAGGACTTGGTCTCTTCAAGGACCCTGTTCTCATGGGTATCTTTCCAACGCCACCACCGCACACAGCTCAAGTTAATATGATCTCTAGGTCTGATGACCCATGGCTCATCCCTACGCCTGAGTAGGTGGCTAAGTTTGGAGAATCGATGCCCTTAACTCCGATAGAGATTAACTACTGTGAAATCGTCGCCGCGTCTGATCCTCCCCCTCCTCAGCATGCTCCTTTGAGCATGGCTTTAGACATCTATTCTCAATCCCCCTGGCTCGGCGAGACCGACTCGCCTGATCTTCTTAAAGAAATTTTCCCTTCTGATGAAGCCATTGTTGAAACAATGTCTCTTGAGGAGCTGCCTTGGAGCGATGGACATCATCGTTCCTCATTCATGCCTAGCTTGGGGGCAATGTCAGATTGTCTAGAGCGTTTTGCATCTCAGGTTCCCACTCCACCTCTTTAGACGCCCATATTGACACATGAGGTGCTTTCAGAGGGAAACCTAAGCAACATTACTCAAACCATTCCAATTGACATCTTCGTTAAACCGGGGATAGTTGAGAATATACATGTGGGAGTAACTTGTTCTCCTGATGAGATACGAGTTTATGCTGATCTTTTTCAAGAATTCAGAAACGTGTTTGCCTGGTCCTATGAGGAAATGCCCGGGATTGATCCCAGCATAGTAGTGCATGAGATTCCTACCTATCCTGGCGCGAAACCTGTGTGCCAATGCCTACGCCCGGTGCATCCTCGCAAAGCCGCTTCCATTAAAGCAGAAGTTGAAAAAATTCTGAACGCGGGCTTCATTTACCTGATTCCCCTCACAGAATGGGTCTCCAACATTGTCCCTGTAGATAAGAAACAGGGTACTATCAGAGTTTGTGTTGATTACCTAGATATTAATCGGGCCTGTCCAAAGGACAACTACCCCACTCATTTCATAGATCAAATCATTGACGAATGTGTCGGGAGTGAGATTTATTCCCTAATGGACAGCTTTTCCGGGTATAATCAGATAAATATTCTACCCACTGATCAACACAAGACTGCATTCATCTATCCATGGGTACTTTTGCTTATAAAAATCTCCCGTTCGGCTTGAAGAACGCTGGAGCCACTTTCTAGCGTGCTATGTCTTACGCGTTCCATGACATACGCCATATCGTTCAGCCTTATCTGGATGATTTTCCAGCTCACTCAGCTCGGCGAGAGGACCACCCAGAACACCTCCGCTAGATTTTCCTTCGCTATCGATGCTATAATATCCGGCTCAATCCTCATAAATGCATCTTTTGCATGGATTTTGGCCGTCTTTTGGGGTTCATAGTCTCCAAGGACGAGATTCGCCTCAATCCCCTAAAGGTCAAGGCCATTGTCAATCTCCCATCACCATCTTTGTTATATCAATTGCAGAGTCTGCAGGGAAGAGCTAACTTCCTACGATGCTTTATACCGAACTACGCGGAAGTGGCCAAAGGATTCACGCATCTTTTAAAGCAAAATGTTCCCTTTCATTGGGACGACATTGCTCAACAATCATTTGAGAAGCTTAAGAAATTACTTGTTAATGCTCCGTTGCTTCGGCCTCCAAACTATCACCGTGATTTCACTTTATACTTGGCTGCCGCGTTTAGCACGATAGCTATGGTTCTGGTGTAGGATGAATATGATGGCAACGAATGTGTTGTTTACTATCTATCATGAAATATTCTCGACACAGAAACGTGTTACGCTCACGTCGAGAAGCTAGCTTTAGCAGCTGTACAAGTTGTGCAACGTTTCCACCACTACACCCTGCTACGTACCGTAACCGTGGTTTCGGATTGCAACCCCATGACATATATTCTTTCTCGACAATTACTGGGGGAAAATACTCCAAATGGATCGTTATCCTTCAGGAGTTCGACCTAGAGTTCACTATTGATAAGTCGACCAAATCACTGGTTTTCGCGGATCTTATTTGCTCCCTCCCGACAGACTCCCCCCCATCTCATTCTGAAGAACATATTCCAGACGAAACCATCTTCCTTATTAGCACCCGTGACCCATGGTATGGCGATATTATTGTGTATCTTCAGACGTCATCCTTTCACTCTGAGTTGACCAAATATGCCCGACGTCAGATTCGGCACCAGTCTCAACCCTACTGCATTGTAGGAGATACATTATACCGGGTTGGAGTAGATTCGGTGCTCTGTCGGTGCTTGACTTTGGAAGAGGCCGAAAAAGTCTCAAATGATTGTCACATTGGTGCCTGTGGTGGTCACATGTCTGGATATGCCACCACCCAGAAGATTCTGCGTGTGGGTTACTTCTGGCTGTCAATCTTCAAAGACTGTATTGTTACATGTCCGCAAATGTCACGCGTGCTAGGTTTTTCAGCGCAAGATGCGCGCGCCACCCCTCCCTCTGCATCCTGTCATTACCATCGGCCCTTTCGAAAAATGGGGCGTAGATTTTATGACGTGTAACCCTCATTCGGTCGGGGGGCATGCATACATAATCGTCACTGTTGACTACTTTACTAAGTGGGCCGAAATGATGCCTACACTAGCCGCTGATGGTAAGACAGCTGTCTAATTTATATTCAACCATATCATTGCATGTTTTGGGGTCCCTCAGGCCATTTTTACCGATCATGGTACTCACTTTCGAGATTACATAATGGCCGAGCTGACATCAATATTGGGCTTGCGACACGATAGCTCAATGCCATATTACCCACAGGAAAATGGAAAGGTTGAGGCTATGAACAAATTTTTGGTCACAATGCTTCAATGAACAGTTGGAATTCATAATTCCAATTGGCACCTCCAATTGTTCTCAGCTCTATGGGCATACCGGACATCAGCAAAGAGTGCAACTGGATTCACACCATTCTAATTGGTGTATGGTCTGGAAGCAACTCTTCCGGTTGAGTACAAAATTCCTTCCTTAAAGCTAGTTGTGGAACTTTTTCCCGATACTTCTCCTGAAGAAGAGCATCTCTTGTATTTTGAACGGTTGGATGAAACCCACCACTTAGCTGCTTTAGTCCTTGAAGCACATAAAAAGCGGGTCAAAGCACACTTTGATCAATCAGTCTCTCCACGTTCCTTTGTTGAAGGGGACCTTGTCCTCCTATACGACCAAGCGCACGATAAAATCGGGGCAGGAAAGCTCCAACCCATGTGGCATGGGCCCTATATAGTAAAACGAGTATTGAAAAATGGGGCTTATGAGCTCATTGATTATGAAGGAGTTCCGCTGGCGTAGCCTAGGAATGGGTTGTACCTTAAGAAATACTACGCTTGAAGTTATTTTTGGTGTGGTGTGTGTACATAGGTGTGTATATTCATTTGTGTGCATGTGTGGTGTGGTGTGCGATGTAAGTGTCTTTATGCTGATCGGGCTTCCTGATTGTGCAGATGTCCATTACTCCATTTGTGGGTTTCGTGGATGGTGCCTCCCGCTGTACCAGGAATCTGTCTTCGGCAGCCTGGGTAATCTATGATCCTGCTGGTGAGTTTCTTAAACTGCAAGGTGTGTGTCTGGGTCCTGCTACAAATAATATCGCAGAGTATAGTGTTGTATTGGAATTATTAACTGAGGCTGTGGACCTCGACATTCGTGAATTACTTGTGTATCTAGACTCACAACTTGTAGTATTACAACTTAACAGGCATTATTCAGTAAGAAATCCATCCATTTTACGTCTGTATTTGCGTATTTGTCTGCTGGAAAGAAATTTTGACTATATTACATATCAACACATACCCAAACATATGAATACATTAATAGATGCAGTAGCTAATTTGGTTCTAGATAGACATTTGCGCAATTTATAAAACATCATCACATCCAGAAATAGGTATGTATATATATATCTGTGTGTGTGTGTGTGTGTGTGTGTGTTGAAATGTTTACCTAGTGTTCATCACATAAAATAAAAAAATATACATGTTCGTCTTAATACATCCGGAGACGACATGTCTCTCAAAAAATATATGCATGAAAGAATCCATAGGTGTCTAATCCGCATGGTGCTCATGGTAACATGCTACCACGCGCACTAAGAGTCTCAAAAGTCGGTGGAGGCGACTAGGCACTCCCACCATATGTCTCTGATACGCCATCGGGACATCTGCCAGCCGGGCATAGTCTGGAATCCCTCGGGAAATCCCCTCAAGGTTCTGGATCAACTCTCCTCCCTCGGCACCCTCCACCTGAGGGTCAGCTGTGGGCTGAGTTATTCATGCAATGGGAGACATACCGACAAGTCTCTCTGGGCCGACATCTGCATATATATAAAAATGGTGTTATAATGGACATGTATTACCAAAAAAAAATCATAAAATATAAAAATCAAAAGAGAGGTCATACCTAACTCCTCGTCCCAGTCACCCCCCTCCGAAAGTGGGAGATCTAGGTCTCCAGTGAAATCGGTCCCGGCATAGGGCAAATCCTCGACCACGATTAGCTGACGCCATAACCATCCAAAAAACTCCAGCCTCCAGGACATCTGTTGGCCTCCTCCTGACCTGGGCATAAGTGCTGCCCAACGAGCCATCCTTGGCTCTCTTGGTATCGACTCAGCAACTATGGCCCCTTGGCCCTGAAAGATAGGTTCCTTCCAGGATGAACGATACCAAAATGGAACTATAGAAAAACTGTTTCAGTTTGACTTGCTTGCACTTTGTGAGCTGCCTCTTGATATTTGTGGTCATTGCAGTAGCCCAATAAAACAGTGTAGGATTCATACACTCAGAGGCTAGCAGGAGTTGGGCCTTGGTTGCCTCGTGTGGAGCTTGTGATCCCGCAACTCTTGTGATGATGTGTAGCACTACTCTCAGTGCTAGATCCTGGACAATGTGGATGTCCACTTTCCCGCTTCCTGATTCGGTTCGTGCCCTTGGGCACGCCCTCGCCATTACCTGCTCCATATTTTCCCCAGATGGTTTGCTGCTTGTCAGGATGGGCACCGGGCCTCTGCGCGACAATCCGGTTATGAAATATACGTCAGAAACCTCCAGTTCCAATACTTGGTCCTGAAGTTTGAAAACTCCCTCATTTTCGTCCCATATACTGACCAAGTATTGTAGTAGCTCTGGCTGAGCTCGTAAGCAGGGTCTGAGGAAGAATTTCTTAAGTCCACAATTCTTAAGTGCAGTCATGCAGGCTTCATTCTCCATAGCCATTTCATCCTCCTCTCCATGTTCCCTTTCCTTCCATTCGATAACCATTTTGCCTTTATATCTGCATCAAAACAATAAAAAATACATTTTTAGATCTCTGGAACATTTGAAAATCCACATAGATAGCTCACATTTTCAAAATTTTGAGCAGAAAATTGCATTGCGCCATTGGCGCGACCTCTTTGTGAAGAAATGTCCATTGGCACGGGTCCGTGCCCAATACCCACGCCAATGGAGCGAGCCATAAAAATTTAAAATGGTTCGCCCAGAAGGCTAATACATAATAAAAACATGTAAAAAATGGATTGAAATGGAGCTTAGGGAAACGCCTATTACCTAGAACAAACAGGGAACTGAATGGTAGCTCGGATCAGTCGTATTCACCGTTAGAAGTTTGCACACAAATGGACCACTGCTGTTCTCCAATGAGGTAAATAGTAAATGTAATTTTGTTTTACCATTTGAGACTTATTTATAACTTTTTGAAATCTAAATAGGTTTTAAAAGTCATTTTTTATTAATATTTTGATATATTTTGTCGAAAATGGATTTTACACTGGCCTTTTTGTGCAGCAACAGGTCTTTATGCGACTTAAACAGTGACACGAGTTGTATTTTATACTTTTTCGGACTTGGTAAATACACGAAAAAAGTCATTTTGGAGTCATCTTTCAGCTCTTTTCTGACTCTCTAAACATGAAAATATTTCCGAGGCCCTTTTTGTTTCAATCTCGTTAAGGTGGACACGAAACGACATCTACCCAGAATACGTTTACCCCTTTTTCGGGCTAGGATAGATTATTTACGAAAAAGGAATACCCTAGCCTATCGCGACTAGGAGGTTCTCTTGGATTTTGTATTCTACCTTTTCGGGTCTGGGGGACTATTTACTAAAAGGGACCATTGGGGTTTACTTTTCTACTGTCTTTTTAGACTCTCTAAACATGAAAATATGCCGAGTTCTTCCTTTGTTAGACTCATTAATCTCTGATGACATCGGATTCAGTCGCAATGACGTTATTCGAGTTGCTCCTTCCTAGGGCTCGTTAAACGTACTAGGATGGATTCGTCTGAAGGACGAACTTATATTACAATCATATGCTATCCCCTTCAAGCTAGTTATCAAAATAATTGGGTTACTCGCCAGAAATGGTGGGGGAAAATGGAACCACAATCATTGTCGTGTCGGCAGTATGTCGCTCTTGAACATGGCACTTGTCTGCATTCGTGTCGGGTTGGGGACATCTCATCTCATTTTCCACTTGCCTCCATGCGTTTGGGTGATCCTTTTGACCTCTCATATACTCTTTGCCTCGTCACCATGACCTCTGATCCGTTGATGTCAATTGCTGCCAAAGTCACTGTCGTGCCGTTTGTATGTTCAAGAGAAGTTGACCTCTACAAGTACCAACCTTCCTCTGATTCTCATCTGATCGTGATTCACAAAAACATTATGTTCCTCTGTCTCGCGTCGATGATGTGGGAAACACTATGGCCCACCTTCGATAAAGGTCACTTCCTATCGACTTCAGCTCATTATCCAGAAAGCTGATCTAGAGACTCCCTTTTGGTACCTTGGAGCCTACATGCCTCAATGGCAGGTTCTTCGCATTCGACGTGAGGTTTTCATCATTGGCCTTCGATCGAGTGATTCTACGGGTGTTTGACATCATTTCATTGTTCACATGCCGTATATTTTACCTTTAGTACCTGGAGGACCATTGGCATTAATGGTGGTACCTCTCGCGTCTGTTAACAACTTTCATCATTGGCTGGTAATCAGGCGATGTTCTTGCATGTTCGACTTCAGCTCACATATTCGCATGCTTGAACTTGTACTTTGTTTGGGTTGAGATGGAGCGCAAGACCCTGGATTCTGCTTGTTATAATCCAGGCTGCGATTTTGTGGATTATTATGATTAGTTACATGACTCACTGATTGGATGGCTGCGACCATACGTGAGTCTATTTACCGATCCTCACTGGATGGCTGTGTCCATGCCTCGGATCTAGATTTTTACATACTTTTTTATGGATGGCTGCGCCCATACCATGTATATATCATGTATTTGAGATATCGGTTGTACTTCTCTACGCAGGTTTTCCGACGGCGGCATTTTCAGTTGGACACGTTCTCGTAAAGAATTTCACCCCTCTCTCTCTCGGGCCTCATGCTTTAGGGGGCATCTGTTACACGGCAATTTGTCACCATCCCTGCAATTCCCCATCCTTCACAATTGGAGGGCTTATTCTGTGACCTGTGAACAGTGACATAACTTGAAAACACTTTCATGGCATTCCCCTGAACTTGTACTTTCATTTCCCTGAAGATAACTCCTTGTGAAAAACCCTAAAAACACCCCTTTTTGCATTGGCGTGGGTAGCCAGTTTAGTACCCGCGCCAATGGGGGAAATCCTTCAAAGAGGGCGCACCAATTGGTGCTCTGTCCTAGAGTCGCACTCGCGCCAACCATTTTAAGGAGTGTTTTTTAAAAATAAATGGCAGAAGTTTCATCCTAACTGATCTAGAAACTGGAATCTAATTTGAGTTGGGAGGTTTGGCTCCGGATCTCCATGTAGAGGGAGTGGTTTGCCACCTCTCATGGAAGCTTCCTTGAGGATAGGGCCAATCCCATGATTATATGGATCCCAACTCCCCTTCCTCCATCTATAAAAGCTTGCTCATCTCATTTGCAAGCTAGTCTCCAAGTTCCCAAGAGCCATCAGAGCCTTATGCTGCAAGAGCCTTGATTCATTCCCTTAAGGCAAAATCCAAGCAAGGAGATCATTGTCGAGACATCCGAAGAGAGAGGTTTGTCTCATCTCCGACAAGATTTTTCGAGACGTGTTCCGCTGGTGACCCTCCGAAGGAGAATTCAGTGTCAGAGCTATGGTTGTATTCTTCTTTGATTGATTAATTATAAGCGACTATTGGTTATGGTTCCACTCTTGTTGTTGATTATGATGTTGAGTTATGTCTTCTCTGACTGACATATAGTTGCATATACTAGATTTTATGCTTGCGTTTGTTTTTGTTTCTGGTGTGTGCAGGTGTCCGATCACGGAGATCATGAGGATTGTGATCTGCCAGAGCCAAGGAATGGGAGCGCTATTTTCTCTACAAGCGACAACGTTGGATTCCAGGTAAGCCTTCATCGCTAGTTGGTTTATTTGCAATTAGGAACCTGCACGATAGCGTGAACGATTGTTGCTAGACCCGGTCTGGGCTATTAGGGATTGCCTCTGTCCGCAGAGGGGATTTACCTCCACAACAATATCTTTGTAAGAATTCCCCTTTAGGAGGACACTTCTCCTTTAGGAGGACACTCAGGATTTTTAAAAACTTACCACAAGGTGAAGAAAGAATTTTTTTGGGATGGCCTTAAATCTAATATTCAAAATTTTGTGGCGGAATGTTTGATTTTTTAGCAGAATAAAGTTGAGACAATTAAGACCTCAGGTCTTCTACAACCTGTATCCATTCCAAGTCAATGTTGGGAAGAGATTTCAATGGATTTTATCACAGGTTTACCTAAGTCCAAAGGAAAGAGTGTTGTCATGGTGGTAGTTGATAGACTTACCAAGTATGCACACTTTTGTGCATGATCTCATCCATTTAAAGCAAGTACAATTGCTACTATATTTATGGACACAATTCAAAAGCTACATGGAAACCCAAGGGTTATTTTGAGCGACAGAGATCCCAATTTTACTTGAAATTTTTGGATGGAGTTATTTTCTTGTTTGGGTACTCAATTAGCTCATCGATCGTCTTATCATCCTCAATCCGATGGTCAAACTGAGATAGTAAATAAATGTTTTGAAGGATATCTTCGTTTTTTTGTATTTGATAAACAAACACAATGGGTCAAGTGGTTACCTGTCGCTGAATGGTGGTACAACACTTCCTTCCATACTGTAGCAAAAATGACCCCATTTATGGCACTTTATGGATATCATCCACCATCCATCACATCATATTTACGAGAAAATTCGAAGGTCCAAGCAGTGGAATATCACATCGAGCATCAACAAGAAGTTCTCTAGCTCTTAAAGGATAACCTGAATTTGGCACAAAATCGAATGAAACAACAAGAAGATCAACATTACAACGAGAGAAGTTTTGATGTAGGAGACTGGGTATTTTTATGGCTACAACAATACAAACAAATGTCCCTCAAGCAAGCTAAGAAGGATAATAAATTATTGCCAAAGCACTATGGTCCTTACAAGGTGTTGCAAAATATTGGTACTATGGCATACAAATTGGAGCTTCCTGCTTCTTCACGAGTGCATCCAGTTTTCCATGTTTCATGCTTAAAGAAGGTTATAGGTGAAAATATTCCCTTTCAAACAATATTTCTAGAACTTGATGAGGAAGGAAAAATAATATTGAAACCTGAAGCGCTCACGGAAACAAGAACTCGGCAGCTATGAAATCAATCAATTTCAGAGTATCTCATCAAGTTGAAGAACTTACCCACTGAATATTCTATATGGGAGGATGAGAATTTTATACAGAAGCACCCAAAGCTACTCAATCATTGAGGACAACACTTTCTTGAAGGAGAGGGACATGTTAGGTCCCTATATTACTAGTATAGTCCCTTATTGTTGTTAGTGCAACCCCCTTATTGCTATTATTGTACCCCTGTAACCCCCATATTGCTATTATTGTGGCCTTAAATTATTATTGTTAGGTCGGCTAGGATTACATTGTGGCCCCATGGACTCCTACATATAGAAAGGAGGTTTTTTAAGTTGTATCATCCAAGAATTGTTCATTCATGTAATGTATTGGAGGTTTCTCCCTCAAAGTGGTTTATTTATAAGGCGTTGATATCTCTTTTCTTCTTTTTTGGAGTTGGTTTCACAACAAGAGGGAAGATTCAAAAGACAAGGTATAGCCCCATACCCAAAAAATAGTAATACTGAAAGTGTTCAAGCCTAAATGCCACTAGTGGTGCAAAAATAAGTCTTCTTTAGCTATATAGCCTAATCATGGCTTAACATGTTTTAAATTTATTGTTAATAAGCTAGTGAAAAGTATGTTGATCAAAACATTGATGCTTGACTTGTCGAAAAAAATAGATTAAGAAAGAAAGATATTGGTTCCACATGCTCAAAACAGAACCAAGGAGAAAAATAGGGATGAATATCAAACTATGTATCCTAACCCTGATTTTTATAAGTCTTATTTTGTACAAAAATAACATTTGTGTGCAGCTTGTTTTTATGCCACAAACCCATGACCAATCAGATTGTCTAATCCCAATTTATTCATGTTTTCAATTTCATGTTTTATCTTAGAGAATGAAGTCTGTCATACTGCTTAATCTTGACAGTCAAATAGACTAGGTAGAGAATAAGAAGAGTTCACTCACATAATCTGAACTCTTGGAAGAAATAAGTGTAGAAGTAGATAGTTTGTTTTTATTTTCAAAAGAAAAATGTCCATGGGTTTGCTAGTTCAAGTGCACCCAAGGAAGAGAAAATGTTAGCAAAGTATGTTGGGTAGGTAGAGGTGAAGTTGAGAAAATCATGCTTTCAGATTTTCAAAATCACTTCTTCAGGGAAAGAAGAAGAAAAAGAAAGAAAAAAACCCGCCCAATGGATGAGGCACTGGTCTTCATAAACCAAGAGATATGAAATTATGGAAAACTCCTGAAAAGGATCTTCCCTCCCCAAGTGGAGCCACTGTTAGTCATCAGTAATTTTTACCTATTTAGATGACTAAATGCTTTGTCCAGGATTTCTAGAAATAAAATTCAAGGATCATGTGAGTTCTAGAAATCTCCTCAAAGAGAAATTTTTCACTATCTTGCTTCCCTGTCGAAGCATGGCCATTCTATCACCTAGAAAATACTAAATCCTAGACTGATTTCCCACATTCTCACTATGTTTGCGACCTCTGCCAATACCACTCTGTCTATGTTTGCCTAAGCCCTCTATTTTATACCTTTTTTCGCCAAGTAAACCAAACTTTTTCCCCTACTCACCAAGTGCATCAAGCAATGGTGGTTTCAAAAATCCCTTTCTAAAGCTCTTTGAAGTAAAACAAGGATTTCTATTTGTCTAGGATGGTAGTGCATAATAGAGTGTCAAAATCCTGTCTCCTCATCCAAACCCTAATTCAGGGTTTGCAGTTAAAAACCTATTCCAAGGACATTACAATAAGTCAAATAGGGTCACCTAGGTTATGCACTATCATGGTTCTAAATTCACTATTTCCACACGTATTCAAAGGTAAAGTCAAGAGAACACAAGGATGAGGCTTATCATTGTCTGAATAACATCAAAGACCTTCAAAGGTATCCTCTTGATCAAGAAGTAAGTCTGCAAAGCTACAATTTACCATGTCCAAGCATTTCTGCAGAAATGCTTTGTAAATGGTCAAAAAGAAAACAAAGGCAAAGAAGGAGACCTAAAAAGCTCATAAAGGCATCCACAGTTGGTAGTAAGATACAACAGGCTTAATTTTACAAGGAAGATCATGATCTCATGAGATATTGTTATGAAGTGTTGCCCATAAAAAGGTACATGCAGGTCCTAAAAGACATTAGAACATAAGAAACATTGTACATCAACCAAAAAGATCAGTAAAAATTTTTTTGGCCTCAAGCATGAATCTTGTAGAGGGGCAGCTGCCCTTTGCTTACATTCCTGCAAAGAAGACCAAAAATCCATCAGATTAGCCATGAGGTAAGGTAAAAGAGGAGGATCATCATAAGAGGACCATTCATAGCAAGAAGAAAGTAGCAGGTATGTGTTTAATGGGAATCAAGATGTATAACCGTTTTGACCAAGCAATAGAAAAATACTAGGGTTACAAAGGAAAAAGAACACCTCAACCCTTCAAATGATAATTGAAGGATTTTAGACATAATTGATGAGCTTAATAAGTGTTCCTTTGAGAACTTAGGAGAATTTTTTCCTTTTTCTAAACATCCCTAAAAACTCAAAAGTTTGGGAAGATGGACAAAGAGGGTCAAAATAGTGACAAAGAAAGCTCTTTCATCACAGTAGATGGTTTCAAGAGTTTTCAAACTACCTTCTAAGGTCTGGAAGACAAGCACTAACTCCACTTTAGCAAAAGGTAAAATCAAAGGTTTTTTTTAAAGAAGACCAAGAAGGGCAGGCATAAAGGTCAATACTCCACTACACGAAAGGGAGAAATATGATGAAGAGAATCAACAAGAAGAGACAAGAAATCTCAGTTCAAAGGTCTCTTTTCTCTAAAGAATAGTTAGAGACATATTCCAGTGGCTAAAAAGGACAAACATGGGTAGAAATTGCCAAGGAAAGAAACTATGACAAGCATGGGTCATCATTGATCAAGTAAATTGTCCAAGTTCAAAAGAGACAGTGATCAAAAGGTTTCAAAAGACATTTAAAAACAGCTCCTAGGATTGAAAAAGATAAAAAGGAAATGGAGGACATAGGAATCATGAATAGAGATAACATCCATCAATAGACAAAGGTAGATGTCTAGGTTCAAAAGGTGAAAAATGGAAAAAACAAGCAGAATCACCAAGTCTGCCAAAGTTTGTAAAGAAGGTGCCAACTCCAGAAAATTATTGGAAAAAGGAAATGAGTTCAAGGTAACCTTAAAGAAGCGGGTTGTATTTATAATTTTTCAAAAAATTATAAAACCACTATAAAACAACATCTCCCCACTCCTTTGGTCATTTACACACATAGTGAGGGTTTTCAAATTTTCTGCCAGAGTACTCGGGGAAAATTTTCTGGGCGTTGCACTCCTGTAGAGTCGTGTTGCATGCCTGTAGCATCTCCCTGTGTGAATTTACACTACAAGTTGCACGCCTAAAGAGTGGTGCTTCGCTCCTGCATTTTTTCCCCACGTTCAAGAGGAAAGGCACGAAGGCCCGTGCAGCCCCTGCACATTTATCCGTTCAGATTGGTGACCCGAGCTGCCCAGAAGTAGTAGTGTTGTGCTCCTACCATGGTTCTGAACGTAGAACGGTGACCCGAGCAGCCCGAAAACAATGGTGTTGCGCTCCCGCCATGGTGTTGAACGTAGAACGGTGACCTGAGCTGCCCGAAAACAGTGGTGTTGCGCTCCTGCCACGGTTTTTAACGCTAAACGAAGGCACGTTCAGGGGTGACCCAAGCCGCCCGACGTAGTTGTGCTACACTCCTGCCACTATTTTACATCTGCTGAACGAAGTCACATTCAGGGGTGACCCGAGCCACTTGAAAGAGTTGTGCTGCGCTCCTGCCACTATTTGTAGCCTCTGCACAAATTCACGTTCAGGCATGACCCGACTCTGCCCACAAGGTTTTTGAGCTATTTCTTCTATTTTGGAGGCACTTCAAGAGGTATTTGAACTTTTCCTACATATGCATGGCTTTCTAAAGACAAGGCCACTAAGAATTTTTAAATTTGGTGTTAGAGAAAGCAGTGAAATCCTAAAAGCTAACACTTGACCTACACACTTCTATGCATTGACCTATTTAGAAAACTCACCATCTCATTTAACCCCTTTCCACATCATTTCACTAGCAGTACCATTTCTCTTTAAGGATATTGAGGTGGGGATAAAGAAAAACAAAATGTCTGAAGAAGAGAATGTTGACATAGATGAGGTGACTCAAAGGCCTAAAAAGCAGCAAAGGAAGGGAGGGATGCCAAATAGGTTTGAACCTATTAACACTGAAGAGCTGATAACCTCCCCTACTATTTTGGCATGTTTTCAAGAGTTGGGATGCTATTAATTCTGGTAAAAGGTACAAAATATCTAGAGTCACCCTCAGTTTACCAAGCTCTTTTCCATAAACCTTCATAAACATCAAGTACACCTAGCCGGGGTAAAATTTGAGTTGACCGCCTATGCCATCTCTAGGGCCACTGGAATGCCTTGCATAGGAGAAAAGTGGTTCAAATAAAAGCATCTGGACCTAAGCCACTATTGCCCATTCTTGAAACCAAGTTGTCAAGCTAAATGTAAAACTATGTTCCCCTTCTCTCATATATTGGACATATATGCTCTCCTAATGAAGATCATCATGAAATACTTCACCTGTGAGGGTAGGTTCTCCAGAGTCTATTCATACCACATAAGGCTCCTCATGCACTTCACCAAAACCAAGCTGCTTCAAATGCCCTACTATCTTTGCAAGAGTATTGAGAAAATGCCTTCCATCATGCAAAAAAGGCCTCCATCCTAACAAATTTCAGGTATTTTTCATCATTCCCTCATCAAAGTGATTGTCTCACACCAACTAGAACAACAAGGCATCCCCTAGGAGGTTTTTATTGCCCACAATGATTTCACAACTCCACAGCCCATTCCTCTGCAAAGTTTGCCATCATCATCTCAAAATCATCCTCACACACCTCCATCACCCTCCACTGACCTTGGTTCATCTTCTTCACATGAATCATTTCCTGAAATAGACCTTCCTCATTCACCTTCCCCTAACAAATCAAACAATGAAGAAAGAAGTAAGGAAGAAGATGATGCAAAAGAAGAAATTAGTGATGGCCATGAAGAAAGCAGTGATGGCCAAGAAGAAAGCTGTGATGCAAAGGAAAGTGATAAAAGCAGTGAAGAAAACAGTGGTGAAAATGAACATAGCCATGATACAAATGAAGAAAGAAGTGAGGGGGAGGATAATGAAAATGAAGAAAATAGTGAAGAAGAGAAAGATGGAAAAGAGGACAAGGGACATGAAGAAAACAGTCATGCAAATGAACAAAGCAATGATACAAATGAACAAAGGAATGATAAAAATGAAGAAAGCAGTGAGGGAGAGGAAGATGGCCAAGAATAAATTAATGAAGGCAGTGACAAAGATGAGTGTGTTGATAAAGAATAAAACATAGTTGAAATCAGTGAGCCCCATAATGAGCAAAAGAGCCAAAACAATGGGTCTTATGATGAGGAAAATGACATTGAGAATACATATGAAGACAGTGGGGAGGAGGCATATGAAAGCAATGAAGAAAACATAAATGAAAACAATGAGCCTAGTGACAATTAACAAACTAAATACAGTCAAGGAAAAGGAGTAAATAATGAATCAAACAATGAAGAAGAACTCAGCCAAAAGGATAATATGCATAATGGTGAAGGGACAAATTCTGAAGGCAATGAACATAGAAAAAGTGAAAATGATTCAAGCTATGAAACAGAGGTTGAAATTAAAGGTATAGACCATAAGCAAGGCAGTGAAAACAGTGGTTCAAAAGATGAAGAAGAGGACAGTCATGGAAATGGAGATATGCCTAACAATGATCAAGGCGCCTCTAGCATTGCAAAAATAGAGGATGATAGTCCTAAGGGTCTTGGTAGTGATAATGGCATAAAATATAATGAGGGTGTTGATCAAATGGGCAGCCAAGAACAAGGTAATGAAGATGCACACACAGAGATCATCCGTGAGGAGCAAAACAGTCCTAAGGTCACTAGTGATCAAGCTTTGCTTTCACCATTCCCTATCAAAGAGGAGAGAGACATGTGTTTGTTGCCTCCAAAAGGCAAGGGGCCATGCCCTCCTCCTTAGCTGAAATGAAAGACAAAGGTAAACAACAAGTGAAAGAGGAAGAAGAAAATCATGAGGAGTGTTAGAGTCGGTATCTTCATCCCTCCGTCAGAGATCAAAATCTCTTTTGTTGCATTTCATTTTAGGTGTTTCATTCAGTTTAGTTAGCTTCATTCCATTAGGAGCATGGATCATCTGACGGAAGGGTCTTTTCACTCATGTCCCTCATGTCGTCTACCTGCTGTTCTGTGTCTGTTCATCAAAATCAATTTTAAAGTCATTTACAGTCATGTTTGGCCTCCTCTTCGCCAAAGAGTCATTTTAGGGTTTTTAGTCCCATTAGGTCTAGGGTTTCATCTTTAGAATGTCTAATAATGTCAGCAGGCACATGAGGGAGGTTCGAAATAAGTTTTCATCACAAAAATTTCATCATCATAATACTTGACCATGACTTTTCTTCAAAACTCTGTTTTGAAGAAAAATCGTCAATTTCATCCTTCGTAATAAATGTAATATAATTCTCAAAGTTTTTTAGTTCTAAAGTTCTTCAGGCGCAACCCTGGTCACCTTTGCCGAAATCCCATGCTAGCTATCCCTGCAAAAAATAAACAATACATTCATCATCAGTTCAAAAATCAAAGGAAACAAACAAAAACAGAGTTTATATTAAAAAGTGCAAAGTGCCAAAGTCTGCAACATTAGAAAGTGGGTTTTCTAAATCAAAATCAAAGTCCATGATATATAAGATATTTTGGTGTTTAAACAATCCATTTGCATGCCAAAGACAAGAGTGAAGTCAAGAAAAATCGTGGAGAAAGCGAAACAGTGGTTTGAGGACGGATTGTGTGTGAATTTAGTTGCGTGGAGCACTGGGCGAAGGTCACGGCACACTTGCTGGTTGCGGCGCATAGGGGTGCTCACCACCGTGCAAATCACAATAGGCGTCGCGCATACACCAGTCGTAGCGCACTAGGTTGTGCGCGCGGTGCACAGGGCCGACACCTAAAATTTGGTCATTCCCTCCAACAAATTCCAAATTTCTCGGTCCCATTTGCTCCATGTAAGTTCGACTGATCTTGCAATTGCCATTAAATAATGTTTGGTGTTGTTTGAAGGAAAGAATATAAGAGTTTGAATGCAAAAACTATAAACCCTCTCATTTTGTTAAAAACTGCTCCTTAGGGTTTGAAATTGGTGTTTTAAATTAGCTTTGTGCCACATACTTCATACTTCATACTTTATTTCCCATCTTGCTTACTCCTCCCTTCACTATCATATTATCATTATAGACCCTCCCCTATTCCCTTGTATCCCAAGTCATTTCCCATCATTTTCCCCTTCCCATTTCATTTGTCAAAAATTCCCAAAGCCCCAAGTTTCCCAAACATTTAGTGGTTGTCCCCTCTCCCAAAGTTTGTCAAATTCTCAAAGGGAAAACTACCACTTGACAAGACTCCATTGTTCCCACCTCCCATATTTCCCACAGTCCCTCTCACACCACCATATATTTGGCACTAAAACAAAAAACAACCAAATTCTCATTTTCACCTCATACAAGCCAAACATAGACCTTGCAATACCATGGAGACAGACACTGATACATCCTATGATAGAGATAGTGATTCTACCACTGAGCTACATGCACCGAGAAGGCATCGTAAAGGTGGCAAACATGTGAGAGAAGAGCCCACCTCATTGACCCAATTGCAGGCCTGCCCACTTGCCATGGCATGTTTTCGAGAGCAGTCATACTATCAGTATTGTGAGATGATTGCTCGGATTCAGCATCATCAGGAGTTGTCTCGGTTGTTTGTGTTACATTTGCATGATGGTCAGGTAACTCTTGTTGGTTTAAATTTCACCTTGACACCGGAAACCATTTCTCAAGCAACCAGAATACTGAATGTGGGTGAGCAGTGGAACAAAATACAGTAGGTGGACAGAGTGCATTATGAACCATAGATCGGGCCTAGCTATGTGAGACAGCTCAGCAGGGTATTTCCATTCCGGTTCCTAAAGGAATCCTATGCGCCTTTGATGAGACTCATTATTAGATACTTTAGTTGTGAGGGCTGGTTCTCACGCCTCTATGCATACCACATCAGGTTATTGATGCATTTCACTAGAGTGAGGATGATTAACATACCTTATTTCATGTGCCGGAACATCGAGCGAATGACCACTCTTGTGTAGAAGAAGACCCCCGAGCAACAGTACAACAGTATTTATCACTATGCACTCATCAAGATTGTTGTTGTACATCAGCTTGGATTGCAGGGTATTGCATGGGAGGATTTCATTTCCCATGACTTCTTCACAGCCCCTCAGCCTCCTCCGGAGATTTTTCATGATGTAGGTGAACCTTCACATCAGCCTTAAGGTCCCGAGACAGAGCCTATCAGTGTGCTAGTGTTTGTTACTTATCAGAGAGGCACGAGAGGATTATTTGCAGCAGCCCGACGAGTACTATCCCCACTGGGGGTGGAAGGGGTCTCGTTGCCATCATCAGTAGCACAGGTATAGGTACAAGACAGAGGTAAGAGGCTTATGTAGGATGAGGGCCCTTCAGGAGGCCAAGATACTGATTTCATATTGATTGATGAGAATTTGAGCTCTCCAAGCTCAAAGTTGAGAGAGATCATTCAGAAGCAGAAGGCTGAGATCGACACATTGACTGAAAAATTGCAAAGAGCTCAATGGATCATAAAATATCTAGAGCAGCGGAACAAAAATTTGGAGGATTAGTAGACAATCATGGAGTTGCAAAACATCCGTGAGAATCGGCAAGCTGCCCGAAGAAGCCCAACAAAGATGACACCCATTGAGCGGAAGATTGAGGTTGAAAGAGAGACTTGGCTTGAGAGGGTCAAAATTCATCTTGAGAAGCTGTTGGAGAAGGAAAAAAAGGAAAATAACCTACTCAGACACATGAAGAACCATTATTGGGCGCGACATCATGTTTGCAAAGCGAGGATCAAGATCCTGAAGGCAAGGCTAAGGAGGGCACTAAAGCGTCGCAAAAGGCATGATAGACTCCAAATTTTGGCCGAAGCTTCTTTGGCCCAACATAGTGCTTGGTGGTGGGAATTCAACCCAAATTTCAAGAAATTTGGGAAAAATTTTGTCAATTTTGAATTTTTGGGCCTAAACACAGATTTTCCTGCCCGACGCGTAGCGCCAATTAGCGCGCGCTTATAATTGGCAGCTCTTCTGGAGGAAAAATTTACAATTCTGGATTTTTCATCAAAATTTATGCATTCCTATGGATTACCTAAGGATTTCATGAAGTTCTAGGTTGCCTAAAGGGTCAAAAACACCCTAAAAATGGCCTTTCTGCCACTTTTTACACACACAGGAAGCAGTGTTGGGAGATTGAACTTTTGGAGGGGCAAATGGAAACCAAATCTAGAAATTCCACTTGGGCTGGAAAGTAGACAGGTGGGGCTTTCCAGAAAGCTATCCTACACTCAATTTTAAATTTGTTAAGGCCCTAAAAATCAGCCTCAAAATTTTGCTACACATAGAGATTTCAGGCGCGACGCATATGGAAATTTGGCCTATTTTTCACTCAGCAGCTCAGAATTTCTCCTAGTTTTGGCTAGTTTTACTTTTTCATGTAACTCTTGATGTACCTTGATGTAATTTCATGACCATGATGTAATTTTGGCACATTTTTACTCATCTTAGTAGATTCATTCACCAAAAATTGAAAAGTAAGTGAATGAATCAGTTTCCTACCATATAGAGGCAAGTTGTTTCATTGCCTATTTTTCAGTTCTTAGTTTAGATATGGTTGAAACAGCTCCTAGAATGATGAGATCGACCCCTAGAGGCATGGGAATTAGTTAGGCTTGTCTATATCATGTATTTCTTCAGTAATTTTCAGGGTTGGACACTTCGGATTACTTGGCACTTCATTGTACATTTCATCTCTGCAATTTTGGCAATGGAATAGACTAGGGTTTGCAGCACTCTTTAGGATCCATGTGGCTCTATGTTTTGATGGTGTTTTTCTCTATGTGATTTTAAGTTCATTAATGTTTATGTGTATCATTTCCCTTCTCCTTTCTTCTTAAATTAAACAAATGAGTGATAAAGGTGGAATTCATTAGATTGCTTTGCTCTGCCTTCAGTTTTGTTTAATTTTCCATGTTTTCATCTCTTTGAAGAGGATTCTTGAAAGCCTCTTTCCATCTTCAACTCCTCACTGGTCTGAACTATCAATTCATTCAATCCAAATCATTAAAACAATTTCCTTCCTTGCCCCATTCAGAACTCTGCAAAAACTAGGCCTCATCCCCGAACCCAAAACTGCCTTTCCCTTTGTTTCCAACAAAACCCCCAAAATCAAAATCAAACTCCTTTATTTATATACCTAGCCTAAAATCAGCTTTTATTTCAAGTCATCTCAAGACCTATTGATTATATTTGTTGAGATTGACCCAGAGAGAGCCCTCTCTTGATCTGGTAGAGCTAGCTACCAGACTGAGCGTGGTTTGATGTTACCCTGAACTCTACTTTCCTTCAGCCTAAGGTAGATTTAGGAAATAACATAGTGGAGACCATACTGGGGAAGAAATGGTTTGCTTGTTAGTGTTATTTTTTTTCTAAGCTACAGACAGAGCCTGAAGTTATGCTAGGTAGCCTTCGAAACGCTCTTGCTTTGCATTAGCGAAAGTAGATAAATGCTGCTTCATTCAATCTCCGGTATAGCTTGTAAACGTGACACTTAACTTGTAAATTTCCCCAGTACATCAAATCTTTCTAGAATTTTGGGTGATGAGTCTAGAATTTGATAGGCTGAACAAGTTGGTTTTGTCCCTTTGACTTTTGAAAATAATTCAACACACTGGCTTCTAGAAGACATAATAGAGCAAATCCGGATCCTAATCCACCTCCATTGTATGAGAATCCCAATCTGATTTCAAGAATCCTTCATCTAGAATGTCCCGTGATTCCTCTGTTTAAATCCCATTCATGTCCCGCTGTTTTTGAATACCTTGAAAATCTTGAATTTGACGAAAAATTTGAGTTGTCATTGTTTGAGACGAAGTCTGAAAGTGCTATTGGTTCTACTGTAATAAATCTAGATTTTATAAAGTATCCTGAAATTGAACAGGCTAATAGATCCATTGATAGTTACATATTGAATATTCAAAACTCCATTGTGGCAACAAATATTCCTGAGTTCATAGAGTCTACATCTAAAACTCTTGGGCCATCAACAGTTACATCCAGTTCACAAATTCACACTGAGCCTCCTTTCATTCCTACCATTCCCGTGCAACCATCTATCCCTGATCAACAATCTGCAGTAGTATCGCCTCCATCCACACCACATACACCTCATACATCTACTGCTCCTACTCCACTTGTTTCTCCAAGACCGGTTATAAATCCACCAATAGCAATGGCTGCGAAATTCACACCCCTTGTGTTGCCTCAAAATTTGGATGCTATGCCCGCTGATTATCAAATTAAAATCCCATTGTTTGATGGCACTCCTCAAAGTGTCACTGTTCAGCAGCATATTGATAGAATGGCAGACTTCTTTGATCTTCATGAAATTGATGCAGAAAATGTGACCATGAGATTATTTGTGCAAACCTTTGGAGGTGAAGTAAGAAAGTGGTTCAAAGCTTTGCAACCTAGAAGTATTACTACATTGGCTGAGCTGCATAGACAATTTTTAGATCGATGGAAAGTAAAGAAAGATCCTCTTCAGATCACTTCTGAATATACCAATATCAAGCGCAACGTAGGTGAGTCAGTCCAATACTATTGTATCAGATTCAATGTGGTTTACAATGCAATTCCTGATGATTTAAGGCCATCTAGGAAGTTAGCTTTGCTAACATTTCTGGATGGTTTTGATCCAGAAATGGCCTATCAATTGAGAGAAAGAGATCTGGCCACTTTGGAGGACATGTAGAAAATTGTAGTGAGTGTTGAAGCTAATTTGAATGACAAGAGAGCTAGATTGAGAGCTGAAAAGAAAGTCGTGATAAAGGAAGAGGCTTCTACTTTAGATCAGGTACTTCGTAAGGTGGAAAAGATGATTGAAATATTAACACTTGATAAGCTTGAACCGTAGATCAGATTTCCTAACTTCTGTGGACAGCAGCAACCACAATTCAGGATCAAACAATGAGAGCAGCGAGCACAAGAACCACCAGCACAACAGCAGGTAAAAACTCCTTTACAACAGAATTTTGTTGGTCTGGAATCAGATGATGAAGATAATGTAATAGGAGAAGAAAAACACTTTTTTACACCTGATTATATGCCAACCTTTATCACCGAAGATGAGGAGTATGCAGAAAACTCAGCTATATAAAAGGATGAGGATTTTATCTTGGCAAATGATGCAGCTCTTGAAGAAGAGTCGGATGAGTATCAGAGAGGTTATATGAATGCTTTGTCTGCCCAGCAGAATCAATATTCACTCAGAAAAAGAGATGTGCCTATCAACCCAATCCAAAAGAGAAAGGAAGTTTCAGCACCAAAGAATGATGCACACATTGCACAGAAGAAGGGAAAGGAGGTAGTTGATCCCGCTACTAGCAAGTCTCCATCAGCAAATGAAAGATCTAATCAGCCAATTGTATTGAGGGAGAAAGCTAAAAACAAGGATGTTTCAACCAAAGAGGTAGAAAAAACTTTAGTCTTTAACTTAGAGAGTGAGATTGCTAAGTTAAAAGTTTCCATTCCTTTGACTGAGTTGATGAGAAATAGTAGTTACAAGGGTCAGGTATCTAAAATTCTGAATTTCGATCCAATGTCTGATATGGTGAATGTGGAAGATGATCAACTTGATTTGATCTTTGGTCCAGCATTGGATGGTGATTCTCCCGATAGTGATGTGCCTCCTTTTTATATCAGCCTTAGATTGCATGATTTTGTGTTACATAATGCCATGTTTGATTCTGGAGCTTCTCATAATCTCATGCCGAGGGAAATCATGGAGAAATTGGGATTGGAAATCACTAGGAAATATCATGATCTTTATTCTTTCGATTCTAGTAGACTAAGATGCATTGGGCCTATCAAAGATTTGGTGGTTAGCTTAGATCATATTCCAACTAAGAATGTTTTGATGGATGTGGTTGTGGTGGATATTCCTCCTAGATTTGGCATGCTTCTTTCTAGATCTTGGGGAGCAAGTTGAAGGGAAAATTACATCTTGGTTTCTCCTATGCTACCATTCCTGTGTTTGGTCAGATGAGAAGATTGTATCGAGAGCAAAAAAATGAAGTATATGATCACCAACAAGGAGAAACCAGTAAATCATCCGATAAATTATGTACATACAGATTTAGAGTCCTTTGTTTTGTATTCAGATAGTTTCAATGATGTAAATAGTCAGTTAGTTGAAGCAGAGGACATTCTGGAGATCACAGAAAATTTCAGAGAAGTTTTGAAGAAAGAAAGGCAAGAACTTGAAAGTTCCGCTGAGCAATCAGCCTTTCGACAGCAGGAAAACGTTGATGGACAGCAAGAAGAAATAACAGAGCAAACAAAATTTTAGCACTTGGAAGAAGATGAAGATGGTTTGTGGACCATGGATTTTGATGGTGCAATAGGAAATGATGGTGCTGGAATCAGAATTTGGGTACGCAGCCCTTTTTCCGCCCCAAAAAAGGTACCAAGTAATGTAATGGTCTAATCTTATAAATTAGCATTTGATTGTTCGAATAATGAGGCAGAATATGAAGCTTTGATTGCTGGTCTGAAAATCCTTAGAAAGTTGAATGCTAAGAGGATTACAGTGTATGGAGACTCCAAGTTGGTAATTAAGCAAGTGAAGGGTGAATTCCAAGATAAGAATCCTCGAATGCGGGCTTATCGAAATGCAGTTCTTGATATCTTGAAATTTTTTTCAGACTATACTTTGACTTGTATCCCTCGTATTCAGAATGGTATTGCAGATGCACTTGCAAAGGCAGCAAGTAATTTGAAGATTCCGATGAACTCAAGTAAAAACTTTGAAATTCATGTGAAACATCGTCCAACTGTCTCGGACAACCAAAGGTATTGGCAAGTATTCCAAGATGATGATGAGATTGATGAATTTCTGCAAAACGAAGGAAAATTCAAAGAGACTTCAATTGACATGGAGCATGATGATGGTGAGGCTGATGTGCAAATAAATCAGATGGAAGTATTGAAACTAAAAGATAATGTCATTCCTAAAGGTTTGATACCTTTAGAAGAGCTTTTTGATCAAGATGACGTAGCTAGAAAACCAACCTTGCAGCCAACTGAAAAGGGATTTGAAGACATGAACATTGGATCACCCGAAAATCCAAAGATGGTGAAATTGTCCAAAGCATTGCCACTGGAGTTAAAAGAAAAATATGTTAGTTTATTGTCTTCTTTTGCTGATGTTTTTGCTTGGGACTATTCAGATTTTAAGACATATGATACAAACATCATTCAGCACACCATTCCTATCAATCCAAATCAAAATCCCTTCAGGCAGAAGTTGAGAAGGATAAATCCGAAGTTGCTACCCTCAATTGAGAAGGAGGTGAATCAATTATACAAGGCTGGTATCATTGTTCCTATAAGATTTTCAGATTGGATATCCAATTTGGTGCCCATACGCAAGAAGACAGGTGAGATTCGCTTGTGCATTGATTTTAGGAATCTGAATAAGGTTTCCTTGAAAGACAATTATCCATTGCCCAAAATGGATCACATACTTCAGCGAGTAGTTGGATCATCTCATATGTCACTACTCGATGGTTATTCCAGGTATAACCAAATTCTGGTCCATGAGGATGATAGAGACAAAACAGCGTTCACCACTCTGTGGGGAACTTTCCATTACACTAAAATGCCTTTCGGTTTGAAGAATGCTGGTGCGACATTTCAGCGAGCAATGGATATGGCATTTGCAAATGAGAAAGATGTTTTTTTAGTGGTGTATCTTGATGATTTGATAGTCTTTTCCAATTCCGATAAAGAGCACCTTTACCATTTGAAGATTGTTTTTCAGCGATGTAGAAAGTATGGTGTGTCACTTAATCCAAAGAAGAGTTTATTTGCCATGGATGAGGGCAAACTTCTTGGTCATATTATCTCAAAAGATGGCATCCGTATTGACCCAGCATGAGTTGAAGCTATTCAGAAAATTGACCTTCCCCGGAATAAGAAGGATATTCAATCTTTCAATGGTAAGATGAATTTCTTACGCCGCTTTGTGCCTAACCTTGCTGAACATCTAAGAGATATTACAAACATGCTTAAGAAAGATAGCATAGTAAAGTGGACTAAGGAGGCAGTAAAGTCTTTCAATCTAGTGAAGTTGGTTCTTTCTTCAGCTCCGGTTTTGATCAGCCCAGATTATACTCAGGATTTTATTTTGTTTTCATTTGCTTCGGAGCATACTATGGCAGCAGTATTAATGCAGAAAAGAGATGGGGCATGAAAAACCAATTGCTTTATTCAGTCGTACCATAAGAGATG
Organism: Pinus albicaulis; assembly: GCA_034641835.2. Classification (NCBI taxonomy): domain Eukaryota; kingdom Viridiplantae; phylum Streptophyta; class Pinopsida; order Pinales; family Pinaceae; genus Pinus; species Pinus albicaulis. Next base: position 1,315,671,661 of record CM076575.1, read on the forward strand.
CAACCTTGAAATATAACATCATTGAAAAGCAAGCTCTTGCTCTTGTGAAAGCGTTGAAATATTCTCACGTATATATTATGCATTCTCATATTCTTGCTTATGTTCCTAATGTTGTTGTTAAGGATGTTTTAGTTCAAACAGATCTAGAAGGGAGACGGGGCAAATGGATTGCTGCCTTGTTGGAGTATGATGTGGAGATAAATCCCACAAAGCTTATCAAAGGACAAGGGCTGGCTAAGCTAATGGCGGAATCAAATTTACATGCCTTGGACATCAATCTCATTGCTGCTATGTCCGAGGAGAATGAGGAAAGTTCATCAGTTCAGGTATTAGAAATATTTGTGCTTTCTCCTTGGTATTCAGATATTGTATATGTGCTTCAAAACTTGTCACCACCGCCTTTCATGGCTAGGAACAAAAGTAGAACTCTGAAATTGAAGGCTGCTAAGTTTTGTGTTTTGAATAATTCACTCTATTGGAAATATCCCGGTGGTGTTTTGCTGAATTTTTTGGTGGAAGAAGAAGAAAAGCAGGTTATGGAAGATTTTCATCAGGGAGATTGTGGCGGTCACCTTTTTTGGAAAACAACGGCCAACAATATTTTGAGAGCGGGATATTATTGGCTGACACTTTTTGCTGATGTGTATAAGACTGTCAAAAGCTGTCATGAATGTCAGATTTTTGAAGGGAGGTAGAAATTGTAGCCTTTGCCGCTTAAGCCCATTGAGGTAAGTGCTCCTTTTCAGCAGTGGGGTTTGGATTTCATTGGAAAGATCCATCTTGCTTCTTCAGCTCAGCATAGGTGGATCCTCACAGCGACATATTATTTCACGAAATGGATTGAAGCAGTTCCCACCAGGCAAGCTACGGATTCGGTAATAATTTTTTCCTTGAGAATAACATTTTGTCTCGTTTTGATTGCCTGAATAAGTTAATCACTGATAAAGTAGAAAATTTTAAATCAAAAAGGATGATTGAGTTTTGTGACATGTATCATGTCATTTTTGGACACTCAACCGCTTATCATCCACAAGGCAATGGATTGGCGGAGTCTTCCAACAAATCTTTGGTCAACATCATTAAAAAGTTGCTAGAAATAAACAAGAAAAGTTGGCATAAGAAGTTGGTCGATGCACTTTGGGCAGATCGAGTGAGTCAAAAGAAATCCATTGGTATGTCCCCTTTTGAGTTAGTTTATGGAGTTGATACAGTGTTTCCTACCTCTCTCGCAGTTCCAGTGGTCAAACTTCTACAGGAAGCTGGCAGTGAAGATGATCATATGCAAAGAATAATAAATCAAATGATCCATTTGCAACATACGAGAGAAGAATTTTTCCAAAACACATTCAAGCTGCAGGAGAGAATTAAGAAAATCTATGACAGAAAAGCAAAGGCAGAAAAATTTCAATTGGAAGAAGTGGTGTTGAAATGGGATGCAAGAAATGAAGAAAAGGGTAAGCACAGTAAGTTCTAAAATATCTGGAAAGGACCCTTTAAAATTGCTGCATATCAGGGTCAGAATGCTTTTCTTCTGAAGAAGATGAACGGAGAAGATTGTCCAGGAGGGCCGGTCAATGGTCGGCTGCTCAAGCGGTACCATTTCTGAGATGTTTTCTACTTTTTACATTGTCACTGTACATACCATTTATTTCAATTTCATTGCAAGTGTGTGATATGATCTTTTCTTCAGTTTGGGGCCCGAAGTGAAGGCTATAATTCTGTAGAATGATTTCAGCTTTGGTTTGAGTTTGTCTAGTCAGGTTTTTCAGTCATTTTAATTTCAAAATTGAGTCAGTTTCAGTCAAATTTTCAGTCAATAAATGAGTCAAGAGTCTTGTGTTAATTTGCAGAAGTTATGGACTCCATATCCCAATGGACGAAGGCACTGCCTACTCTCCCAAAAATCTGTAGTTCTTGGCACCTCCAAGGAGCTACCATCCCCATTGGAGCCAATGTTAGAGTCGGTATCTTCATCCCTCCGTCAGAGATCAAAATCTCTTTTGTTGCATTTCATTTTAGGTGTCTCATTCAGTTCAGTCAGCTGTATTCCATTAGGAGCATGGATCATCTGATGGAAGGGTCTTTTCACTCATGTCCCTCATGTCATCTACCTATTGGTCCGTGTCTATTCATCAAAATAAATTTTAAAGTCATTTACAGTCATGTTTGGCCTCCTGTTCGCCAAAGAGTCATTTTAGGGATTTTAGTCCCATTAGGCCTAGGGTTTCGTCTTCATAATGTCTAATAATGTCAGCAGGCACATGAGGGAGGTTCAAAATAAGTTTTCATTGCAAAAATTTCATCTTCATAATACTTGACCATGACTTTTCTTCAAAACTCTGTTTTGAAGAAAAATCGTCAATTTCATCCTTCGTAATAAATGTAATATAATTCTCAAATTTTTTTAGTTGTAAAGTTCTTCAGGCACAACCCTGGTCACCTTTGCTGAAATCCCATGCCAGCTGTCCCTGCAAAAAATAGACAAGAGATTCATCATCAGTTCAAAAATCAAAGGAAACAAACAAAAACAAAGTTTATATTAAAAAGTGCAAAGTGCCAAAGTCTGCAACATTAGAAAGTGGGTTTTCTAAATCAAAATCAAATTCCATGATATATAAGATATTTTGCTGTTTAAACAATCCATTTGCATGCCAAAGACAAGATTGAAGTCAAGAAAAATTGTGGATGAAGCGAAACAGTGGTTTGAGGACGGACTGTGTGTGAATTTAGTTGCGCAGTGCACTGGATGAAGGTCGTGGTGCATAGGGGTGCTCACCACTGTGAAAATCACAACGGGAACGGCGCATACACCAGTCGCGGTGCACTGGGTTGTGCGCGTGGCGCACTGGGCTGACACCTAAAATTTGGTCATTCCCTCCAACAAATTCCAAATTTCTCGGTCCCATTTTCTCCATGTAAGTTCGACTGATCTTGCAATTGCCATTAAATAATGTTTGGTTTTTTTTGAAGGGAATAATATAAGATTTTGAATGCCAAAATTATAAACCCTCTCATTTTGTTAAAAAATGCTCCTGAGGGTTTGAAATTGGTGTTTTAAATTAGCTTTGTGCCACATACTTCATACTTCATACTTTATTTCCCATCTTGCTTACTCCTCCCTTCACTGTCATATTATCATTATAGACCCTCCCCTATTCCCTTGTATCCCAAGTCATTTCCCATCATTTTTCCCTTCCCATTTCATTTGTAAAACTTCCCAAAGCCCCAAGTTTCCCAAACATTCAGTGGTTGTCCCCTCTCCCAAAGTTTGTCAAATTGTCAAAGGGAAAACTACCACTTGACAAGACTCCATTGTTCCCACTACCCATATTTCCCACAGTCCCTCTCACACCACCATATATTTGGCACTAAAACAAAAAACAACCAAATTCTCATTTTCACCTCATACAAGCCAAACATAGACCTTGAAATACCATGGAGACAGACACTGATACATCCTATGACAGAGATAGTGATTCTACCACTGAGCTACATGCACCGAGAAGGCATCGTAAAGGTGGAAAACATGTGAGAGAAGAGCCCACCTCATTGACCCAATTGCAGGCCTGCCCACTTGCCATGGCATGTTTTCGAGAGCAGTCTTACTATCAGTATTGTGAGATGATTGCTTGGATTCAGCATCATCAGGAGTTGGCTCGGTTATTTGTGTTACATTTGCATGATGGTCAGGTAACTCTTGCTGGTGTAAATTTCACCTTGACACCAGAAACCATTTCTCAAGCAACCGGAATACCGAATGTGCGTGAACAGTGGAACAAAAGACAGCAGGTGGATAGAGTGCATTATGAACCATACATCAGGCCTAGCTATGTGAGACATCTCAGCAGGGTATTTCCATTCCGGTTCCTAAAGGAATCCTATGCGCCTTTGATGAGACTCATTATCAGATACTTCAGTTGTGAGGGCCAGTTCTCACGCCTCTATGCATACCACATCAGGTTATTGATGCATTTCACTAGAGAGAGGATGATGAACATACCTTATTTCATGTGCCGAAACATCAAGCGAATGACCACTCTTGTACAGAAGAAGACCCCCGAGCAGCAGTACAATAGTATTTATCACTATGCACTCATCAAGATTGTTGTTGTACATCAGCTTGGATTGCAGGGTATTGCATGGGAGGATTTCATTTCCCATGAATTCTTCACAGCCCCTCAGCATCCTCCAGAGATTTTTCATGATTCAGGTGAACCTTCACATCAGCCTGAAGGTCCCGAGAAAGAGCCTATCAGTGTGCCAGTGTTTGTTACTTATCAGAGAGGCACGAGAGGATTATTTGCAGTAGCCCAACAAGTACTATCTCCACTGGGGGTGGAAGGGGTCTCGTTGCCATAATTAGTAGCACAGGTATAGGTACAGGATAGAGGTAATAGGCCTATGTAGGATGAGGGCCCTTCAGGAGGCCAGGATACTGATTTCATATTGATTGATGAGGATTTGAGCTCTCCAAGCTCAAAGTTGAGAGAGATCATTCAAGAGAAGAAGGCTGAGATTGACACATTGACTGAAAATTTGCAAAGAGCTCAATGGATCATAAAATATCTGGAGCAGCAGAAAAAACAGTTGGAGGATTAAGCCACTTGGCGCGCGCTTATAATTGGCAGCTCTTCTGGAGGAAAACTTTGCATTTCTAGATTTTTCATCAAAATTTATGGATGCCTATGGATTACCTAAGTATTTCATCAAGTTCTGGGTTGCCTAAAGGGTCAAAAACACCCTAAAAATGGCCTTTCTGCCACTTTTTACACACACAGGAAGCAGTGTTGGGAGATTGGACTTTTGGAGGGGTAAATGGAAACCAAATCTAGAAATTCCACTTGGGTTGGAAATTAGACAGGTAGGGATTTCCAAAGAGCTATTATGCACTCAATTTGGACTTCGGGAAGGCCCTCCAAATGATCCTCAAACGTGTGCTACGCATAGAGATTTAAGGCGCGGCGCATAGGGAAATTTGGCCTATTTTTCACTCAGCAGCTCAGAATTTCGCCTAGTTTTGGCTAGTTTGACTTTTTCATGTAACTCTTGATGTACCTTGATGTAATTTCATGACCATGATGTAATTTTGGCACATTTTTACTCATCTTACTAGATTCATTCACCAAAAAGTGAAAAGTAAGTGAATGAATCAGTTTCCTACCATATAGAGGCAAGTTGTTTCATTGCCTATTTTTCAGTTCTTAGTTTAGATATGGTTGAAACAGCTCCTAGAATGATGAGCTCGACCCCTAGAGGCATGGTAATGATCTAGGCTTGTCTATATCATGTATTTCTTCATTCATTTTCAGGGTTGGACACTTGGGATTGCTTGGCACTTCATTGTACATTTCATCTCAGCAATTTTGGCAAAGGAATAGACCAGGGTTTGCAACACTCTTTAGGATCCATGTGGCTCTGTGTTTTGATGTTGTGTTTCTCTATGTGATTTAAATTTCATTGATGTGTATTTGTATCATTTCGCTTCTCCTTTCTTATTAAATTAAACGAATGAGTGATAAAGGTGGAATTCATTAGATTGCTTTGCTCTGCCTTCAGTTTTTTTTAATTTTTCATGTTTTCATCTGTTTGAAGAGGATTCTTGAAAGCATATTTCCCTCTTCAGCTCCTCACCGGTCTTAACTATCCATTCATTCAATCCAAATAATCAAAACAATTGCCTTCCTTGCCCCATTCAGAACTCTACAAAAACTAGGCCTCATCCCCGAACCCAAAACTGCCTTTCCCTTTGTTTCCAACAAAACCCCCAAAATCAAAATCAAACTCCTTTACTTATATACCTAGCCTAAAATAATATTTTTTTTCAAGTCATCTCAAGCCCTATTGATTATATTTGTTGATATTGACCGGGAGAGAGCCCTCTCCTGATTTGGTAGGGCTAGCTACCAGACTGAGCGTGGTTTGATGTTACCCTGAACTCTTCTTTCCTTTAGCTTGAGGTAGATTTAGGCAATAACAAGGAGGAAAGAGAATTTGAGATCATTCACATAGACAGTGATGAGAAAAATGAGACAAGAATAGTAAAGTCTCTTCTACAAGACTGAAATGCACATATCAAAGATTTCGAAGCTGAATTAGGGAGAGCTAATGATATCATTCACTTTTTGCGGATGCAGAACAAAAAAATGAGTGGCCAGCTGGCCATCTATGAAGATAGGGCACTCAAATATTGGAAAGAAGCTCAAAGGTCACAAGTGCAGTTGGAGGAATACATGGGTGCTTATGAGGAGGATAGTCGTGAAGAATGCCAAACTAGAAAGAGACCTAGGACTATGGGTCTTAGGAAAGCATTGGCAAAGAAGAGAGAGGAAGAATCAACCCAAGCATAAAAATTTCCCCTCACCGAACTCCTTGCCATGGAAATTAAGCATAACAGGGAATCATGGATTGAGAGAGACAACATACATTTAGAGGCCAAACTGGAGAAGGCTAACAAAGACTTGAGCTTGCAAAGGAGAATGACTGAGCACTATAAACAGAGAAATCACTTTGCAAGGAAAAAACTCAAAACTGCCCAAAATGAGGGCCCAACACCAAATGATGAAAAGGACCAAGCTAGAATTGGAATTTTGGCCCAAGTTTCACTACAGGTATCCAAGGACCCATGAGGCACCTGCCTACCAATTTTGAGAGAAATTGAACAAGTTTTTGTTTTTTGCAAATTTTGAGGCTAGGAGCACAGCACACCCTGTGCTGCGCTTTTTCCCAGGGCATCTTTAGGAGGAAAAACTTAAATTTTTGGATTTCCCATCATTAAAGGATCATGCTCGCCAATTTTAAGCTCAATTGGAGTTGTTTTGACCCCCCAAAAGGGTCAAAAACACTCATTTTTCCACCTTTCTGCCCACTTTTCTGAGCATGTGTTGCGCTCCTCGTAGTATTGACTTTTTCCACATTTTGGGAAAATTATAGAAGTCATATTGAAAAAATAAAGGTATATCTAGAAATTAGACTTCAAGGGCTTTCCAACGAGCCAACTCAGAGCCTTTTCCGACATTGGGAAGGCCTCCAAAACACTGCTGCAAAAAGGCTTATTTTTGTGTTGCGCTCCTGGCATAATTTCAGAGTTTGACACAGTGTGCTGCGCTCCTGTGGGTGACTGGGCAGAATGTGTGTTTAGCAAGTTTTTAGAGGCATTTCATGCCTAAAATTAAATTTTAATTCCATTTATAGTTGGAAAATATATTTGTTAGATATTTTTGCGCCTTGGGCTTTGCAAAGCCTCAAGAACAACTTAGGATATTTCTTTTGGGCCAATAGGCTTCTAGATACTCTCATTGGCTCTCATCTTCCTTGTTTGTTATATAAGGCATGATGATCCATTGTAAACAGTTGGGACTTGATGTTTTTAAGAGAAATACAAGGTTTTATGAGCTTGGAGAAGAAATTGGTTTTATGAAGTGGATGAATGGCTTGTTTGGTTTGGTGATGGAGAAGCATGTTTGCAAGATTCAGCTTGGTGAATGGTGATGTTTCTTTAATGTGTTAATGTTTTCTTGTCCTCATTTTTGTTTCATTCTTCTTGGTTTCTATAGATCAGAAAATTATAGGTTGAAATATGCTCATGGAAGCACCTCAAACCTCTTGTTTGTTATAGCTTTGGTGTTTTCCTCTTTTATTCATCTTAAGGAATGCTTGACTACTCCTTAGGCCCACTAAAACTTGTTTTTATGCTAGCTTATAAGTATGATTCATGGTATTCCCTTCTTATTTAAATTTTTCAAAACCCTATCTTGAATATTTTCTATGGAATATTGATTGATTAGGTTAGGACAAAAAGGTCTCGTTCGATCTTGCCCTTTTCCCATGCTTACCAAATTATTTCAGAGTTCCCTCTCCATAAATTGAGTTGTTTGTTTATATTATGTGTTTTCCCAAAAAGCTGAAGGGGAATTTCTAAAGTTAGGAGTTCTAATGCTTCTATGTTTAATTGGAATTTTCATCTTACATGTTTATCAGTTTGAGTATTGTTCATAGAGATTAATGGTTTTCCCTACATCATGAGTTATTTCTTCATACTATATATGTTTAAGACCTCTTATATTTTTCCCAAAATTAATGTTCATTACACCTCATACATCACCTAAAGGGCCCATTAACCTTGCTAAATCGGCCCTGCAATGCACTCTGTTTCATCATTTAGACACCCTTGACTTCATCTGACCTCGTAGCCCTATTGATTTGATAACCTCTCATTCCACCTATCCTACTTGATCATCTTACCCCAACCCAAAACAAACAAACAAACCTACACTTAACTACTGTCCTAAAATCAATCATCCAAAGCGAACAAGTTCACATCCTTCACATAATAGAGAGAGCCCTCTCTGAGTCTAGGAAGGCTATGTCCTAGGACTCCAATACTGGTCTAATGTTACCATGTCATTTGGTTTACCAATATGCCAAATTATGGGACTCTAACACATATCATTTCAATGCACTATCACTCATAAATATACGAATCCATACGTTGTTACTCATCAATGAAATCAATTGTTACCATTGCAAACCTTGATAAAAAATATCGAAAAATATATACGTTATTGTTCTGAAGAATATCCACGTATATAAGTGTTTCGCCTTAAGCAAACATGCGTATATATCTCAAAACACAGAACCCTCGAACTGAATCATTGTACTACTGAAATCAATCAAAGAAACACATTTATCCTCCATCTCAAATCTTTGAACTACTTACATATCATCACAGACCTTAATCAATAATATGTCAAAATGTATACGTTGTTGTTATGAACAATACCTGTGTATACACGTGTGTTTCCTTAAACAAACCTATGTACATATCTTAAAACACTGAACACTGAAGTTGAATCACTGTCATTCTGAAATAATCCCTGAGTAACACACAGAACCAATGAATCAATCTAAAATAATCACAAAACAATCACAGTTTTATGAACCACATAAAAATCATTGCATCATTACTATTCAACATATCAGTCTACAATCAATTCAACTTCAATCGCCATTGTTAAACCCATATCATCATGTAAGTCTTCATTAAAATAAAATAACAAACACAACAAGATTGATTAGATAAATTAGATATCATATTAAGAAAAACCATAACATATACATGCACTTCCCACAAAGCACTTCCATGTCTATACATGTCTTTCAAGAATCATACCCGTGTCCAGATATTTCCATTCTGTAGAAACAATTCGTAACTTACTATAATGATACTTGTGAATTCGCATGATATTCCTAAGAAAAAACTGTGTATATATCTGCAATTATTAACTCATACCTTCGTTTCACAACAAAAATTTAGATAAACCCATATCTCAGCATACATGTGTCAAACATTATCACCACGGATCAAATCAACCCATAATCAGATTAATAATGTATAGTCATTTCAAATCTATTGGATCTTATCGATAATCATACTCCTAGGTGCTTACTTATTTAAGATCAAGGAGTTCATAAGTAACCCATAACATGCACATCGAACACTTTGATCTCCATCTCCTTATATATCTTAGGCCTTAGCCAATACCATGGGTCAAACTCATACACATTTTGATGGTATTCCTTGACAGGATCAATTATTTGTTGATGCGCTCAATATTATGGGCCAATACCATGGTAAATACCCTTGGTATTGACTTCTCTTCATCATACCTAACTATGTATGTGACTTCTCTTCATCGTAACTGAGTATGTACGTGACTTCTCTTCATCATACTTGAGTATGTACACAACTTTTCTTCATATAACCTGCATATACACCACTTCTCCTCATCATACATGTGTATGTATGTGGATTTGGTTCACAGAACCTGTGTATACTTCCTAAGACTTTACCCTCATCATTCCTCTGTCACTGATTGGTATTTCTTTGTCTATCTCTTTGTCACATCTAAACTAGCCTATATACTCATCCTATCATCATGTTGACATCTTCATCAAGTAGGTTCTCATCAAGGACAACCTCATCATATACTCATCATGTTATCATCATGTTGACATCTTCATCAAGTATGTTCTCATCAAGGACAAATCAACAAGCAGGTTTGCATCAAGGACAACATGTTTTTCATAATTCCAACAATCTCCCCCTTTGGAATTGATGGCAACCACTTTGGTGTTTGGTCACCTCAACCTATAAATACATGTAAAACACATCAAGTTAAGCACCAATATTTTCAAACACCAAGTTATGATCCCCCTTTGACATCAAGGGAAAAGGGTTGGCCAATGCTGAAGGAATACCTCTCTCCCCCTTTGTAGACATGAGGACTGTAGATCTAATCTACACTGTATACTAACCATGCTCCCACTAAGAACATGTTGAATCTTCTAGAATAATTTCATGACTTTATGAATCAACCAAAAATGACCTTTCCTATCACCAAGTACTCAAACAATCACCCAACATAGTGGGGTTACATGTTTGACTTTATCATTACATCAAATACCCAAATGGGATTGATAATTGAATTGACCCTATCATCTAAACATGGCTGAATATTACAATGATTATATAATGGGTCTTTCCATGACCTTTACATCATGACACAAATATGAAATTTATAACCAAGGCCAAATACCTCTATAGTGATTGTTAACACTCGAAAATCGTATAAGCAAAGATGACATTATTTAATGTCACGCAAAAGGATTTAGAGGGCTGAGAGACATTAGAGAATCTGAAAGTATTTAAAAAATCTCTAATTTATGAGGAAAAATCAAATTTGAACTAGTCAAAAATTCTTTTGTGCGCAAAATCCTTCGATAAGTGCGCCCTTGCATGCCTTTTGACTCAAAAAGCGCACAATCCTAGGAGTGGCGGAAGTCACTTTCTGGGACCACAAAAAACACACTCTAGGACATTGATTCCACACTTGAAGTTGCCTAAGCACAACCATCCAAGCCTCCTTAAGACATCAAGGGAGCACACAATGGAATAAACGTGGCACACAATGGAATCACTCCTCTCTCTTGGGTCACCATCCACAATGTACCAAGGGAGGGAAGGAGGATTTGAATTCTCCTATAAAAGGCCACCAAGAGATGAGTAATAGGAGAGCACATTGTTATGTTGGCCATAATTGGCCCAAGAAATACCAGCAGTGTGTAATCCAAAGCAGAGATAGAGGGGACTCAGTTGTTGGCCATCCAATAACTCCAGTCCACCATAGTAGAGAGAGGGAGACTTTGAACCAAGGCAGCTCAGAAGTAAAGACATCCTTGCATTGGGGCTTAGAACCCCAAGTTCTAAGGGCCCCTTGGCAAGTGGGTTAAAGTTTCATCCTCATTTCCTACCAAAACTCAATAAGAGGGGACGTAAGCGTTGCCGTTTGGATTATTGAAGTTGTTTGACTCTATTTAGATATTTTGTGTTATTTTTTTTAGTTTTAGTTTAATTTTTATGTTTGAATATGCGTGTTATTTCTATATTTAGTATGTTTATGTTCTAGCATGTTCCACTAACTTTCTTGACTCCATATCTTTTATGCATGTGACCAATAACTTAAGAGGGAAAACCACACCCCTTAAGTTGGTGTCATTTCGTACATGCGTGCACCAAACACACTAACACAGGATTGGCGACTCCATTAACCACGGAAAATTTTAAGCATGATGATTTATTTTAAAGTTTAGAAACCTTGGTGAATTTCATTAGTACATAATATGCAATTTATAAAAATTTTGGAAATGTTTTTGTAAAAGTATTCAAATTTCTAATAATTTTAGATAGCCTATATATAAAATTTTGGCGATTTTTAAGGTAAAACAATTTTATGCTATAAAATTTGGGCGAATAATTTTTTGAAAAAATGGTAATTAACGAATCTTTTTTTTGGAAAAAACATGGAAAATTAGCCCATTTGCAAATATTAGCCCCTAAAATTTTCCATGCCACTAACTTTTATTTCCAAGTTTATGTGGTTGTGCCTTTTTGCAGAGACCTCTATTTGTGCTGTGGAGTTGGGTTGAAATTGCCCCCTTTCTCTCCTTCAGTCCCTAGTTCATCCCAAGTGATAGAATGGAGCAGAAAAACTCCAAAAAATTGCATTAGCAGGAATTATGTGCATGTCGCACATTCAGGCATGCCCAGGGCGCACATTCAGAGCTGACTTGCGCACAGACATCGCGCATGTTTCAGCCTGTTGCACGCAAAAGGAAAAATGAGAAATTTCTCCCATATTTCTATCTTTTCCTGCTTGTAAAATTCCTGGCATCCCATAATACATCTACCAGCACTAGTTGAGATACCCCGCAACTTGTTAAAGCTCACTCTTAACTGCTTTTGGTAGGCTTGGTGTTAGTTTTATTTCAAGTTGATTTTTGCAAAGTTCACACATAGTTTAAGTAGGGGGGGAAATTAACTTGCATTCCAAAAAAAAATTATGTTTTGCAAATTTAGGTACCAAAACACCTAGATAATTAGCCAAAGTAAGTGGCCCAAGTCCACGCATGCTTAGCTAGTTCCATTTTTCTAGTGTAAAAGTCATTAGTTTAGTTCAATTTTTGCACTAGGAGAGCAAGTAATATTTGATGCCTTTGCACCCTTCGATGATCCTAGGAAACCATATGAACACTCTCTATTCACAACTCACCATATCCCTGTAGTTGATCACATAAATTAACTAGGAAAAATTGAAAGCGGCCCATACCCGCACATGTTTTTCTTTTGAGCAAGGAACAATAGAACATAGTTTAATAGGAGATTTTGAAAAGGATCATCACATATCCACACGTTAAAACTATGTGCTTGCTCACTTTTTTCTCACACACATCCACACACTAAGAAAATAAAGGACACCTAAAACTAACTCAACAAAATTCACTAAATTCGCCCCACAAGGGCTACAAAAGAATTTATAGTCTAAGTTAGGATCAAGGGGGTAGGCATCCAATAAGCCACCTTGATCATTATTCACATTGAAACATAGAATTTTATTGTTTAAGGATCTTTTAAATCCACCTATGAGCCCACGAAAAGAAAACACGAGCGCGGCAGAGACCCGTTTCATAGGGTGTTAGGATTAGGCACAGTGCGGGTAGGTATCAGTTGGGGCTACCTAACCCAGCTGATACTTGATATTGTTAGATGAATTACCAAGAAGCCCAATACTCGAATGCTCATGTGGGACGGTGGCACTTAGTGGCCAAAATTAGGGCATCCTTTCCCTAGAGGTGACGGTGTAGGAAAGCACTAGATCCTCTACCCTTAACTTGGTGGATTTTCTTCAGGTGACTAGGGGCATCGCCGAATCTTACGCGAAGTTTTGCCAGTACTCGCAAGATATCTTCTCAAGGCCCAATTACACTTGAGTGTGTGAGGATGATTAGGTATTCTAGGATTTGATTATAATACGCAAATAAACAAAAACCATATTTTTTGAATTATTGATCACATAGGATTAATTTAAAGGGAATTTTTTTTTTTCTTTTTTCTTTTTTTATGTAAGCAATCAGAATTTTCCTTTGATTATAATCTCTATCCTCTCAAATATTTCCATATCTAGACTTAGTCTACGCCAGAACGGACCCAACGGAACCTCATCGATCTAGACGTCTTTTGGACCTCCCCCCATTACTGGGAGGGGTTCCAGGTCTTTCACCATTTAAGCGTCAAAGACAAAACACTGCCACCATTATTGGTTCATCCTTCATTGGGGCATCCTTATTTGGGAACCCTTTTTGGTCTCCCAACACTACACCACATACCACTCCTCCCACAACCCCTAGAGGGCAGAGGAGTGCTACCCATTTGGGAAGCCAGTCAAATACACAGCAAGGTACGTCACAGATAAACCCTCTTCATAACCAAAACATTGTTTTTTCACAAGTCGCAATGCCTACAACCTCGCAGTCACCTTTTCTAGCTTCCTTGAGTCTACCAAGTTTAACCAAGTTAACGAACAACCCCATTTCACACAACCCCATATGGCCTCCCATGCCCACGAAGCACCCTTCCGACATTCCAAATTTTGAAGGAAATCAAGTGGAAGACCCAGGAAATCATGTTATGACTTTCCACCTATGGTGCTTGTCGAATAGCATTGTTGATGATACTATTTGGCTGAGACTGTTTCAATGCACTATGACAGGAGTAGCAATGAAATTGTATGTGGAGAAACCCTCTCTTACACATGAAACCTTAGCACCCTCGCCACTGTGTTCCTGACCTATTTTTAGTTACCCATGCACCATGATTCTGGAATGGAATTACTGACACACTTTAGGCAAACCCTCGTTGTCCATATCTTATACCATCTCCACGAATGGTGGCGGCATCGTAGTTTGTGTAAATCCTAACTAGACGATCAAGTACTGTTAGACCTATTCCTAAAAACTCACACTGCAAATATTTCGATGGATGTGGAGCACCAAAGGCCCATATCCAAAGAGAACCTCATCAATAAGGCCCAACAGCTCAAGCTGATCTATACACAATCAGAGTATATTTACAATATCCTGCAAAATTCCCCGTGCTTGCAAAGTTACAAAGAATTTCCAGGCACATCAAACTCCGTAAATGGTTTAATTGGGTCGTTGACCCAAAGTTACCCAGGTAGCAACATTCAAAACCCTGATTACACGTATGATTCTACCTAGAACGTACCACAACCCGGCTACCAAAGTCATCACATGCCTCCTCAAAATTTGACTAGTAGGGCACCATAGTATCACTAGCAACATAGAGGACCCTATCCTCTGGCTCAGGGGGCCCAATACGTAGATAAAAATGCTGACGAAAGACCTCCCACCCAAACTCCATTCACAAACAAGGGACCACATTATGCTCAATCCCGAGCACAAGACACGCCTATGCAAAATAATGCACAGGTGAAATTTGTACAGCCTTCCCAAAACCAACTGTGCTAACCATATAACCAGGAGAACTATCCTCCTAACGTGGTTAATAAAAAAGTGAAAAACAAGCCTAAAGGAAATCATGGACAGGGGGGCAACAACCAGTAGCACCCTCCATGATCTCAAACTAGAAGCAACCCCAACCAAAATCAAAACTAGGAGCCAAGAAATACCCAACGACAGAAAAAAGGGCCACCTCTTCGAACAAACCACTCTTGTTCGATCTGTGGTGAGTACGACCATTACACTCACCATTTTCCAGACCTCCTTGAGCAGAAAAAGTGCAGAATAATTGTAGACAAGGGGGATCATCCCAGCAGCCAGTGGTCATGTAGGAGCCCTTCCCCCGTCAAGGGATAGTTAGCACTCAGCAACAAAATCCTGACGACTCCGGAAAAAATAGCCACGAAATCTACATGATTGGAGAAGAGATGTTTTTCCAAACACAGAATCAAAATTACGATACCCCACCAGACACCAACGCATCAGGGACTAGTACCAATGCAAAAAATGCACCTTTGACCATATCAAATATGCCTATCTAACCTTCGCCGAAGATGGCTAAGGCACCAACTAGACAAGTAGGAAACTATTCCAAAGCAGCCCATAATTATAGCATTGTGGATGATTTAGCTCAACTCCCGCTATTATGTCAGCTTTGGAAGTATTATAGTCCTTCCCAAAGCAACGGAAAGCCTTTCTTTCTGCGTTAGACGCTATCAACCTTGTCGATACATGCCTAATGGCTTTTGATTTAGACAAAGTCACCCCTAGGCTTCCTTCGATGGTCGCCTTTTAGATACCAGTATTGGTCCAAAATATTACCATTCACCGATGTTTCATTGATGAAGGTGCATCCACATGCATCATGTCAAAGAATTTTTGGCAAAAGTTAGGGTATCCCAAGCTAAATCCATCATACATCACTCTTAGAGCATACAACAATCTCCCTTCAACTCCCATCGGCCTCTACCAAAAATTCCTAGTCTGCTTAGCTGGAAAGATGATCCTTATAGACATTGAAGTCTTGGATGCCCACTTGGACTATAATATACTCCTTTTTTAGAGTTATATGTACACCATGTCAGCTATAGCCTCCTCCACCTTCTAAACTATGATGTTCCCCCATGAGGACCGCATCGTTATTGTTGACCAGTTGACACATAGAAAAAAGTGGCCCCTAACAAATACTGATGTCATTCTACCCTATGTAGATACATCCATATACACACTTTCACAGTACCAATAATATGGCCCCAACTAGTTCAAACCGTTGTCCATCCTATGATCATTCCTAGGAGATCCCCCCATCATACCTGAGTCATCACCTGATGTCACAGGAGCTCTGGTGTGTATGATGTCCACATCAAGTGTCGAAGCTAGTCAGAACATAGACACAAGCAGTAATGACATTGAGTCGTAGACCACGGCAGCCTCTCTATCCTATGCCGCTTCCCAAACCCCTTTCCTCTACCCCCCAGCTGCTTTCATATCCCAGCAGTTTTTGGCAACAGTGGTGTTACCAAACATATCATTTGCAATACCATTTTGGTATCTCACTCCCCCTACTGGCACAGGAGCCACACACATCAATACCATAGGAATAAATCCCCTTAGTCCCAAGGAGGCCCCACCCATTCAAGAAACGGTTGAAAACATCCATGTAAAGGAAATTTCCATTTCAAAACTGATGATTACGACTAAGAAAACTGAGAGAAGATGAAAGAAGCTGGAAACTCCCGCCACATAATGGGAATCACTAGTTTGCACTGTATGAGAGATAATAGGACACCCTACCCATATCTACCTAGATCTGGATGAATTAAAACTGCTCCTCGGCTCGCAGGTAGACATCGCGACACCACATTCCCGTAAAAAGGAACCTGCCACCAACGGTAAAGGAAAGGAATTGTGTACCAATCACGGATGTGCTATATGCAGAAATTATGAGCACTCATGATATAGCGATGCCTTACATGCCATCGAGCGATCCTATCAAGAGGATCCCCCCACCCAGCCATCTGGATATGAACCTTGTACCATCCTGTACCTACAAGAGGAACGACAGTCACCAGAAAGACACCCATTCATATCCCCCCTCCTATCATACATTACACATTGTGCGATGAAAATGGTCACTTCATTGAAGAATGCGCAACCCTGGAACTCATCCACAGATGGTATCTTATAGAACAGGTTTACTACGTTGGATTGCAGGCAGCACAATTCACATGTCCTTTATGCACCGATAACCACCTTCTGGAAAATTTCCACTGTATCCCCCAATTTTGATTAGCACTTGCTAGTTTGCGCTCAGCTATAGTCTGCCTCTCCCAAGAATATGGCACAAACTCGGAATCCATGAATAGCTCGACAACCCAAGAAGATGTGATGAGCAGATCCATCCTATTCTTGTCAGCTAAAAAGCAACCACTCAGGGAACCCCTAGTTACCCCCACCTGCTCTCTGTGGAAAATACCAACATGTGTGTTATGTAAAACGCCCAATCATGTGGTCACCACTTTCCCTAATTTAGCAGTGTTACGATGTTGGTACCTTGCTAAACCACAAACTGAGCATGACGGGACCCCCATATCTAGGTTATTTTACCCATTGTGTTAGGGCAATCATTGTGGATAGTGTTGTACCTATATCTCGCAAGTTCGTCCCCTCATTGATATGATTCATACAATAGAGAAGAAATGGGACGATGAACTCAAATAATATAGAAATTACATCACCCTCAGACCAGCAACCCCACACCCACATTGGCATGATGGGAAAACTGGGATGGCGCACCAACCAAACATGACCCAGACCAAACCTAGGATAACATGTGGACTATGCAACTTGAATGACCACCAGGTTAATCAGTGTAAAGAAATGAAGCCCCTCGCAAGCAGTTTTTCTTACAGTCTCTTCTCATCCACCGAGACTTCTCTCTAACCAAGAGAAGATCACGTGTACCTATTGCCAGATTTGTTCACACTTTCACCATATGATTAAATGTGAACATCTCCCCAAGCTTAGAGCGAAAAGAGCACTATTATTTCTACACTCCCCCAAAGAGCTAGACGCACCTAAGCCAACGACATGGAAATGGAAGTAGAAAACCTCCTCTTCTACAACAAATCTTTTCCAAGTGTCCACATCTGGGACGAAGAGTAGTGTTGGTTCCCACACAATCTACTCCGTTGGCATATTCGTACCATGCACCATCTTCACTGGCCAGAAACATGAACCGACGGCATGCCCACTAATGGAAACATTCAGGCACCTCTACAACAGGCACAATTTCCACCAAGAGGAAATTGACCATCCTAACAGGGGACCTAACCTTGCACTCACACAAACTCCCATCAAACACCCACCAAACGCCGATGACACGATACACCACATACGGTTTGTATCATCATATACCGGGAATAGTATTGCAGTTGACCCCATGTCCCAGGACTCCTGCCTTATTCCTGTCACAAAAATTCAGGGTTCCTTGCACTTTTGCAATGATTTCCATGAAATCCCAAATTTTCATGCCACCATTGAACTCTTTGATGATACCCAGCCTCTAGAACAGCACCTAGTACCACTAGAGCTCGTCGACAAAAGCCGACAACAGTCGCTACAACACAATGAGGCCCATAAGAAAATGGTAAAAGCATCATTCAACCACCACATCAACCCTTGCTCATTCATTGAGGGAGAACTAGTCCTCTGTTATGATTTCGCAAAAGAAGCCTTAGGGCTAGGAAAGTTTGAAACCTTGTGAAAAGGACCCTACATCGTAAAACATTGCCTCCAACAAGGGGCATACATCTTGACAAAACCGAAGAGGACATGCCTCAGAAAATCCGTCAATGGCCTTTACCTCAATAATTTCTACCCATAAGGGCCAAGAAGGCCCTACCCTAGAGTCAACGTACATAAACCCAATCACTTTAAATTTTTTACCAAAAGACTTATTACAAAATGTGCTTGAGTGCCATAATGGATTACCAAACCGAACCTTACTTCAGATTTCCTGATGGAGCATCAAGATGGTCTCAAAATTTAGCAGAAGCAGTCTGGGTTATCTATCACCCTGACCAATCACCACGTTGCACAAACAGTGTGTGCATCGGTTCAACAACAAAAAATCAGGCAAAATATGATGCCATCATCTGACTTATGTGTGACACCCTTCATCAGGGCATACGCCATATGCATGTCTACCTCGATTCCAAGTTAGTAGTGTCACAATTAAATCAAACATTTGAGATAAGAGATTCACATCTATTTAGAAAATATTTATGTGAAAAAAGATTAAGCAGAAAATTTGACCACATTACATTTACACATGTACCAAGTATTCAAAACCAAACAGATGATCGCATAGCTAACAAAATTCTAAACTATAATTCATCTCGAATAAACCATCATACACAAAAAAAAAACATAGACATCCATCAGCATAACATCATCCATAAGCAGAAACAGTGGGCACAACATGTAGAGTCATAAAAAATATCGCTCATATATATACTATAGTGTATGTGTCTGAGTACAAAAAATAGTGTCTCTAGCCCATCAGTCAACCCAAAGATACACAAAAAGTCTTCAAAAATAGGGGAAGCATCTTCATAATTGGTGCTTTTGCCATGTACAGATAAATTATGGGGCAGTACTCCCCTAGGTGGGGCACCTAGACCCACTTCTGCACCCGGTACCACTATTGGAGCCGTCATCAAAACTTATAATGCCACTTGACGTAAAATAGGCTAATAGTCCCTCTCCCAGGCCTTCAGCGTCTCCAGCCAAACCACCTAAAGATCATCCAAAAATCGTTGAGAAGGCATCCCCTGGGTCAAGCTTTCCA
This sequence comes from Pinus albicaulis, assembly GCA_034641835.2. Lineage (NCBI taxonomy): Eukaryota > Viridiplantae > Streptophyta > Pinopsida > Pinales > Pinaceae > Pinus > Pinus albicaulis. The sequence goes on from CM076575.1 coordinate 1,315,691,387, forward strand.
CTCGATCCTAGGCATCCTCCAGAACTGACACCTGAGTAGTCAACTTAGCAATGTGAGCCTCTGCCACATTAGCATGCGCTACCTCTGCATCGGCACGATCTCGCTCGGCCGCAACCGAGCTGCTGCCCTCTCCCGAAGGGCCATCACCACCACTAGGTCCACCACCCTGAGGCTGTGCAGGATCTCCTACCAGCCTCTCGCAACCTCCCCAAGGTCTCCTAAGAGGACCGTGGCCAAAAAATCGAGCCACAAGGCAGCCAACCTCACCAACATCTGCAAGAGTAACCAAAACTATGTGAGTGTCACCATTAAAACACATAAAAACATATATACTCAAATAGATGCAAAAAGGATAAAAACATACATGTTGGCCCCCAAGCGTAGCCGGGAGGGAGACCCATCTCTGGATCCCCCGAAAGTCCATCCCTGCATATGGGAATGGTAGAAACATTAGAGGTTTGGCCTAAAACTAGGCCTTTATTGTGGCATTCCAGTAACGCCCCACCATACCTCCACTGCCTTGCGGCATCACAGGAGCCCACCCTCCTCATGTGAGGCTCCCGTGGCCCCCCAGGAGGTACTACCACCACCGGTCTCAAAATAAACACCCTCTCATGCATGATGCTGCATAGAATACTTTTGTACCCAAACAAATTTGATCCATCCCGGACCTTGCAAAGTTGTGCCACCATCTCATCATAGAAAAAGCGGGAAAAATTGAAAAATTACCTGGCCCTCAGCCGATACAAGACTCCAACCTGCGAGCCTGATGCCCGATGTGTAGCCAACAACCCTGCAAGTTGCACAATAGCCACTAGAGCACACCGCTCGGCTAAGATTGTCACCGAGGCAATGGCTATGCACCCCTCCGTAAGGGGTGCCTTGCCACAATGACGCACCCGGAACCTCTCAAAATTCACCCTCCCAGAAGGGAGTGGATACCGCAATGCCTCACCCTGAGGCAGTAGCCCAGTCACAAAGTATATATCCATCTCAGCATGGATAGAAAGGTCAGTCCCAGGTAGCTCAAACACGTTGCGTCACCTGTTCCAATGTTGGATCAAGTAACGCAACATTCAGTCCTACGACCGAAGAAGCTTATTCTCCACAAACTTTAGGAGACCCCATTGTTCCAACTGTCGACACGTCTAACCATCAGTGGCTAATGTAGTATGGAGCTTGAAACATTCCTGCTCCCTCCACAAGATCTTGTCTTGTCATCCAAACAGGAACCCATCAGCAACAGAAAAAACATCAAAAAATAGGAAAAATATCCAAAAAAATTCCTTGGCCTTTTGCGCGCCTGTCCCTTAGACATGTGCACTAAAGGTGTGCCTGTATTTATCACAGGTGTGCATAAGACATGCCAAAAGAGGGGAAAAGAGTGCTTAAGGTACGCAAAACCCTAAAAATCGAGCACAGAAGTCGCGCTCTTACACTGATCGCCTGCGCAATCTAGGGTAAAAATGGCTCAAAATCCGTACAAAGTAGTTTTGTACGGACCTCGACGCCTTCAGACTAAAAAAATTAAAGTGTAGGACATCATGGAGGTTACCTAGGCATGATATCACTAATCCCTGGTGCTCAAGCTAACTGCAACGGCAAGAAATGCTCTGTAGAAGCCTCTAACCTTTCATAAAAACTCAACAAGAACAAATGAATTGAATTAGGTTCATATTCACCTATATATCACCCTTTTCAAAAAAATTTAGAGGACCATAATGAGATCTTAGAAGGCCTGTTCTCCGAACCAAAAGAAACATTGTGATCAGCCCTTCATAACGAATAGAGGTGATGCTACAAATTCACACTCCCAAAAAAAAAAATTGTAGCGCCGGTAGGTATGCCCTCTCTCATATTCTTTTCTAAAATCTCATTTATTTCAATAATATTGGATAAAGAATATGCTTTCACTTGAGGTACTTGGTTTTGCTGGAAAACATGCAAACCGTCCACAACTCCATCCACCAAAAGTTCTAGAGCAGGTATCATTCTACCCCCAGCATGATAGAGACTGTTACACAGTAATTTGTCACCGTCCCTGCAATCCCCATATTTCCCATTGGAGGGTCATTTCTGTGACCAATAAGCAGTTTCATGCCTTGCAAATACCATCATTGCATCCCTTTCCATGAGGAAAACATTCCTTGTGTTGATCATTTCCTGAGCAGACTCCTAAAAACACCTATTTTTGCCTTGGCACTGGTAGCTCGTTATGTCCTCGCGCCAATGGGTAAAATTAACATTGAGCCCGCGCCAAACTGCTTAAGGAAAATTTTTTTAAAAGGAGGCAAAGTTTTGATTACAACAACTTCATGGATGAGTCATCAAGAGTGGTTTTCGACTGAATAACCACAGCCTTCCTCCTTTGGTCTCTTGTTTCTACCTTATGGGGAACCTCCCAAGGGATAAGGCCTCCCTTACACTATTGTAGGGATCCCAACCTTCCCCTCTCCTTTATAAATATAGCCTTCATCCATTGATGAAGGGGCTGAATAGCTGAAGAGTTGAAGGGCTGAATAGCTGACTAGCTGAATGGTTGAATCTCCAAGAGCCTTCATAGCTTAAAGAATGCTACAAGAGCTTTGATAGTACTCATACTGTCAAATATATAGCAAGTAGATTTACAATCGAAGAGAGAGGCTTGTCCCCATTCCCGACAAGCTTTACCGAGACGTATTCCGCTGACGACCCGCTGAAGGAAGGTTCAGCGTCAGAGCCTGGTTGTATTTTCCTTTGTATGAATTAATGATAAGCGACTTTGGTTATGGTTCTGATCGTATTGTTCATTATGATCATGAGTTGTGTCCTCTATGACTGATACATAATTGCATATATCGAGTTTTACGCTTGTGTTTGTCGTGTTTCTTGTGTGTGTAGGTGTTCGATCGCGGTGAGCGAGAGGATTGTGATCTGCTGGAGCAAGGAAACCGGAGTGCCATCTTCTCTACAAACAACATCATTGGACTTGAGGTAGGCCTTCTTCGTAAGCTGGTTTATTGTAATTAGGAACCTGCACCTTAGCATGATATGATTGTTGCTAGACCCGATCTGGGCTAGTAGGGATCTCCTCTGTTCGCAGAGGGGATTTACCTCCACAAAAAATTGGCGACTCCGCTGGGGAATTAGCTTGTTGTTTGTTTTATAAACTACAGACGGATCCTGAAGTTAGCTGGATAGCCTTCGAAATGATCTTTTTCTGCATTAGTGAAATTAGATGAATTCTGCTTCAGTCAATCTCTGGTCTAGTTTATGAACTAAAAACTTGGAATATTGTCTTGTCTTTCGGTCGATTCTCGACTTTTCTTGCTTGATCAGCTCTTTTGGCTGGCTATTTTTGTGTGTTTGCCTTTTTTTTTCAGCTTCAACATCATTGATCTGCTTCTTTGATTACTCTTTTTTATTTTTCCATAGAAAACTCGACTAGCGCGCTTATTAGCCTGACAGTCGCGCCCATTGGTGCATGTTTCTAGTGTATTACCCGCACCAATCCTGTTATGGCGCTACATTTTTCCTGACAGTTGCGCCAATCCTGAAAGGTGCTAGGGTTTTCTCTTTTTTGAGCTTTCTGAGCTTGATCTGTGTGTTTGGTTTCATTTTTACAACTGCTTGAGTGTTCTGGAGCCTTGTTTGACTGAATGTGACCTTCATCCTTTGGTTGTTTGCTCGTTTCTATCGATTTTACATTCTAGCCCTAGGGCATCTAGGTGCTATTGTGCGTCAAGCCTCCCTTGGGATTTTTCGGTTTCTTTCTATTCATTCAACTTTGTGATTTATCCTCTGCATTATTTTAGTGGTTTTTTATTGTTTCATTAAGTTATTTGAGTGATTGGCTTCTTCTTCATTCGAATTCTGCCTTGTCTCGCTTTGAGCCTAGATTACATAGTTCATTTGAGTCTTGGAGATTCTGCTTGAAGTGGTGAGTCTGGTCTTGGTTGGGAGAAATTCTTTTTTTTTTCATTTTCAGTCATTGGCGCTTGTTTTCAGTTAGAAACCCGCGCCAATTTTCCATTGGTGCTAGTTGTCAGTGAGCAAGTCCCGCCAGTTGGCACTAGTTGTCAGTGACAAAGTCGTGCCAATTTCAGGGTGTGTGAAAATTGAGATTTTTTCCCTAAATCCTTCACCAGTGTGTCTTTCCCTTCCGATCTTTTCACTATATGAGCATAGATTACATTTCTCATTGTTTGAAATGTCTTATTTCCATGATTGTTTGATGTAAAAGGGAATGAATGCCTTGTTTTGATCTCTTGCTTTAGAAGTCCTCTTTGTGTTTGACTTCATATGTCTTGTCGCCTTTTGAGGGATTTTGTGACAAAGTGTTTGAAACAACGATTGCATTCTTAGTGTTTGTTTACATCTCTTTTGCATTCATCCTTCATTAAGCAGATTTGTGTTCTTTTAGTTTTCGTCTCATAGTTTGTTTTTCGTTAAAATGCATTAGATCGCATTGCATTGAAATTTTTTTTTTTTGAGATCCATCATTGAACTTAGATTACATTGTTTAATGATCGAAAACTAGAAATTGCTTTGATTTCATTCTCTTTTATTAAAAGCATGCATTAATTAGATTCTAATTTCATCAAAAAATTCATTGAGTGCATTCTTATAATTTGAAAAGGAAAAGGAAATTGTGCATAGATTACAATTGCATAGTTTTCGAAAAAGAGGATTTTGCGTAGATTACATTGCGTTGTTCGCATCGTTGAATGTTTGAAATTAATTTTGGATATTGAAAGTCATCTAGTTTGGAAAAGATTTCGTTTGCAGTGTTGTTTTATGTCGCATCATTGTTTGAAGCTCTTCCCTTAACTAGACAACATTCATCGAATTGAAAAGATTTCTTTTCTCATATAGTTGCATATCGGAAATTTTGAGACATAACACTCGCTAGGGCTTGAAAACTGAAACATAATTGAAGATAAACATTAAAATTATTCAATCTACACTAAGGCAGCATTGAAACATTAACGAAATATTTAGAGGTCTAGGCTAGAGACGTGTTCCGGTGTCTTTTAACCTAGTAGCTGTCGTTTGCCTCTTGGCTTTAGACAGCACTAGTACGGACTTGTGCTCCCCGTACCGTCATGTATATAAAGGGAGATCCCACTAGGTTTCTATCCTTTATCCATAGGAAGCCAAGTCTGCCACCCTATACCCGTGATACACGGGACACAACATTCGGGGAGATTTCCTGCACGTACATTAAGTCCTTGGTTTATTTCTCTTTCATTTTGAAACCAAGGTGTATATTGCAGTTCACGGTTATTTGGTACACCCTTTGCCTAGAATTCTTGAGTAGTCATTTCAATCTTTTATGACTCTCTAAATTTGAAAATTTCATCAAGCGCTTGTCCTTTCATGCTTGTTTCCAATTTGAAAGTGATAGAGTCACATTTTTCCTATTTCTCGACTCTTAAAAGATGAAACGATAGAGTTTTGTTTCAATGTTTTAAAAATTAACTTCCCACGAAATATTCCTGGTTAGAGTTAGTTTCCTTAGGGTGTTGTTTTGAAGATCGTTTCTGATGGAAACTTTTCTGTAATACACCAACCAAGGAATCCCCTCCGATGGGAATCCGGGTCTTTTTCCTCCTTTTGGGAATGTTGGTGCTCCTTATATGGCAACGTTGTCCCTTCCTGGGTTAATTGTTGGGTTTCCTGTTTGGTTGTTCTCAACCTCTGTGGTCTCGAATGTCTCGGCTACTGTTCAATCAGTTCCTCCACCTGAACAACATCATGTTGATTCCAAAGTGGACCTCTCCCCTTCTTCACCTGTTTCTGCGTCTTCCTCTTCTACTTCACCTGGTGAAAGTCTAGATTCAAGAAACTAGGCGTCTAAGAAGAAGAAGAAGAAGAAAAAGAAGAAGAAGTCCGATAAGAGAGAGGCTAAATCTGTAGCTACTACTTCTAAAACACCTCCTCTTGATAAACCTTCCAACCCTCCATGGAAATTCAAGTTCCCTTGCATGTTGTGCATTGGAGACCATCGTCTTCGACACTGCCCTGGCATTGCCGAGGTGCTTGAAGTATGGTCTAATGGTCATCCACCGTTGCCTTTGGCTTCCGGGAGTCAGGTTGGGGGCACGTCTTCAACTAGTGCCGATAAGGCTCCTAAGAAGCAGGGTAAGATTACCAATCCCTGCAAGTTGTGTGAAGGGCGCCATGCCATTCACCTTTTTCCGTATATGGATGAAGCCAAACAAGTTTTGGACAACTTAACCGGTTCTACACCATGCCTTCCAGCTGGTTATAATCGGCTTTATTTGAGTCCTCCACCCGCTGATCCTACGATTGGTCAAGAGTCATCCTTGGTCGATCCTTGGATTCAAATTCAGGAATCCATTCTCGACCAACCATGGGTCGTGAGATTGGTTGAGCTGGCCCCTTCTATGGTGCACCAAGTACTTTCCGTGGAGAGTGGATCTCACACCCCTCATGTTCTTCTAGTTTCTTAAGATTCTTTGGACTTGGAGAAAGATTCTCCTGTCCCTATACCTCAAGAAGATGCCCCTTCACCTCCTGTGATAGAGGTCCCAGAGGATACTCCTCTCACCTTCAAGATGGAGGTCATGGAGGATGCTCCTTCTTCTTCCGTAACACCAGGGGAAGACCTTCTCGGTTCGATGGTAGCCCCTTCGAGTAGATTGGTCGCTTCCTTCGATTAGAATCGATTCGCAGGATACTGCCTTCCATCTTATTTTCCTTTCGAGATAACGGTACAGGCCTTCGGTCTGGTCATACCAAACACCATTATAGATGAAGGCACGTCTGTTAGTGTTCTATCCTCAACTACTGGGCGAGCTTTTGGCTTGCCGCTGCTTGTGCTTGTTACGCAGAATCTATTGGCATTTAACAGAAGAACGAGTCAACCCTTAGGGATCCTTCCAAGGTTACCTGTTAATTTGGGAGGTAAAACTGTCCATATGGACATGATGGTTTTTCCAGGCCCCTTGGATTTTAATCTGCTCTTGGGGCATGATTACACCTATGCCATGGGAGCGCCTGTCTCCTCCCTTTTTCGTGTGGTCTGTTTTCCACATGAAGGACGGATCGTGACCGTTGATCAACTTTCATTCTTTGGTCCTGATGTGGCAACTGGCCTACCATCATCCCTTCCTGGTTTTTATCCATCCGTTGTATCTGCCCCACCACAGGTCAACTATCTGGATACCTACCCCGTGCCTGTACTTAGTGATGGTGCCATTGTGCATCAGGTGTTGGGGGCATTGGGTCCTGACTTCCAGGATGTTTTCCTTCCATCAAGAGTGGAAATATTGGAAGTGATGACTTCTTGTTCATTATGATGAGGTCGGTCGGAGCACAGTTCGTTTTCTTGTGTCAAGCTCCTTAAACAATGAAACAACCTCGTTGGAGCACAATTCATTTTCTTGTTTCAAGCTCCTTAACAAATGAAACAAGGTTTGTCTGAGCATGGTTATTTTCCTGTGTCAAGCTCCTTAAAAAATGAAACAAGGTTTGTCGGATCATGGTTATTTTCCTATGTCAAGCTCCTTAAAAAATGAAACAAGGTTTGTTGGAGCAGAGTTCCTTGTCTTGTGTCAAGCTCCTTAAAAAATGAAACAAGGTTGTCAGAGACGAGTTCCTTATCTTGTGCCAAGCTCCTTAAACCATGAAACAAGGTGTCTTGAGGATAGTTCTTTTAATGTGTCAACCTCGTTAAAATAATGAAACATGTTCCTGTTCAATTCGAGTCTTTGATATGATCTCGTAAAATCCCAGTCGAGTCTTTATCTTGATCTGGTAACTTGAACCTTCACTCCATCTGCCTTTCATATGGACTGAAGCTTGGGGGAAATGTACCTCGAATTGAGTCACCATGCTGGGGGCATGCTTAACTTTTTCAAGCATAGTTTGTTTCCATTTCAAGCTTGTGTAAAAATGAAACCGGTTTCAAGCATAGTTTATCTTTGTTTCAAGCTTGTGTAAAAATGAAACCAACTTCAAGCAGAGTTTCCTGATTTCAAGCTTGTGTAAAAATGAAACCATTCCCATTTTACCCCTTGTCATTGCCATTTTATCAGCCTATTTTTGCCAGATGAGCCTTGGTTTTCTCATTCCATCGTCACTATCTGCTTGGCCGATCATATGTCTTCACTTGGTTGTTTTACCTGTTCCTGAGGAACCGGTGCGATGAGTGGTCTTGTTAGCTAGCCTCTTAACCTTTAGTTGTTCTGAGCAGTTCCACCATTTTTTTTTTCTGAATAAGGCTACTTCTATATTGATACAAAATAGTGTTACATGGAGGCCGAAGCCTCGAGAATTCCAGCCCATTGATGCAACATTCTCACTTTACAAACTGGACAATGATCATCACAAAATTTTGGAAGAGGACTCTGAAAACTTTGTAGAACAGTAATACTGTCTGTTCCCAACAAGTGTTTGACTTCTATGACAGAAATTTGAACAGACCTGAAATGTAAGACCCCTGTAGAGTAGGCCATAGTAGCCAGATTTTTACAATTCCGTATCATAATTTAAACAAAAATGACTGTATTAACCTGTGACAAAAATCTTGACCTGGACATATAGCAGAGTGGACATATAGCAGATTGTAGTTCCCACGCAGGGGAGACCATCCATAAACCAAAAGGAAACCCATGAGAGCAGTAGCAGAAATAAACATTAACAAAGTGCTGAAGAAAGACACCTTCGGGTCGACGAAGACCAAAATGCAGAAGCGCAGACCTGGAACCACATTACTGTTCAGAGGGAGGATCTTCCTCTACAATGAGACATTCGAAATTGTAGGGGTCCTCATCAGCAGGAGGTGGAGCACCATGGCGCACTTGATCCCCATCAGGTGGAGCCGAAGGATTTGCCTCAACGTCCAAGTTTGCAGCTTTGTCCGGAGAAGAGACATTCTGCTGAGTGTCCACCTGAAGATTGCGATGCTCTGCCCCCACTATGGGCTCCTGAGAAGCCACCGAGGTGGCGCGAAACTGGTTCAAAGTAGCCTGATCAGAGGGGGCAGCCCGGATGTCAATGGTGACTGTAGCCAAGAGGGAAGTATTGTTGACGCTGCAGGGGAAATGGAAGCGGGCATGGTGGGAGTGAGCCCGAGAGGACAGGCGGAAGTGCCCAGCAGGACTGAACCGATTCCGGCCTCTGCCATGGCCTCTGCGCGGAGCAGGAATGCGCATAGGACCAAAATCTGAAGAATACGATGAGGAATCAGAATTGGAAGATGAGGACCTGTTGATGGCGCGCCCAACTACACCCGCTCGCCTGCAACGCATCCTCGGGCGTAAGCGAGGCATGGATTGAGCTATATGGACTTGTTGTTGACAGGAATCGATGGAGGACGAGCACAGAAGGTCGCAGGAGGCGCTGTTCGAGAAGTGGAAGCCTGGCAGAATGTCAATACAACAATTGATAGCGCAGCGAACCCCCGTGCTGGTGCGTGAGCTGCGCTCAGTTGCAGCAGGGGAACAACAAGCTCTGAGGGGCTGGACATACAAGCAATTTCCAGAATCCTCCATCGTAAATGTTGAAATTCTCTGGTATCGGGGATAGAGCTCCCCTGGTTCCACATTTAATTGCCGGACAGTGTCATTTAAATTCCTATGCATGCGAGGGTGGGTGGCAGTGGTGGTGAGCCACGCGCCAACCCATGTGCCCCCCTGCACACCATTAATCTCCCATTCCACCCGCATCCGGGATGAGCAGTTCCACCATTACCGGAACCAGTTGCTACCCTTTATACCACTCATTCCTCCAGGAGGAGTCAACTTTCAGCTCTTTTCTGACTCTCTAAACATGAAAATATTGTCGAGTCCCTTGTCGTTTCGATCTCGTTAAAGTGGCCACGAAATGACATCTACCCAGTATACGTTTACCCCTTTTTTGGGCTGGGACAGATTACTTACGAAAAAGGAATACCCTAGCCTATCGTGACTAGGAGGTTTTCTCAGACATAGTTTTCTACCTTTTCGGATCTGAGGAACTATTTACGGAAAGGGACCGTTGGAGTTTACTTTACCGCTTTCTTTTCAAACTCTCTGAACATGAAAAGACGCCGAGTTCTTCCTTTTTCAGACTCGTTAAACCCTGATGACATCGGATTCAGTCGTGATGAAAATATTCAAGTTTCTCCTTCCTATGGATCGTTAAATGTACTAGGATGGATTCGTCCGAAGGAAGAACTTATATGATAAGCATATGGTATCCTCTTCAAGCTTGTGTAAAAATAAAGAGGTACTCGCTAGAAATGGTGGGGAAAAATGGAACCAGTATCATAATCGTGTCGGCAATATGTCGCTCTTGAACATGGCACTTGTCTGCATTCGTGTCGGGTTGGGGACATCTCATCTCATTTTCCACTTGCCTCCGTGGGTTTGGGTGATCCCTTTTGACCTCTCATCTACTCTTTGCCTCGTCATCAGGACCTCTAATCTTTTGATGTCAAATACTGCCAAATCCACTGTCGTACTGTTGATATGTTCAAGAGAAGTTGACCTCTGCAAAGTTTCAACCTTCCTCTGATTCTCATATAATCCCGATTCACAAAGACATTATGTTCCTCTGTCTCGTGTCGATGATGTGGGAAACATTATGGCCTACCTTCGATCAAGGTCACTTCTTGTCAACTTCAACTCATTAACCAAGAAGCTGATCTAGAGACTCCCTTCTGGTACCTTGGAGCCTGCATACCTCAATGGCAGGTTCTTCGCGTTCGACGTGAGGTTTTCATCATTGGCCTATGATCGAGCGATTCTACGAGTGTTCGACGCCAGCTCACTGATTCACATGCCATAGACTGTACCTATAGTATCTTGAGGGCCATTTTCATTATTTGTGGTACCTCTCGCATCTGTTAACAACTTTCATCATTGGCTGGTAATCAGGCGATGTTCTTGAATGTTCGACTTCAGCTCACTTATTCACATGCTTGAACTTGTACTTTGTTCAAGTCGAGATGGAGTGCAAGACCCTGGATTTTGTCTGTTGGAATCCAGGCTACGATTTTGTGGATTATTATGATTGGTTACATGACTCATTCATTGGATGGTTGCGACCATACCTAAGTCTCTTTATCGATCCTTACTAGATGGATGTGTCCGTACCTTGGATCTGGATTATTGTATACTCTATTATGGATGGCTACACCCATGCCACATATATCATTTATTTTAGATATCAGTTGTACTTCTCTACGCAGGTTTTCAGATGGCAATGTTTTCAGTTGGACACGTTCTCGTAAAGCATTTCACCCCTCTCTCTCTTTTGAGCCTCATGCTTTAGGGGGCATCTGTTACACAGTAATTTGTCACCGTCCCTGCAATCCCCATATTTTCCATTGGAGGGTCATTTCTATGACCAATAAGCAGTGTAAAGCCTTGCAAATACCATCATTGCATCCCTTTCCATTAGGACAACATTCCTTCTATTGATCATTTCCTGAGCAGACCCCTAAAAACACATGTTTTTGCCTTGGCACTGGTAGCCCATTATGTCCTCGCGCAAATGGGTAAAATTAACACTGAGCCTGCGCTAATTGGTGCTCTGTCCCAGCTAAGCACCCACGCCAATCTACTTAAGGAAATTTTTTTAAAAAGGAGGCGAAGTTTCTATTACAACAACTTCGTGGATGAGTCATCAGGAGTGGTTTCGAAAGAATAACCATGGCCTTCCTCCTTTGGCCTCTTGTTTCCACCTTATGGGGAACCTCCCAAGGGATAAGGCCTCCCTTCCACCATTGTATGGATCCCAACCTCCTCATCTCCTCTATAAATATAGCCTTCATCCATTGATGAAGGGGCTGAATAGCTAAAGAGCTGAAGGGTTGAATAGCTGACTGTCTAAATGGTTGAATCTCCAATATCCTTCATAGCCTAAAGAATGCTACAAGAGTTTTGATAGTCCTCATAGTGTCAAATATATATTAAGGAGATTGACGATCGAAGAGAGAGGCTTGTCCCCATTCCCGACAAGCTTTACTGAGACGTATTCCACTGGCGACCTGCCGAAGGAAGGTTCAGCGTCAAAGCCTGGTTGTATTTTCCTTTGTATGAATTAATGATAAGCGAATTTGGTTATGGTTCCACTCGTATTTTTCATTATGATCATGAGTTGTGTCCTCTCTGACTGATACATAATTGAAAATATCGGGTTTTACACTTGTGTTTGTCGTGTTTCTTGTGTGTGCAGGTGTTCGATCGCGGTGAGCGAGAGGATTGTGATCTGCTAGAGAAAGGAAACAAGAGTGCCATCTTCTCTACGAACAACATCATTGGGCTTGAGGTAGGCCTTCTTCGCAAGTTGGTTTATTGTAATTAGGAACCTGCGCCTTAGCGTGATACGATTGTTGCTAGACCCGATCTGGGCTAGTAGGGATCGCCTCTATCTGCAGAGGGGTTTTACCTCCACAACAGAGACCCAGAAAACTTTGCATACCCTGACATCATTTATCCATCAAAAATTAACCATAGGTTCCACATATCTGACTGTGTTTATCATCAACTCGCCTTGCACATGATAAACATCCTCATTGGTTGGTAGAGCCTCCCCTCCATGGCACTCATCACCCAAAGTAGACCATTTATCACAAAAATTGTAATGCCATGCCCATATCTCTATAGTTCGACAAGCACCTCATGCCCATTCATTCACCATGCATAAGGTCAAGCTATACCATATGAAATAAAACCCCTTTCTCGGAAAACCAGGTTGTTCAAGCAGATTGAAAGCACACTACCGCACCTCGCATTTGGCCTACCATAACTCCATCCACATAATCCCATCTGCGATAATTTTTCTTCCGCTTCATCAAACCCACACATGAGACCAACCAATGGGGCCCCCACCCTCAGAAAAACACCTTCCTCACGTCATCAATGAGTGAAAACTTTTATGTTTTGGGGCACCTGTCTCTGTGTTTTTTACAAACCAAACCTCATTATTTTATTCTTTTGGTAAGTGTACAAAGACCAAAAATAGTGAACTATCTCCAATACCCACTCACTCATTTTTTCCCCATGGCAGCAGTCCCTGGTCACCTTTGGTCATAGTATCACACCCTCATGCAAAATTCACAATGACATTCATAACCAGTTTATACCCACCTTGGAAGTCCTATCGACTCCAAGAATTTCCCCATCAGAAATAGTTATGACTTTCGCCAAGCTGCCTTTTATACTCTGACCATGGGCCACTGAATCCCCATCATCAAGTTCTCAGTCATCCCTTTCCATCATGTCTGTGTTAAACCCATCACATCCAAGATCCTGATCCCCTGAATCAGTGACTCTCTTGTTCGGTTGAGGCTTCCTTTTTATCGCCTTCAACACCTATTTTCAAAAAAGGAAGCGGTACCTTGGGTCACCCCTCTCCATAAAAGGGGTATCCTTGGGTGCCACTGTGGGAGACATCATTTCCCAGAGATGTCATCGATCCTCCTAACATTTGACTACAACACAAGTTTTCATGTTCAGATGGTATCGTACCTTACAACCATTGCACTTTAATCAAATTCGTCGAAGACCCATACCTTCATAAGTGTCTCTTTTAGCAATGCTTACACAGGAAGGTCCCAGCCAACACCTATGCGTACAATGCGCAGTTATATGCCATACCAATTTTACGCATATGGGTACCACATTCCACCTATTGTCAAATAAAAAACGCCCCTGAGGGTGTCAGTAGTTGTCGTCATAAACCAACAGATCACTACCATATTAGTGACGTAGACAGAACATGTATCTGTCAAATAGATTTGTTTAACTAGCCATAGCATTATAAGCATGGGACATGCCCGCCTTTTAAAAAATTTGTATATATTGTATTATATTATCTTACAGGGGTCCCACGGGACATGGTCGTTCTTCGAACTAGTGCAGGGTGTCTCCAATTCTGAGATACACACAGGTCTCTCTCTCTCTACGCAGAGTATATAGACAAGAAAATATAATGTATTTTGGCTATACAGTTCTTCCTATACCTCACACATTAGGGGGGAACTGTTAACACTGGAAAATTGTACAAGAAAAGATGACATTATTTAATGTCAGGCAAAAGGATTTACAGGGTTGAGAGACATTAGAGAATCTGAAAGTATTTAAAAAATATCTAAGGTCTGAGGAAAGATCAAATTTGAACTAGTAAAAAATTCTTATCCTCCGATAAGAACGCCCTTGTGTGCCTTTTGACAAAGAAAAGCGTGCAATCCTGGGAGTGGCGGAAGTCACTTTCCGAGACCACAAAAATAACACTCCAGGACATTGATTCCACACTTGAATCCACCCAAGGAAAGCCACCCAAGCCTCCTTAGGACATCAAGGGAGCACACAATGGAATAAATGTGGCACACTCCTCTCTTAGGTCACCATCCAAAATGTACCAAGAGAGGGAAGGAGGATTTGAATTATTCGATAAAATGTCACCAAGAGATGAGTAATAGGAGAGCACATTGTTATGTTGTCCAAAATTGGCCCAAGCAATACCAGCAGTGTGTAATCTAGAGTAGAGATAGAGGGGACTCATTTGTTGGCTATCCAACAACTCCAGTCCATCTAGTTAAGAGAGGGAGACTTTGCACCAAGGCAGATCAGAAGTAAATACATCCTTGCATTGGGGCTTAAAAACCCATGTTCTAAGGGCCCCTTGGAAAGTGGGTTAAATTTTCATCCTCATTTCCTACCAGTACTCATTAAGAGGGGACGTAAGCACCGCTGTTTGGATTATTGAAGTTGTTTGAATCTATTTAGAGCTTGTGTGTTATTTGTTTTAGTTTTAGTTTAATTTTTATGTTTGAATATGCATGTTATTTCTCTATTTAGTATGTTTATGTTCTAGCACATTCCACTAACTTGCTTTACTCCATATCTTTTCTGCCTGTGACCAATAACTTAAGAGGGAAAACCATACCCCTTAATTTGGTGTGATTTCGTACATGTGTGCACCAAACACACTAACACGGTGATGTATCAAGACCATGACAGTAATCAACAACCATCATATGTTGTATAGGATCTACACCATAAGTATCTGTGAGCTACAACATCAACAACAACATGCACATTTTCAATATCATCAACCTATGACCAAGTATGCAACATCACCAACATAAGATTGTTTCATAGAGATCAGCTATCAACTCATCCTCTTGACCTGATCAAGGTTGTTGGTGTCACAGAGGTGGCTTATTATAGGCAACCTTAGTGCTTCTCATTTAATTGTCAACCCGAGGTAAGTCTTCTTATTTCAAGAATGTCAGCACAATATATGCAAGTGAGATCAACTAATAGTTACTCTATGTTTTTTATGAGAAAGGATTATCTAATCTTCTAAATTCAATCAAATTAAAGAGGAATGGTTTAGTATATCATGGCTAATTATTCTGTCTAGATTAGTGTTAGTATGAATCCTTTGTTGAAGTGTACGAAAAAGGACCACTTTAGCTATGCATAACTAATATCCCTAACAACAAAAGTGGCTGCCAATATCTTCAGATCTACGGTTAGTTGAACAAGAAAAGAGCTGCAAAAAACAAATCTATACATGGAAAGACATTAAGCATTAAAAACAAGGGTTTGCTCCATATACCAATAGACAAGACAAGAACAATTTTTGAAAGAATTTTTGTATTAATTGGGCACCTGGGAGGAAAACAAGAAGGCGTATCCAATTCTCCTCAGTGGGATGGGTTCTTGGAAGTCATCAGCACTTCAGATCTAATATTTCTCTCTCTTGTTGGTGTAGAAAACCCAATGCAAAGAATAGAGCTCAATGGGAGCTCACACAGCAAATGATGGAAAAATGTGACCAAGTGTATAGATCCAGAGTGATCTAATAGGCAACAAAAGGTGAAGAATGGTAGGAAAAACCCTCCTATTTATAACAAAATATTGGGTCATTCTAGATCTTGGTGCATGGGTTAACTAGATCTAGTTCCACTTTTTATGGAATATTTTATTATATTTGTTGGAGGGAAAAGGTATTTGACTTGGGTAAAATCCCTTGATTTGTCAAAAATAAATAAATAAATGATTTATTTATCTTTTTAAGGAAGCGGTTAGAAGATAATCAAATAAATAATGACTTATTTAATTATTTGTGGGTGATTTGGTCATATTTAACAAGGAATATTATCTAAATAAGATTTAAATAATTATTCCTAGAAAATAATAAGATAAATAAAGGTTTATCTAATTAATTTCTTTGTTTTTGGGTTAAACATGATAGGGAATAATAATTAAATTATGGTTTAATTAATTATTCCATGAGGAAAATCAAACAAATATAGGTTTGTTTAATATTTCCTTTTGGGGTTTCCTGTTTAGACCATAAACAACCTAACAAATGTGGTTTATTAAGTTATTTAACATAGTGAAGGCAATTTTACTTAGGGTAAAATTGGTCTTACATGGTGTACTTGGGTCCATCTAATGATAATAGGTTAGATGACCAAAAAATGGTGTAACAGATTGCCCCCCAGCGTGCGAGTGTCAGGAGCAAATCGTATGACCGAAGTACGTTGTAAGAACTCAATCACCAGACAAAAAAAGGGAAGTCAGAGAGAGAAATGCAAGGTAGATAGTGTGCTGAAGGACTAGACCCTGAGAAGACGAGACTCACAAGTGCAACAAGTCTCTTTTGATGAGAAGGTACCTGTGCTGAAGGCGGCGGGGGAGGCATACCTATGCCCGCCGAGACAAAGTACAAAAGAATAGTGTGTCCAGTAAACAAGGGACCGAACCATAAAGTACAGCTGGCATAATCATGAGCCAGATAAAAATACAATGAGGAATCCCACGTACATGCTGTGCCTGGGATAACAGCCAGGACTGATACAATAATATCTGAGTACATGAGACACAAATACAACCCAAATGCCCCGTGTAAATGGGGAAGGGCTCACAAAATCTGACTGATACATGAAAATCAAAGAGGCGCTGCAAGTGGCAAAGGCCAACATCATCAAATATCTGGAGCTGCATCGAAGGCTGTAAAGAGGAGGTCATCCGGGCATGTGGGGGGCTACCTGCAGGGCCACCCCCTCATGAGGATTGAGACATCTCACACACACCCGGGAATCATCAAGAGTTTCTACTGTATCACTGAACCATCAAGTATACGGATCTCGGTCATGCTGAAAGGAGCTGGAGTGGAGAAACAACCAAGTCAAAGGGAAATGAGAGATCCCTTTGCCTGATCCGAGGCACCGAACAAGAGTGGAAGCTGGAACCAAGGTACACCGCCCTCTAGACCTGGCTTCTGGAATGAATGAGCTGATGTCAATAGAAGAAGGTTCGCCATAGGTGAGGCGATGGGAGATCCTCAACTAAGGCATGAGAGAAAATAGTAGAGCGACAGACAGACTGACATTAATGGTGATAGTGAAGTGGAAAGGACTGAGTAGCGAATGGATGACTTCCCTTGTTAGAGCATAAAGGGCATGAATGACATGGCAGCGACTAACACGATATCATAAGGGATAGGGGACAGTGGGACTGAAGGTCATAAAGTGCGACACAAGAGAGAGACCAAGCACTGAAGGATGGAGGGCTATAGCGGGGTACAAAGGGACTCGGGATAGACTCCATGAATGCGATGATGACTCAACTTGGATGCTCTAAACAAGGGCGACTCGATGGTGCTGCCACACAGTAAAGGCCCAATGGGGGACCATGAAAACATGAGTACAAGATGGTAACTCATGAAGAAAATCGACACGAAAAAAGACAAGTAAGGAGGCAAAATGGTGCCCCAAGTACAAGTGTCGTAAGTGAGGAAATGCGATTTTAGGGAGAGGTGAAGTGACCCTTCTTGGACAAAATGTGTCCCGGTGAAGTTTCAAATCACAAAACACTAACAAATACCCATTTTAGGGCTCGGCGAGAGCTTTCCAACGGTGCAGACGGTTTGTCAAACGGGGCTACGGTATGGTCGCAGCAGTTGAAAGAAGAAACAGGGGTTCTCTTTTAATAAGGCAGTTTTCCCTCCAAATTCACTCATTTGCTATTGTTGCTGTGGTGAATGTAGAGAGGAGAGAAGGCCCTAAATCTTGCGACGAGCGTAGCGGACAAACCGACCGTTGGAATCGAGATCCGTCAGTTGCAGGTAAGAGGCCTAACCTTACTCTTTCATTTTGATGGATTGAAAGTTCATTTTAGGGCCCAAAATCTCAGTAACAGACCCTCCTTCATCTCTACGGCTGGGTCGCACTTTTTGGGCCAAAAAGTGCGACCTGGGAAGCAGGTTTCAGGGCAAAAAGTGCGACCTGTCCCAGAATTGGGCAGAAAACTGCGACCTGGGAGATGAGGGGGTTTTAGTGCTGTTTTATGGCTGAGAGTTGGGTTTTTGTTTTTGGTTATGGTATTCCCTATCTGTATGCTGACAAATATGATGTTTTTGTGGAGGTATGGAAGATATACGGGTTAACTGGAGAGAGAGAGACCTGGGTACATTACGGGCAGAGATCCAGGCAGATCAGGGTGTCCGTCGTGTGTTGGCCAGGTTTGGGGTTCTAAAGTTTTTGGAGAACCCTTTGATGAGAGATGGAGAGCCCTTGTTGGCCCGGATTATCAGTTATTGGGATCCAGAGCATGAGGTCTTTGTAGTGCAGGGGCACAGGATCGAACTGACAGTCCAGGATGTGTATTTCCTGATAGGTCTCCCGCCACTTGGGATGGTGGAAAACACGCAGCCAGTATTACCACAGGGGCGGCATATCATGGAGTTTGTGGAGCGACATTGTCGACCAGGTCTCCAAGTCAAGGGGACTCGGATACTGATCGAGGATCTAGAGAGGCTAGAGACCCGTGCAGTGGCCGCAGCGGTGCTACGTATCCTGGGCAACCAGGCGCTCCATCACATCACTGGGAGGCAGATGATGATTGTGGAGAGTGTGTTGGGTGGGACCTACTATGGGTGGGCCCAAATGATGCTGGTGTCGCTAAAGCAACAGTTTTCGCTTTGCAAGCGGCAAGTGAACCACGATTGCTCGTATGGGACTTTATTGTGCGCCTTCTTCTTTGAGAAGATCCCGACCTTGCGGCCTCGTATACAGCTCCCAGATGGGGGCCCGAGAGAGCCCAGGATGCGCTGGTGGGGGTGGCTACTGTGCAGAGAAGGAGGAGGGGCGGTCGGGCGAGTGTTTCAACCTGAGTTCTTTGCCCATTGGGATCAGATACCGTTATACATAGACGACTATCCCTATAGTGGGATGAGTTATTTTGGGGATCCGGACCTACCACTTCCGCCTGGTCGAGTATGGGGGCCCGATGGTAAGTGATAAGTAACTATTCTTGTATGGGCATGTTAAAGTTTTTGAATAGTAGACATCGTACTGATTCATGTACTTTTGGTATGCAGATATAGCTCCGGTAAAACCGGCCGGATATATGGGACGCCCAGCAGCCTCTGGAGCTGCAGGGCCGAGTGGGTCGAGAGCAGCGCGCAATGAGGATGCGGCCGCCCTTCTGGAGGACATCCATCGTAGATGCGAGACGTTGCTGACCGAAGTTTCAGAGCGCGGGTGGCAAGACTTAGACGACCAGTATGTGGAGGCATGCATTGGTCTTCCCTCGGAATGGCGAGGTGTCATGCGGTGCATGGTGATGGCTGGTCAAGGCATACGTGATCTACGGGCTGCAGGGGCAGAGCCATTGGCTCAGGATCCGCCAGATAGTGAGTAGGTGTGGGGCATGTGGTGCCCCCTAGTGTGTATGTAGGGGCAGGTGGTGCCCCCAGTTTTGAGTTTTTTGTAACATTCTATGGGCATGTCATATGTATCAGAGTAGATGGACTCTAAACACATGTTTTGCGACACATATAATGGATATGCATCGTTTTTAATGATTATGAATGTTATTGTCTTGTATGAAATGCGTGTGATAAATGCCAATCTAGAACATGGTTTGCAATACTATCTACATAGTGATTCTGTTCTCGAGGTACATGGTTGAAAGTGATGGTTTCAAATGCACGTATCAAGAGTTTCACTCATAAATAGCGTCTAAACAGCACAGGGTTATGCACACGATAAACACCATTTACTTGCATGAAGAGGGTATCGGCTAAGAGACCACGCACTGCATCATATTCAGCCTGATTGTTGGTGGCAGAACCAATGCAGACCCCATTAGAGAGGACAAGGGCATGCAAGGGGGTGAAAATGGCCCAACCTTTCGAGGCTAGATTCCGAGAGTAACGACTTGCACCATCGGCGTAACCGATAAAGGGTGCGGATGGGAGGTCCTGCAGAATGGTGTCACAAGAC
This sequence comes from Pinus albicaulis, assembly GCA_034641835.2. Lineage (NCBI taxonomy): Eukaryota > Viridiplantae > Streptophyta > Pinopsida > Pinales > Pinaceae > Pinus > Pinus albicaulis. Next base: position 1,315,711,626 of record CM076575.1, read on the forward strand.
AACAAATGGGGGGAGGAGATACAATGATGGCAGCGTGAGTGGAAAGAAGACATCGAGCAGCAACTGCGGGAGGGAGTGCAAGGGGCAGGATGACGATGACTCATATACAAACTAGAGGGTGGTATATGAGGGCTATCGAAAGTGTGGTGAGGACTCGGGCTGCGGAGGTCAACAGAGATACAGGTGGAGTGATCTCGTGTATGGGTAGAAAAGAGGTGGTCAGGTGAAACAACAGGGGAGGATGCAGGGGGACTGGACTCCAAGTGTCTCGCAGAGGAGGATAGGTAAATAATGGTCGTGGTAGACTCTGTAATCTGAACATCAGGGGGGGGAATGTTGATGGGAGCGGGGGGATCCTCAGGCTGGCCCGAAGCATACTGCGCAAGTATGGGAGAGGCGGATTGATTTTGTTCAACCTCATACTCTCGGACTACCTCTAAAGAGGCGCGGTAATGCGTTAGGTGAGGACAATGGTGGGATTAATGGCCATGAACACCACATAAAGCACAGGGTTTGTTGGTGCGGAGAGTCTTGGGGTTCTTGGTTACGACCGAAGAAGGAATAGAGGCTTCAGGGACCGTAGACTCGGGGAACGCGACTTTAACCATGGGTTGAATACAGGGCAACTCGGGACAAGCATGGGTGGCATGACCGGCGACATCACACAAGGCACAAGGCTTTGCGGGCGGAGGAGGGGCCGGGTCAGTCGTGGTGGTCTTGTCTTTGGGTGCCCCCTTGCAGGCTTTGCCTTTCTTCCCGGGAGCCGTCACGACAGGAGAAGGGTCCTGTGGAGGTGCTGGGGGCACAGTGGCAACGGAGGAAGCGAGGGGGACCGGTTGAGCCGGTGTCAAAGCCATGTAGGGTTTGGGGTGACCAGGAGGGGTAGCGGCTGGAGGATCAAGGTACCAGACCGATATGCCTACGGTCAGGTTAGGGAGAGAGAGGGTGGCCATGACGGGGATAGAATATACTCTGGGAGGGGGAGCCAGGAAAGGTATCTGCCCAGTAGGGAAATGACCAGGAGGGATGACTCCGAGATGGTTAAGGCCTGGGGGAACCGATCCAAGAGGATAAAGGGGATCAGGGATACCAGCTGTAGGGGGAGGGCCAAAAGGAGGAGGTCCGGCTGGCTGAGATGAATGGCTAGGAGTGGGTTACGGAGGGCGAGGGGGAGGTTGCTGACTAGCCGAAGCAGGCTGCTTAAGGGCAGCCTAAGATGATTGCATCATGCAAACATTCGATAAGCTGGGATCAGTGATAGGAGGATGGGGGAGACTAGGAAAAGTTCCAAGCAGGGAGGAATCCTTGTAAACGTCGTGGGAGACACTGGTCAAGGAATCAACGGTTTGCTTGTTGGCTACTGAAGAGATGGTCGTCTCAGGTGAGGTCTGAGATTTTGGCTCATGATATGTCAACTGGTCAATGGTGACTATCCTTCCATTATGGGGGAAAGACATCTTGCGGAAAACCGCGGATGGGACAGCAGACATAGAATAGGTGTAGCTTCGCCCCAATAGAATGTCGTAGTCTAGCGGGGCGTCTATGACTTCTACGTCAACGCAAACAGTCTTACCGGCGAGGGTGATAGGACAATTACGAAACAGGCCAATGGGCTGGGAGGCATGACCGTCCCATGCTCGAAGGGTGATCGTGGAAGGGGCCAGCTCAGGGGATCCGAGTTGCTTCCAAACCGAAGCGAACATCACGCAAGTGGATGCCCCCTCATCAATTATACACCGGGAAACGTTGGCGTTCCGGATTTTGACTAGGATTTGGAAGGCGACGGAAGGAGGAAGAGGAGGATGGTCTGATTGAGTGGCATCGAAAACAATCATTTGGTCACCAGCAGGATCTACAGCACCCACGGTAGATAGTAGAGCCTTATTTTGGGAAGGACACGACTGGAGGAGTTCCAGTGTGGAAATGGCAGCAGGAGATTGTGCCAAATCATCTACTATGCTATACGAATGAGCAGCTCGACCGCAAGCAGTGTTTCGACGTAATGGTCCCTTAGGAATCTTGGTATGAACCTCAACCTTGGGTTGAGGGATATGCAAGGGGCCACTGGGTGTCGAAAGAGGCTCTGTAGAACCTGAAGAAAGAGGCTCAGGGGCAGACTGAGCAGGAGGCTTGGGGTACTGGCAAGACCGAGTTTGAAGGTGGAGGTCGACGGTTGGGGATGGATCAGAGGTCATCATAAGGATCTGGTAATCGAAGGAACCAGAAAGGGAAGGTGGAGTGGCGACCTGGCTGTCGAGCGGTTGGGTAGCCACGAATCCTTGCTGAGGGAAAGGATCAGAAAACACAGCTGGTTGGGTAGTGGCCACATTAGGCGGAGCATGAGGGGAGGTGTGTTGTCCACGCAATGTGCCTTGAGACTCCCACATCTGCCGCATCTGGGGTAAGAGGGGACAATCATGGGTGTAATGACCATAAACACCGCAACACGAACAAGGTTTATTTGTACGAAGCGGCTTGTCCGGCTTGGGCTGAGTGCCCTGTTTCTAGTTGGAAGTGTTAGGGTCAACATCTGGATTGGGTCCACGGGTACCAGGGGTAGATTGGTTTGGATTTCCTCTCCGCCTTCTTTGAGAAGAAGGGGGATTAGTCACGCCCTGCTGTGCAAATACTTGCCCTGGAGGGGGCTGTAAGTGTTGTTGCGGGTTTGGAGGAGGCAAGGGAGATGGCAGCGCATATGCTGGAGGAGCTGGCGCACCAGGCTGCGGATAAAGGTAATGATTAGTTTGGGCAACATTGAGGTAAGCAGGAGGTTGGGAAAAAGGAGGATGCATGCCGTATCCTGGATACATGCTACCAGGAGGGGGAAGAGTGCTAGAGGTGCTGGCCCCTCCCTAAGGGAGACCATAGCCCATAGGAGGTTGAGCGTACAAATGGGAAAGGGCTCCAACGATACTGTCGGCGGAATGAGATGCCCCCGGGGCGTTAGCGTCGCCGGGCATGGGGAGGTCAGGAAGAACGGTATAAACATAACTAGATTGAGCGTAGATTAGGTCATATTTCAAGGCTATTTGGAGGGCGGCTTCTTCGGTTTGAGAAAAGTGGGAGGCGACATCTTTGCCGATAGGGGCTAAGAGGGTGTGAAGGAACCAGTCCATGTAAACCCGATCTTCGAAGGGGTTGCTCGACATAAGCTTCGTCGTCGTCGCCATTCCTGGACATGGGCATAAAGGCGGGTCGAAAAGGTTTGCTTGAAGGAAGTCAAGAGCTCCGTGCCAGTATCGTATCGGAGAGGGAGCTGGAAATAAGATAAAAAATCTTGGGCAAGGGTCGCAAAGGTGTTATGGGAAGAGGTGGCTTGGTCAACATACCATTTAGAAGCTTCATCAGTAAGCGTGCGTTGGAACAATCGAAGACGTATGGAGTCATCGGTAATGGAATTGGAGGAACACCACATGTGGAAAGATCGGACATGATTGGTTGGATCTTCTCCAGCAAGGCCTTCGAACTTAGGGATGTTGGAGGGGAGCTTGGTTGGCATAGCAGGCCAACCAACATCATGGCGGATAGGGTCATTGATCAACTGATTGAAATCGGGGAGGCTGAGGCCTGCAATGTACGGTAGCAAGGGTATGGTCGAGGTAGTTCCTGTGGCGGTTCCGCTAGTAGTGGTTCCGGCATTAGGGCCTGGAGCACCGCTAACGTTAGGCCCTGGACCAGACATAGTGAAGGTGACAGGGGGAGAACCAGGAGGAGAAGGAGAACCCAATGAATCAGAAGAGGAGTCGGAGTGCAGACTCGGAGGAGGACTGGCTCGACGACGGCGGGACGGAGCAGGTCGATCGACTGGAAACTGAGGGTGAAGGCCAAGAAGTCTCCGGGAAAGGCACCTTGGGGGCGCAATGATGACGGGAAGAAGGAAACCGACAAGGGAAAAGAGGGACAGAATCAAGTGAGGTCAAGGGCAGAACATGTGCAGTGACAATTGATTTTAGAGTCTTTGCCAGGCAGTGTTAACCAGGCGCTTCTTCACTTAGGGTCAGTGTGTGGTGTGCATTAATTTTAATTTTTAAAACCCTTTTCGTTTTGAGAGCAAGAAAAAAGTGTGCTGCGTAACTGAAAATAAATCTACATAGAACAGTATATAATGCTGAAATAACAGAAAATTAACAACTACTATTGCATCTATCTAACCCAAGGAGGCGGGTCCCTCAAAACTAGTCTAAAAAAAGGGAAAAAGTATAGTCAAAACACACTGAAAAGAGGCCGATAGATCTAAGGTCAGGAGGGACAGGGATCTAAAGGATAAAGCTGCTGAAAAGAGGTGCAGATCACAGCCAAGAGACAGAGGAAAGGTGGCTGGAAAAAGGGAGGAAATCAGCAAAAGGCGGAAAGGACAGGGAGGAGTTCCTAAAAAGAGGTCCAAACAAAACGACAAGAGGTGATTTGAAAGGAAGAAAGGCTGATTTAAAGGGATCTAAAAAGGAGGTTTCAGATCTGAAAAAGGGAAGGCTGAAACTCTGAAAAACAGGCAGCTGAAACAGCTAAAACTCTTCCACAAAAAGTGGAGGGTAATGAAGCCCTAAGGGGCTAGGTTCCCACTTAGATGAGTAAAAACAAATCAGAACTAGGTCAAAGCGGGCTAAGACAGAGGCTGGAAAACCCTAACAGAAGCTTCAGCAAAACCCAGAAAAATTGCAGAAAAACCACTGAAAAATTGGCAGGTCACAGGTTCTGACCTGTTTTCAGTGCAGGTCACAGGAAAGAGGCTGAAAAGTGTGACCTGGAGGTCTAGGTCACACTTTTTGGGCTGAAAAGTGTGACCTCCCGTTCCGGTTGTCTCGGCGGCAGATTTTCGGAAAAGTTGTCGTCTCAGTTGCGGCTGATGTCGCTTACCTGCGCAATAGGGCCAGAAACACACGGAAGTTAGAAATTTTAATGTTTTAGGGTTTTATGTGAGAAAAACAACATAAAAATAGGAAAAATAAACAGCTGAAAAGAAACCCTAGGGTCTGAAGTAGCTGGATATGCAGGAATATGAAAAACGACGGCGGTCGTAATTTAAAACCCGTGTGGAGTCGCCATTTGTTAGTATGAATCCTTTGTCGAAGTGTACGAAAAAGGACCACTTTAGCTATGCATAACTAATAGCCCTAACAACAAAAGTGGCTGCCAATATCTTCAGATCTACGGTTAGTTGAACAAGAAAAGAGCTGCAAAAAACCAGATCTATGCATGGAAAGACATTAAGCAGTAAAAACAAGGGTTTGCTCCATATACCAATAGACGAGACAAGAACAATTTTTGAAAGAATTTTTGTATTAATTGGGCACCTGGGAGGAAAACAAGAAGGCGTATCCAATTCTCCTCAGTGGGATGGGTTCTTGGAAGTCCTCGGCACTTCAGATCTAAGATTTCTCTCTCTTGTTGGTGTAGAAAACCCACACAAAGAATGGAACTCAAAGGGAGCTCACACAGCAAATGGCAGAAAATGGTGACCAAGTGTATAGATCCAGAGTGATCTAATAGGCAACAAAGGTGAAGAATGGTAGGAAAAACCCTCCTATTTATAACAAAATATTGGGTCATTCTAGATCTTGGTGCATGATTAAAATAATGTTAACCAAATCTAGATCCACCTTTTATGGAATACTTTATTATATTTGTTGGAGGGAAAGGGGCTTTGACTTGGGTCAAATCCCTTGATTAATCAAAAATAAATAAATAAATGATTTATTTATCTTTTTAAGGAAGTGGTTGGAAGATAATCAAATAAATAATGATTTATTTAATTATTTGTGGGTGATTTGGTCATATTTAACAAGGAATATTATCTAAATAAGATTTAAATAATTATTCCTAGAAATTAATAAGATAAGTAAAGGTTTATCTAATTAATTTCTTTGATTTTGGGTTAAACATGACTTGGAATAATAATTAAATTATGGTTTAATTAATTATTCCATGAGGAAAATCAAACAAATATAGGTTTGTTTAATATTTCCTTTTGGGGTTTTCTATTTAGACCATAAACAACCTAATAAATGTGGTTTATTAAGTTATTTAACATAGTGAAGGCAATTTTACTTAGGGTAAAATTGGTCTTACATGGTGTACTTGGGTCCATCTAATGATAATAGGTTAGATGACCAAAAAATGGTGTAACAATTAGAAAAGAGAAACCTATGATTGAACAACATAATGATAGTTTGAACAGTAATCTTGATGAACTGAACAACAATATAAATGAATTGAAAAACATTCTTAATGAATTGAACAACAATATAAATGAATTGAACATAATTCTTAATGAATTGAAAAAAAATATAAATGAAAGGGACAATGATTACTTATATAAATTTGCAATGGAATTGTCTTTGTAAACTAACGAATTAACATTAATCAACAATTGGACATCTCACTGTGTTGAAAGGACAATTTAATCCGCAAAGACAAGTAATCATTGAACAGTAATTATTCTACGATTTTTAAATCGATTGCAAGAGTGTTTTAAGAAAATGGAAACACATAACAACTATGAAGCATTATTATATAAACTAGAAGATATGAATGCATTATGTTGAATCAAGAAGTACAAATGCTAAACTATGTTGAAGGAAGAAAAATTGTAACTTTATTAAGTAGAAAAGTATTTTACAACTGCATCAGATAACTGGACATGGATTCTGTAACTAACGCACATCACAGAAATTGGTGAGGAAACTCCCAGGGGTTGGACCCAGACCATTATAAGTTTTAACGCGATGGAAACCTCAAAAGGTAATTGTTCAAAACATCAAAACTCTTAATTAACTCAGAGGATAATACAAGAATAAAATCCGATAGATTTGTCTTGATGCATTGATTACAGAGGTAAAATTCATATCTGACTCCCTATCTAGTTCATCCATCCCTGGCCCTTTTAAAGGCATTTTCATGCAATGAGATAGTATTCTCCAAATGACAGCTGATGTGCATGGCTGTTGTTTGAGTCTTCGAGCTTGAATCCATCTCTTTATCTTCTGTCGGCTCATACAGTCGTGTACGTTGGTTGTCTTCCATTTTCTGTTCGTTCAGCTGCTCTGCCTTCCTGCATACAGAGATACAATAATTCAAATTTCTGCAATAGAAACATTCCTTTTTGTCGTTAGCTCAATTGCTCTATTTTTCATAAATATTTTCTTTCTTTATTGTCAAAATGAGGAATAATTCTTAAGACTGTGTCATAATTTGAAGTAATTATAGGGTGAAAACATACCTTAATTCTGGCCCAACATATACTCCCCTGCTTACCTAATTTCATGTTCTCATGCAAACAGATGGTTGAGAAGCAACTGTGTTAGAGAGTAGGCAGGGTAGAACTTTTCCTTGTATGCTCTGAAACCTTGTTTTTGTCTCATTATTGCAAAGGTAGCACTTGCATGCCCCTCTCTTAAATCATAATTATGATTATAGTTTTCAGGAGGATACCATAGAATAGGGCTTATATACCTACATCCTAGCCATGCAGGCCCCATGCTAAAGACCAGGTTACTATATGAGAGGAATCTGGAGGCAGCAGCCTTGAAAATCTTGTAGCCAAATGGCTCCCTATTCTTTACGTTTTTCGTGGAGGCCATCCATCTTTGTTTAGTTGCTTCCAAGGCTGCTTCTCTGATGTCTTCAAAGTATTCTTGTCCATTTTCTATGATGTCCTTATGGATGGGCCCCAGCCTAGTCCTTACACCTTGCCTTTGCATGAAGTTCTTGTGCTGGATAAACAGTTGCAGGGGTTTTCTAGGTTCCCTTCTGACCCACAAGTCTAGGCCATGTTCTCTCTTTTGTAATATGTTATAGGCCTTGGCCCACTTAATCTGGTTTTTGCGAATGAAAGGAAGGCTTGGAGCTGAACATCTCCTATAAAGGGACTAGGATCGATGTTCGTGGCCTCTTCTAGAAAGAAATTGTGCATGTAAAGTTCACATAGAAGGCATTGTACCTGTTCATCTTGGTCATTACAGCGGTGGAAAAACTCTTCTATAGTCATGAAAGTTGTATAATTTCCTGCCCTAACGGCCTTGACTTTCAACACTAAATATCGTTATGTTAAGAATAGGGCATAGTTGGTGGTCAGTGCCCTACCTGATAGTGCATCATTATAAAGAGAAAAAATCGTAGTGATTTGTTTCTAGGCATGCTCCACCTGCTCTTGTGCCCTTTTTACCTTTGTCTATTCTTCTGTGAGCTGGGAAAATGTTTCGTCTTTTGTGGAGGAGAGGTCTGTGAATTTATTTAGTAGTTCTTGGTATTCTCGTGCTGGCACCACCTCCTTCCTACATTGTGATAGCTCGTGATGTGTTTACACCATTTCATTGTGTAAATTCTGATTAACAGATTTCACTACCAGGGGAGCATAGGCAAGAGCTTCCTTTGTTTAGGTCTCCTTCTCTTCTATAGTTTTCTGCTCAATTTGTGTAGAAGGTTCACTGGTATTTTCTAGTTTTGTCTGAATTTCGGCCTCAGTAGTACCTTCTTGGTCATTCTGTATCCCAGTTTTAGCAGTATCGATTAAATTGGTCTGTACCTCAGCCTCTGTAGTAGCTACTAAGTTAGTTTGTATCTTAGCCTCAATGATGTCAGGTAAGTCATTCTGCATCTCGGCTTCAAAAATGTTTATCAAGTTGGTGGCTAATATTGTTTGAGTTCCTGCGGTGGTGGTTTCCTTCTTTGGCTTTCGGGCCCTTATTTCATCCTTCATTTGTTTCCTTAGATATTTCACCATTTTCTTTAATCTTCTGCAGGCCCTGCTCAGTTTCTTAATCCTCTTTTCGGCTGAATTTTCACCTGACCTGATTTCAACAGGTGGGGGAGGAGTGGTATTCCCATTTTCAAGGATGTTTTTGCCAACCGCAGGGTTTCCTGTGATGATGTTTCTTATTTGATCCTCATATTTCACTTCTGCATGAGGGTTCTGAGTGGGTGGGGCAGTGCTACCTCCTGGTGTCAAAGGGACTGTTTCTCTACTTATGTTTTGTTCCATAGGGACAATGTCACCTGACTGATTTTTTGATTATGTTCTCTCCTCTGCCTGCCCTTCACTATTCACCTTATAATTATCAAGAGGGAATAGAGCCCCATCATCTTGTGGTTCCTCTTGGTCGGCTTGGACTTTAGTGTGACTAGAACTACTGGCAGTGGCAGACTTATCTATGGGTTCCTCTTGCTCTTCTACTCCCGATGGGTTTCTAGATTCGTAGCCTATCCTCAATTTTTCTAGGACTCAAGCCATTTCTTCCTCAAAGTCTTGTAAGGGTGCTTTTTGAGGGTTGGATGGTTCTGCCTCCTCTATGAGGTTCGAGGTTCCTTGAAGTGTTTTGGACTGTTTTTTCCTGCTTTGTTCTAAGGTTTGAGTTCGGGTCCTTTTTATTCTAGGTATGTTTACCCTAGGAAGCTCAATTTGGTTTCACCAGGGTTTATTTCAAGTTCATGTGCAGCAAGGTTAACAAAATTGTCCCAGGCTATTTGCTGCTTATCCAACTCATGTATGATGACTAGTTTAATTAACCCGTGGTGACTAAATACTGCTTGGATTTTTTTGGTTCTTCTTAATCGAACAGCAGTATCATGCAATATGGAATTTAAGAAAGCAGGAAGATTAATTGAAATATTTTGCTTAAGTATAGCTAAGAGTTTAAGATGGAGAGGTTTTACTACGTCCTGACATCTGTCACATCTAATGAACCTCTGGATGAATGTCATCAATTCTTGCCATGGTTGGTGTAGAGAGGCAGGATTAATCCCTTTCCATTTTCGCTCAAATGGCTCCTTCGGATCCTGATATGCCGCTATTATTTCTCGTAGGAGGAGATTTCTCTCTGTCCATATTTCTCCTTCTGCTAGTATTCTGGAGACTCCAACAATAATTTCCTATGTGACTGGTATAATTCGACCCTTGATTCTGGTCTGACCTTCTTGCAGATTTTGCAGAAACTCAATTGCAATTTCCATATCAAAACCCTATAGTCAGTGTACATATGTCAGCCAGCTGACTTGTTGGAGGATGGCGCTAGCTGCATCTAAAATTGGAAATTTTATAGGCTTATTCTGAAGGGAATTTCCTCCCATAGCTGGTGTGCTTTCCTAGGTCTCTTCCTATGATTGTATTATGTCTCAGCTCTATTTTTTCGACTGAATGCTATATGAAAGTGAAAGAGATATTGTAGTTTTGCACAGGTAACTTCATGCCTTAATTGCAGTGTTCCTCTGGTCTTATCAAGGTATCTAATGGGATTTGTGAAGAAATTTCGCATGCTTGCCAATTTAAGACTAATTACACCCCCTCCATCGAAGAAAGGGTGCCCACGTCCTCAAGTACAAGAGGGATTTGACCAATAATTAATGCAAATAGGGGAATGTCAGGATTTGGTAATAATGACTTATACGTGAAGGATAAGGTCATGGCTTTCAAACTTCAGGGGGGTTGAGAAATTACTAGCATACGCAGTGTAAAGGTCATATTTGGAAAATTTTCCATAATTGCATCTTGTGCAGAAGTGACCGGAAAGGGAGAGGGAATAGTATAACTATTAGTATGATATGATGTCCTTATTCAATGAAAAGTTATGATGGAAGCAAGACTAATACAGGTAATGATTGGTGTTGTCATCCCAAGGTTCAAATATGTAAGCATATCTCTGTTAGTTATTCATGTGGTAGATTATAATTATCACTTAATTCGAGAAATAGCTTATGGAAGAAGAATGGAAAATAAAGTATATATAAGAGTAATTGGCTATTGATAAAGCTTACCTTCATACCATAAGCAGAGCCACTTATGCCAACAAGCATTCATAGCCTCGACAGGTTGCTATTTTAACCCAAAAGAATGAGCCGGGATCCTTATTTAAAAATATTTATTCTGCCAATTTTGTGGAGAGATCACCATGCTGCTATGATAGCTAGATAACCATAGCGCCACTCACCAGAGTTGTACCAAAGTGATCAGGCCAGCTCATGATGAGACCTCCTATCCTTCAAATAGATAAGAAGGTTATTACCCTGGTGTGGTGGCCATTATGGGCATGTCACTTGCTAAGGTCTTATGAATTTGGTAGGCTGGCTCGTGATGAGACCCCCTATCCTCTCATGAAAATTTGCATGTAAGCACAGTACTTATTTTTTTAATCATAACATTTTGATTTATAAGGAGGTCACTATGTTGGTGTGATAGCTAGATAGTCATAGTGCCATTCACTAGGATTGTAACAAAGTGATCAAGCCATCTCGTGATGAGACCTCCTGTCCTTCAAGCAGATGAGAAGGTCATTACCCTGGTGTGGTGGCCATTGTGGGCATGTCACTTGTTAAATCCCTATGATCATGGTAGGCTAGCTCGTGATGATACCCCCTATCCTCTTTAAAAATTTTCATGAATGCATAATAGTTGCTTCTTTATACAAAGAGGGAGGCTCATTAACTCCTTAAGAGTTAGGGATGGTGAGAAAAGTGAAAGAATGCCAATACAATTAATACCCCTTATTCCCATTTCTTCATATTGGAGTAAAATATTAGTCGAATAGTGCAGAAAGATATACCATCATAAGGTCATGTATTGTATGATAACATATTTGAACTGGGAGGAATTAGCCTTTCATTTCATGTATGTACAATGCCAGCTTCATGTTTAAGGATTATACTGCCAAGGAATCATCATATTGGTAATTTTATTGTTTCCCTCTCTTCTTCAATGGCCATTCCCTATTCAGAGATGCCTTTATAGCTCGGGTGTAGATTAGGGAAGAGGTGTTGGATAAAGGGAATAATAGGATAAAAAAAAAAGTTTATTAAATTTGAAAAGCAGTTGTTCAATAGGTTTGAGCACCAGCCGTTTGGAAAGTCTGAACGGTAGGGGGAAAAACACAAAACTCGACTGTTCAATCTGATCGAATAGTAGCCATTCAAGGATTGAACAACAAATTTTCAATTGGATTGAACAGCAAAAAAAATTGAAAATGCAGGAACACGGATATTCAATCCAGTTAAACAACAGTCGTTCGACATTTGAACAACATTCGTTTGAGAATTGAACAACGAGAAAAATAAAAATGAAAAAACATGGTCGCTCAATCCAATTGAACAATATTCATTTGATGATTGAACAATATCCATTTGAGAATTGAACAACGAGAAAAATAAAAATGCAAAAACATGGTTGTTCAATCCATTTGAATAGCAGTCATCTGAGTATTAAACCATATTCGTTCGAGGATTGAACAGTGAAAAAAAAACGCAAAAACACAGCTATTCAATCCATTTGAACAACAGTCGTCCAAGTATTGAACAACAGTTGTTCAAGGATTGAACAATGAAAAAAAACAAAAACGCAACTCACGGTTGTTCAGTCTGATTGAACAGCAGCTGTTCAATTGGATTGAAAAACAGTTGTTCAAGGTGTTAGCTCCCTGTAATCAAAAATATTGGAAAAGTACGACAGTAGGGAGAAACATCATTTCAACCACTTTGGGATTCTAGGATCTAGCCCTCCTGAATCCGGAGAGGGATCTCTCCAATAAGTGCAAAGATGGATTTGTCTTTGAAGTTTTGGGTAATGATATTAGGCTAGTTATGAAGGCCGAGGGTTTTGTTTTTTTTTGGATGGTTGGCATGATTATGTCTTGAGTGGAAATTTCTAAATGCAAACAGTTTCAAAGGTGAGAAGTTGCAAGCAAATAGAACAAGATTTGGCCAAAAAGATGGATAATTGCAGGTTTTAGTCCATTGGGCTATGGAGTCATAATAGGGTTTAATTGAAACAATCAGGTTCAAGAGTGGTCTATGGGGCAAGTAATCTATGTCTAAGGATCTATTTAAAGTTGATTTATGGAATGAAATGATACAATAAGAAGGGTAATTAAACAAATGAAGAACAAAGAGCAACCCAGGATCTGGTAAGTACTTTGAAACTAGCCAGCCTTTGACAAAAACTTAAGAATAAGATAAAAGCAATCCAAGATCTGGTAAGTACTTTGAAACTAGCCATCCTTTGATATAATTTCAATAGAAAAACAATTAAACACAAGGGAAACACAAATGATAACAAATAATGGCCTAAGATCTGGTAAGTACTTCGAAACTAGCCAGCTTTCAACACATTCCGAGGGAAACTTTCAGTCAGTCTTTTGAGATAAAACTAGGACCAGGGCTCACCATATCTTCCTTAGTTCATCTCTACTTAACATGAAATGAAAATAACTTTCAAGAATAACAATTAGCTAAATAGGAGGACGAGGGAACACCAACATTCCTACTGCTTGAACTGAATTAAATCATTCCTAAATAACAAAAATTGGAAGAAAACATTCAGATAAAGCTTATCAGTCAGAGAAGGGTACTGTCATGCAGTAAATCCTAACTCTATGCTTTCTGTTCTTTACCAGAGAAGATGAAAAAAGTGGAAACATACATAAAATAATGATTTACAAGAAGAAAAACATCACTGTAGACATAGACCAGGATCCCATAAATTAGCTTGTATTGATGCTTCAAACTAGTTACATCTTTAAGTCCATTGTTTCAGGTCAGCAATCATCTTCACTACTCAGCCTAACTATTCTATCACAAGCAAAGCTTCAAGAGCCCGTGAACACTATTTACAAGTAGAAGTCTCAATCTCAAGTATATTTCAAAGTTCTGCAACCAACATTTTTTCATCTTCTACAGAAGTATTTATAGAAGAAATGAGGAGGTGGGATCTGATAAAAGATCTCCTGGGTCAATTAATATATATTAGTGCTTATCGGCCTTTGAGGGGCTCAATGGAGAAGAGTAAATATATTCTCACTGTATTAATTGATTTACATTAAATATTAAGCTTGGTGGGAGCTTTTGTTGACTTTTAAGGCTCTGTTTCATGATATAATAACTCTGCTGATATTTTGCATTAAGTTCCTTGGAAGAATTAATTCTTTGGCTGTGCTGAGGAAAATATCTTCTTCTGATTAATAACTTCGGCCTCTGTTTGAATGCTTTGAGGCAACAGGTGGCTTTGTGGTAGCTGAGAGGAATCAATTTTCCTCTGATGTGGCGATGGAGGCTCTTTTGTCTGATAGATATTTTTTATTTTCTTTAATTGTGTTTTAATTTTGAGGATTATGCTTTTGATAATCAATATTAGCCATAATCCCCCAAACTATCTTCAATCCTCTGTTCTGCTGTGTTTTAATCTTCAACACTGATACTCTTTTGTTTTATTTAATTCTCTGTGTCTTGTTGATCTGCAGGGCCGCACAGGGCTCATATGGCATCAATGCCCCTGAAGCATTGACAAGACGTGGAGTTTGAACCCTTGTAGTTCTTTTCCCTTTGATAAAAATAAATCTATAGGATCATCACCCTCAGCTTTCTTTTCCTTTATTATTATGGGAAAAACATTTGAAACCTGCAAAACACACAAAATATTAAGAAATCCTACGTTATTTGGTTTAACTACTTCAGAGGCTGTGGGAGAAGAACGTGGCCATTGGATGGCAACATCCAATGGTGGAGATCTTATTAGAGGAGGTCAAAAGGAGAGCGGAGGGAGATTTAAGTCAGATCCGTCGATCTGCGAAGATCAACGGTCAGGAGCGATCTAGAAGGGAATAAACGAAGGGGTCGCTTTATATGGAAATGGAAGAAATATGCAAGGAAAAGGTTTAAAACCTTTGTTCAAAGAAAAATGTATTGAAAATATCCTTCGGGAGTTCGAGATGATCGTGGGCCGTCGGATGAGATCGGCCCTAAAAAATTAATGGCTGAAGAGGCACGCGATAAAACTCAAAAGGAAAGAGGGAAAGTGGTTTTGGGACCAAAACCACGGGTTTCACGTAGAGCAAAGGCGGGTAGGTAGTTTTGTCTTTTGGAACGCGATATACGTCCCTACCCGACCCGTGACCTCAAAAAACCACCTATTTCGCGTGGCCTTTGGAAAATTAACCATCGTGCTGAAAAATACGCGAAATAGAATGTGGCCCGTCAAATCTAGGGCCTTAGATTTGACGGTAGAGAATGGGCACGATATGGGATAGATGCATGGGCGGTAAGAAGATGGGTGATTTCAATCTGGGCCGTCGAATCTAAGATTTGAACGGCGGAGATTTCATCTAAGGATCAAATGGAAATAATACAAAGCGGAGAAGGAGTTAATAAGGACCGTTGATCTGCAGAGATCAACAGTTGTGATTGGCCGAAAAACATTATGAGCGGGGTGTATTAAATATAACCAAATTCGGAGGATTAATCTAGACCATCCGATATGGACATGTGGACGGCCTAGATGCAATCAGGGCTTGGCAATCAACGGGGCTAAGAATTTGGAGTGTGACGGAGCGATTGAGCGCTGGCTATTGATCTGAGGATCAGATCAATGGTGGGGAATGAATTGGAGGATTTTGAAGGCATAGGAAGGCTATTAATCGGAGCAATTATGGGTCGTTGGATCTGGGAAGGCGGAGAGGAGATCAACGGCTCTCGATTGATCGGGGGATGACCAAACGGGGAGAGAAATAAAAGAACCCAACAAAAAATTGTGATACGATAATGTGCGGGCCATTGATCAGCTCAAGATCAACGGTCCAGATTGTTTCAAATTGTGCACCAGCGAAAACCCTTTATAATATATGAAAAACCCAAAATTTAATATAATACAAATTTTTGGCTGTCGGGCGGGTTATATATATATGAAATGGATAGATGCTCGTCTGCAGGGCCTTTGATTATATGGAATGCGAAGGCCCGGGGCTTTATGTATAAGGGCCAATCACATTAGAACTTTTGGTGCGGTCTTTCAATATAACCATTTTGGATTTTTGCGATGCGATTGGCACTTGGGACTTTAACTCTTGGTCCCGGGAAAAGTTATATGGAGTAAAGTGGGGGGGGAGGGTAGAGTTTAATACAATGGGGCTTAAATCGCATCCGAACTTTTGATGCGGGTCTTTCAATCTACCCATTTTTTCATTAAAAAACATAACTCCGGTGGGTTTGGACCAAAACTTTAGGAAAGTGGGTTGTTTGATTTACAAAGGAAAATATCAATCAGGAAAGGATTATTACAATGTTTTAGTACCCGATTGTGGGCACAAGGGTTATATGAAACAATAATATGTTCAGGGGTTTAGAATAGAGGGCTAATCGCATCGGAATTTTCAACTTGACCAAAATATTTGTGCGGTTGGATTTTTGTGATGCGATAAGCGCTTAAATGGTTTTTCGCTTGGTCCCAACACCAAGGCGTATGGAGGGGAAGTGGTTAGGACTTTGGCCCAAGGGGGCTTAAGCCTGTGGTAAGCAAACTTATTTTTTATGAAAATTTTCCAAGTTTTCAATGGATTTGGGGGTTTCGACAAAGTTAAAAAAGGAGATTTAAACTCTGTAAAGGGGATTTCATGAAGGGGAAATGGGGAAGACTAAAAAATAGAGGAAATTCATGGGAACGAAAAAGGGGTAAAAATGGAGGTTAGTTTTGAAGTGGAAGGAGGGGAAAATGATGTTTGCAGCAGTATTTTCTCTTATGGAATCAACAAAATTTCTGATTTCTAAATGAAACAGTAGTGAAGATTGAAACAAGGGCATGATGTCTTCAAGAGTCTTCAAGAGATAACATTTTTTAGTAATAAAATTTGTTGCTTGAAGGCTCCAAAAATGTTTTAGCCACCATTTCATATGATAAATTTTATTGGTGGCTAACACAGGGATTGAACAACGAGAAAAATTAAAGTGAAAACATATGGCTGCTCAATCTGGTTGAACAACAGTTGTTCAACAATTGAATAGCAACCATTCAAGAATTGAACAGCGAGAAAAATAAAAATGCAAAAACAGGGTTGTTGGATCCATTTGAACAGCATTTGTTCAATTGAATTAAACAGCAGTTGTTCAGGGATTGAACAACAAGAGAAAAAAACGCAACTCTCAAGAGGATGAGAAGAAAAAAATTACGATTATGAAGAATGTACAACAAATTAAATAACTTATATACATTATTTACAAATGGTGATAGCAAAATTATCATGTACTTGAGTTTGTGGGGTTATCACCCCCTTGTGCCACAACTTGGATGGTGGGATCATTTCGTACCTATTGGCAAAAATATTCTTTCATGAGAGGTTTAAGATAGAGGCGTACTCTATGCCCGTTGACTCTAAATGTTGAACTAGACCTATCTATGGTGGTCAAGGTGAGTGTGCCATTGTTGTGTACTTCATGAATCTCGTATGGACCGAGCCACCTTGTTTGTAATTTACCTAGAAAATCTTGGAATCTGGAGTCATAGGGGAGTGCCCAATTTCCTTTTTCAAATACCTTCTTCTTGATAAGGTTGTCATGCCACTTAGCTCGCTATTGTTGAATGATCGATGTACGTTGCAGGGCTAGTAGTCATATTTCATCTAATTCATTTATTTGTTGGAGTCTTCTAGCTTGGGCTTCTGTTAAGTCCAACCCTACTTCCTGGGTTGTTCTCAGAGTTTTGATTTCGAATTCAATAGGGAATATTGGTTCTCTCCCAAATACTAGCTGATATGGTGAATATCCAATGGTGTTTTTCCAAGTTGTACGATAAGCCCATAAGGCTTCTAGTAGTCTAGTGGCTCAGTTCCGGCGATGTGTTGATACCATTTTGGTAAGGATTTCCTCTAGGACTTTGTTAGTGCTTTTGAATTTCCCATTTTCCTGCGGGTGGTAAGGATACATAACTCTATGGTTGATATGGTGATTCCATAGGGTGGCTGTAATTTTATTACCTATGGGCCCCCCCCCCCCCCCCCCCATCGTTTATCACTTCTCGTGGAAAACCATATCACATGAATAGCTCAAAAATAAAATTAATCATCGATTCTTCTGTGGATCTTGACAAGGCCACTGCTTCTACCCATTTGGTTACATGAACTGTGGCAACCAACATGTATAATTTTTGGTTTGGTGGCGAGTTGAATGGTACAATGAAATCCAACACCCATCGTTCAAATGGTTCTACCACTAATTGTGGTTGTAGCAGCATTTCATCAGCTTGGCCTGGGCGGCCCATTCTCTGGCAGCTATCATAGGCCTGGACATATTTTTTTGTGTCTTTGAAAATCATAGACCAATAATAGCCTAATTTTAACACTTTATGCTTTATTCTGCGTTCTACGAAATGGCCGCCACAAGTTTCATCATGACAGGCTTGTAAAATTTCGTAGATTTCTTCATCTCTTATGCATCTTTGTATGTGCATGTCATCCCCTGTATGGAAGAGGTATCCATCGATCCAAGAGAATATTGTGTTGTGTTGTATAATCAGTTTCTGTTCTGTTGATGTTAAATGTCTGGGAAGCTTCCTACTGCCAGGTAATTTTCCATGTCTACATACCATGGTGTTTTTACTGCTAAAAAAAACAGATGTTCATCAGGGAACTGATCATCAACTACTAGGGTGTTGTCTTACTTTGGAACCTTGGACACAAAGTCTAAGACTACGTTTTCTTTTCCTGGACGATCTTTTATTGTTATATCGAAGTCCTATAATAACAACAACCAACGAGTTACTCTCCCATTCGTGATTGGTTTATTGGCTAAATATCTAAAGGCAGAGTGATCAGTATATAGGGATACTTGATAACTAGTTATATAGTGCATAAATTTATTAATAGCATAAATGACAGCTACGAACTCCTTTTCGATCACGGTATAATTTAATTCAGTAGGAGTGAGGTTTTTCCTGATATAATAAATGGCATAAGGTTTTCTATCTTCTTCTTGGCCAAGGATTGCTCCTATTGTTGTGTCAGATGCATCTGAAGAGATGTGCTATCGAAACCAGTTTCATCAAATCTACAAAAGCGGTGTCACATTTGTCAGTCCAATAGAATTCAACATTTCCAATTAATGCATACAAAGGTGCGGCTATTTGTGAGAAATTATTTATAAATCTGCGATAATATCGTGCATATCCCAAAAAAATGTGTACCTCTGTTTGTGTAAAAGGTATGGCTAATAGAAGGATTACCTCTATCTTAGCTGAATCTACCTTTATTCCAGCTGCAGAAATGTAGTGACCTAGGATCACACCCTCAGTCATCATCATGTGACATTTTTCATTGCTTAGACATAACCTAGTAGCAATACATCATGCTAACACCTTTTCTAGTGTTTCTAGAGCTTGATCAAAGTCCTCCCCATATGGTGTGAAGTCATCCATATAGATTTCAAGCCACTCATTTATTTAGTCAGAAAAAATGTTGATTATGGCCCTTTGAAATGTGGCTGGGGCATTGCATAACCCAAATGGTAAAACTCTATAAGAAAAAGTACCCAATGGGTAGGTAAAGGTTGTCTTATCCTGATCTTCGGGATCTGTTTGGATTTGATTGTAACCACTTAACTCGTGAAGGAAGGAAAATAATTGTTTCCCTACCAATGTGTCTAGGACTTGGTCAATGAAGGGGAGGGGGAAGTGGTCTTTCTGTGTTTCTTTATTCAATTCTTTGTAATCTACGTAGATTCTCCATTTCCCATTATTTTTAGGGACAACTACCAGAGGGGAGACCCATTTGCTGTCTGAAATAGGATAAATGAAATTTACATATAACAGCTTTTGCAGTTCCTCTTTTACAATCTCTTTTAAGTGTGGGTTTAGCCGTCACTGAGGTTGTCTAATGGGATGGATTTCCTTATCGGTATAAATTTGATGGGTGCATAGCTGAGGGTCTAAACCCTTCATGTCTAGGTAATCCCAAGAAAATTCCCCTTGATACTTCCAAAGGAATTTTATGAGATTTTGTTTTTGGTCATCATCCAAATTTCCATTAATATTCAGAATTTGTCCTGGCTCAATCTCAATAGGTATGTTTTTACATACAGCGGTTGTGGGAATATGTTGATCCTCAAGGTCTATCATGGGGTCCTCTTGAGCTTCATCTTAAAGGACTATTTTCAACATTTTGCATTTTAAATTTCCAGATGTTAGTGGCTGACTCATAAAATTATTGATTATGTTGTCTTCAGTTTGATCCTTAAATTCAAGATCTTCCACTAGTGTCAAAGGTGAACAAATGTTTTTCTCCCAGTATGTACATGGATTTTTGTGAATTTTTACCGTGGGAAAGCTTGGTTTGGCAAGAAGATAAATAATGATATTTTTTGTAAAATCCCCTCTAGTGATAGTCATGCTGCCTGGTCGGCAGCCTATGTAAGCATCAGTTGTGGCCAACCAAGGTCACCCAAGAATCAATGGGTTCCCGTCCATCCTGTTTTTTGGATTAATAACTAAAAAATCAGCTGGATATTCCCATGAGTCCACAGAGACCAAGATGTCCTGCACTATTCCTTCTAGTCTGATAACAGACCTATCAGACAGTTCCAGCAGTGTAGCCATAGGTTCTAAGGCTAATATGCCCAGTCTTTCGCAAGCCCCTATAGTTAGGATGTTAATGGTTGCCTCTAAATAGACCAATTTTCTTGTAAATGAGTGGCCCGAGATTTGTATAGTCACAATGGGATCTCCTGGGTCTTCATATTTCACGGGTGGTTCCCTACCCATTAACAAATCAAATAGCGCCCCTACCACATGAACAGTGGGCACAGCCTTTGTTTTGTTTACTTTCTTTTTCCCACATAGTCCTTTAATTGTCTTTGCATAGATGGGAATGTCTTGGATGGCTTGGAGGAGAGGAATTTTGATATAGAGGTTTCTCAACTCCCCCAAGATGTCAAAGTCTGGAGAGATTATCGGCCTGGGTAGAGTTAACCTTTCAGGGAATGGAGGCAGAGAAATCCTAAATCCTTCAGGTCCCTGTTGGTCAATCATTTCTTTATCTTTGCCTACCTCTTTCCCTGTGCTAGGTTCTGTTGAAGTCTCAATTCAGGACTAAGGTGGAGTCGTGGCTTCTACAAGTAAGATAGTACGTCCTAATCTCAACCTTAGTTCGTTGCATTGTTTCTATTTAGTGCCGTAATTTGGATTTTCTATGATCTGAATTAGTTGAACTAGTCTATTTTCTGGATTAGGATTGGGTTGGGCTAGTAATTGGGAGCATATGACAGGTTGTGCGTTATGCTCAACTAGGTATGGAGCTGGCAGCGTAGGTTTATTTTGAGTTCCCGCCCCCATTGGTAGGTTGGTCATTCCCAGGGGTTCCTGCCAGTTCCAATTAGTGTTTTTAGGAGGAGGGTTTGGCCACTGGGCTTGAGATGTAACATTTTGCCAATAAGGGGGAGAAAAAGGAAATATTGGCCAATTTTTCCCTGATGACGGTTGTGTAGGCTAGGGTGGTATAGGAAATCACTGGTTTGGCCAAGTAGAAAAAGGATCTTCCAAGCTGCGGCAGTGTTTTGCTAGTTAAACTGTAGAGACGAAAAGAACTGAGGCAGGTATTGTGGCACACCTGGTCGTGCCTGCCATTTTCGATGCTTATTCATTAGGAAGACTAGTTCTGTTTCTTCCTCTGATTCCCTGTAAACTGCTTTTAGCCCAAGAAGTGAATGGTCTGTGGTATGATCCTTAATGTAGATGGCACAAGTCTAAACCATGTCTAAATAGAATTCCCTTTGTTTGTGATTCTTCCGACATCGTGGGAAAAATATGGCCAAGTTTTGTTCTACTATAGTTTGTTTCTTCTTGGCTTGTAAAACCTCAAGCTGTGTTGTCAAGGTCCCCAAAATATAAGTTTTGATATATTCCAACAGATTGTCAAACTCTGCTCTAGTTACGTTGCCATTGGACTGCTTAAGATCTTTTTTCATAGAATCACGCCCAATTGGCCAATTGCGCACACTACCTCGAGAGCATCTAATGCAAATGGAAATAATCTCATCATATTCTTCCTGGTAAATATCCCCTTTTCCCATTATGTTAAGCGTTTCAACCCATTCTTCCTTCATTCCTTTAATCATTGTGGATTTTAAGATGTCCTTGGATAGCGTGGTATATGGGGACCTTTGTAAATTCTATTTAAATATTTCTACGTACTCTTCTAATGTTTCATTGTCTTTCACAGACATATTGAAGATTTCATCTTTTAGGTCTCGGGTTACGAAATAGTCTTGATATTTGTTAAGGAAAATGTTCTTCATTTGGTCCCAATTATTGATGGTTCCCTCACCTACTCCCATGAACCAGCATAGTTTTGTTCCTTTTAAGGTAGAGGGAAATAGTTTTAGCTTCTGATGATTAGTAGTGTAGTCATACCCCCTAAATAAGACATCAAATTCAAATAGGAATGCATTAGGATATTCTGTATTCAAACCATGGAAGGTGGGAATGATGTGCAAGGGAATGGCTTTCATAGGGGCATTTGCAACATGATAAACAATGGGGTATTCCAATGTTGATGTCTACCTCTGATTCTTATTTTGATTATTTTTCATTTGATCGAATAGGTGCCAGAACTCTTCATGGATTTCTTGTTTTAGAGGAGTGATCCTGGGGGGTTTGGGAGGTGAATGCGGTGGAGGCTTTACAATGCTTCCTTGATCTGGGATTCTGAGTACCTTTGTCTTGACCACTCTTTCAAGTGATTTAGGTTCTGGCGCTTCTATTTGAATTATGTTGCTAGTTTCTCCTTCCCCTTCTAGTAAATTGCAAGAACCTCCCTCTCTCGAAGGGTCAGTGCCTATATGATTGACAGTTTGAAGGCTTCGCTCAGATCCTTATATTTCACCGTGAATCTTGACATGGGCTACAGATGGTGAGGCTGCGGCTTGAGGGAATGTGATATGAATTTGAATGAAAATAGCTCTAGGTCCTAAGGATGCCTGAGATTCAACTTTCTTAATGATTTCATCTATATATGTTTTTCTTCCAAGGATCACCGATCCTTGGGATTGTGAGGATTTTTTAGAGTTATTTCGAATTGTTTCTATATTTTTCTTCCTAGTCATAAAACAAGAGCACCTATTCTACTGATCTTTGAACAATTTTTCTAAGAAGCGAGCTAGAGAGCAAGCATTTTGCTTTCCAATACATAGGTTCTTACCTCTCGTTTTAAATACCCAATTCTTCACAGCAATGGAGAAATATGAATAAAGGATATCACCCTTAACACTCTCCCCAACAATGCCGCCAAAAATTTTGGTGTCACATAGGTGGCTTATTATAGGAAACCTTAGTTATTTTAATTTAATTTTCAACCCGTGGTAAGTCTCCTTATTTCAAGAATTTCAGCACAATATATGCAAGTGAGATCGACTGATAGTTACTCTATATTGTTTATGAGAAAGGATTATCTAATCTTCTGAATTCAATCAACTTAAAGAAGAATGGTTTAGTAGATCATGGCTAATTATTCTGTCTAGCTTAGAAAACAGAAACCTATGATTGAAAAGCATAATGATAGTTTGAACAACAATCTTGATGAACTGAACAACAATCTAAATGAATTGAAAAACATTCTTAATGAATTGAACAACAATCTAAATGAATTGAACAACACTCTTAATGAATTGAACAACAATCTAAATGAAAGGAACAACAATTAATTATAAAAAATTTCAATGGGATTCTCTTTGTAAACTAACAGATTAATGTTAATCAACAATTGGATGCCTCACTGTGTTGAAAGGAAAATTTAATCCACAAATACAAGTAATCATTGAATAGTAATTATCCTACTATTTGTAAATCGATTGCAAGAGTGTTGGAAGAAAATGGAAACATCTAATAGCTATGAAGCATTATTATATAATCCAGAAGATACAAATGTGATTATGCTGAATCAAGAAGTACAAATGCTAAACTATGCTAAAGGAAGAAAAACTTTAACTTTATTGAGTAGAAAATTATTTTACAACTGCATCAGATAACTAGACATGGATTATGTAACTAACACACAGCACATAAATTGGCGAGGAAACTCCCAGGGGTTGGGCCAAGACCACTAGAAGTTTTAACATGATGGAAACTTCAAAAGGTAATTGTTAAAAACATCAAAACTCTTAATTAACTCAAAGAATAATACAGGAATAAAATCTGACAGCTTTGTCTTGATGCGTTGATTACAGAGGGAAAATTCCTATCCGACTCCCTATCTAGTTCGTCCTTGGCCCTTTTAAAGGCATTTTCATGCAATGAGATATTATTCTCCACTGTGTGTGGTTGTCATTTGAGTCTTCGAGCTTGAATCCGTCTCTTTACCTTCTGTCGGATCATACATTTGCGTATGTCGGTTGTCTTCCATTTTTCGTTGGTTCAACTGCTCTTCCTTCCTGCATATGGAGATACAATAAGTCAAATTTATTCTATAGAAACGTTCCTTTTTGTCGTTATCTCAATTGCTCTGATTTTCATAAATATTTTCTTTCTTTATTGTCAAAATAAGGAATGATTCCTAAGACTGTGTCATAATTCGAAGTAATTATAGGGTGAAAACATACCTTAATTCTGGCCCAACAAAGGTCAGCTTGTTCTTTCCCTTTGTAGAAAGAGCCTTAATCAATGTTCATCAAACAAACATATATTTTCATGTATCAGCAAAACATGTGAGAACCAATCATATTATCATAAAGTAAGATAGGGAAATGTAGCATTATCATTCAACATCATAAATATTCTACTAAATATGTCATGTCTCCAAGTATTATCTAGGAGATGTAGCAGTAGTATATCAATAATCATGTCTTCATGAAACCTGCAACAAAATTATTCTCTTGGCCCATTATCTTCATGTAAGAAGAATTATCACACCAATAACCATTTCATCAATATCCATAAGATCCCTTTATGCAATTGATTGATATCCCATGACATAGAGATAGAAATATGTATGAACTTATCATTATGAACCAATTGTAAAAATGTGAAATCAACTTATCCCTGTGCTTCCATATTATCAAGATCATCATGATTTAGGACTATAATACTTAAGAAACATACCATTTTCATCATATCATGTACATGTATCATCACTATGTAACATGTGTAAGAACCAAGAACTGCATTATAGGCATCATCCATAACTACAACTTGTGTATCACTGAAGTCATCATTGTTATAGCATCATTTTCCACCTCTGTATACTTGATGCTATGAGTTATGGCCTTGGGAAACCCTTTCCCTTCATACTTGGTCCTTTATCAAAAAAACATTATTTTAAATTACATACGCGACTCTTCCCTCTCAAAATCACGTGGACACGCAGTTCCATATAAACCCAACCTGCATATATAATTTGAAATATGAAAAAATATAAAAATACCTATTTTTTGGGCATGGTTTACGAGTTACACTAGAAGCCTAATTACAACATCCCATGGCATAACTGTATCCAAACTGAATTTTTTTTTTTGGTGTGGTATAAATAAACCTCATGGGAAGAACTAAAGGGAGGAGAAATATAGGATATAGATACTATATCCATTTTTTCCCTGATCAAGTTTGATTTATCCCTGTGCCTCTTGCACTCCCATATTGTGGAAACCCTTGTTTCCCTCACAGAGATGTTCATTCCTCTTATATGACATGCATGTGTATGAATTTGGAAGGATATTGTTGAGGCTTGGTCTGGACGGATCTGGAGGACAATTTCGCTTGGAGTCGTTGCTGAATCAGGTGGTATTCCTCCACACTTCTTTATATTCATCAATAAAGAAGCTTTGTCCCATTAATGATCTTTATGATCTTTATGTTTTATACATGACTATGATATTATTATGAATGATATCATATTTTATGCTTATATGCTTACATGATCTAATGCTAATATCTTGAACAAGCTTTGAATTATTTCTAGTATATGTGCTTGTTGGAGCGAGGTCCCCTTAGGTACACTTTTTGGGTATATTTTTGTACAAGTTTTTTATATGCGCGTTGCAAAAATGAGTCAAGGGGCTTTGGGGTGGGTCAAAGTCCCTATTTTGATGTAAATTGGTTTAAGGGTGAACTGTGGGCCTCAAACCATTGTTTGAGAGCATAGTATCTATGTGTTAGAATAATATAAATAGATAGATCAAGTCTAAGGAAGTAATTGAACTTTATGTGATGTTATGATCTGACTATTTATGTGTCTGTAATACTTTTTAAGGGTTTTTGTCTAGGTTGGGTAGAAAGGCTCTTGCTCGTTGTGTGCGCGGAGACCTAGCCTTGGTTGTATGCAAGCTCTATTGGTTGTGTGCGTGGAAGGGTAATGTGTAATGGGAAAGTTTGATGTACTGAAAGGATCTGAATTAATACAAGGGTTTCTTTTGGTGAAACATTGTGTATTGATCTAAGTTATATGTTATGTTTAAGATCACATTGATTTTTTGTTGCTTATTTATATATGTGCAAAGACATATGTTATGGTTAATTATGAATATTGATGGTTGATGAATCTGCTTAAGTAATTACACATTGTTTAGGCCTGAATCTGGTTCTATTATAATATATCTGCACTAGAAGGACCTGTAATTATGTTAAGTATTTTTCACATCTGTTTATGACTGATATAAGTCTGCAATCAATCTTCTTAGGGCTACTTCTTTATTTTCTTCCTTAGGGTGCGAAAATCTGGTTCCAACAACCCCCCATATTGCTCTGGATGAGACTTTGATCTGAACAAGAATTTCATTTCCAAAAGGGCTAATAGTTAGAGGGTTTGTTGGTTGCGCGATAAACTTTGAACCTAGGTCAAGACCCCTGAAGCCAAAAAAGGCTGTTGTTGTCGGGACTAGGATCATTTTGAGGAAGATTTGATGTTGTATCACCCTTCACAAAATAAATTGAAATATTGGTTGGATATAAATATGCTTGAATTCACACTCCAAGAAAATCGAAGTACTAAGATATTTGAAGAAAAGTGGGTACAAAAATACATATATACAGAATTTCATGTGATATTCTTTGTAGTATTCCCAAATGGGGAAAGCAACAATACAACACAGTGATGCAGAGAAATAACGTTAATCATCTAAAACATAGCTGTGGGCCAATATGGAGACTCTTTATCTACATTTATAACAGCAAAATATATTCAGAAGATGGCCCATAAGATGTACAACAGGAAATAGACATCTCCAATGGAGGAAAATCCTCAAAAATAGGTGTTGCAATCACATATATAGACTGAAAAAGGCTTGATAATGTTATTTTATTGAGATGCATTAGCATTTGATTACACTTCAGATCTAGAGAAAATCTGTGCATGGAAAGTTAGATCCATAACAGTGCCATACACTAGATAGGCTCTTCTTCCATATCCCCTTGGGGTTTTCAGCATTACACCATGTATAAGCAATAGATATAAGATCTAAGTCTGCAGATCTACAGAATGATTTAGATATTCAGAAACGTACAACAGTTTTTAGATCAGATCGGATATGATAAGAAATAGATCTTCATTCAATGGATCTTCATAGTGAAGGGAAGATTCCCAATACTTGAAAACCAGCTCTCCAACTGATGTGCAAAAACTCCCTGCAGCAGCACCTAGAGAAATAATGTAGTTTTGGAAGAAATACTATGTTGTAGGGTTTAGAACATGATTGGCCACATGCCAAGATCTAAAAATGTAGCTCCAATGATCCAATACCCTCTTGCCAATGGGATAGAATCCTTGCCCACTGAAAAGGAGCACTAGAATGGTCTAGATCTGAGTAGATCAAGCCTCCACTTGCTGCAGCTTTCAAAGACAACCAAACCCTTAAGAGGATATACATTGTAGTTGGAAGAAGAAGCTTGGCCTTCATATAGATAGTGGATTATGCAATACAAGCCTATCCCAAGAGCTACTCAATGGGAAGAGGTGCGATTATCAATCAGGAACACCCAATGCTAAACAACATTTGCTATCTAGGCTAAATAGCCAAAGAAAGATGTATGTCTAAACAGATAATACAATCAGAAAATACAATATCATCAACAACCTGTTCATGCTTCCATCCCCTTCCTTATATAGATTAAGAGCTTGTAAACCCTAAACCACCTTCAATTAAATAATTTCTTTCTCACAAGCCATCTCCATCTAAAACTGTGTTGTGCCTCATTGATGGCCACTCCTCCAAGACAACGTTGTAGATTTGGTCATGGTTGACCCAGTCAAAACATTCAGCCCCTTTCACACCTAAGGGTGCTTGCTTATATAGATAATATTTAGCCTTTTTCACATTTTGCATTGATTTATTTACTGTTTAGGAGTTTTATGGACCTCCTTTATAATTTTATTCTTGAAACAGAAAAATAAAACAAAAATGAATATTCCCATTAGCTTAGGACTAATTGGGAATATTACAGTCCTCCCCTCCAAAATGTTGCTTGTCCTCAAGCAACTGATATGGTGAGTGCTGCAACTCTTCTCCTCCTCCATTGGTGACATCTTCATATGATAAGCTTTCTCCATAAGCTAAGTTTTCACCGATCCAACCCTCCATGAATTGTTCCTCCAAATTCCTTATGAGATTTAAATAGTGCATCCCATAAGGAGACAATATCTCAAATGAAAAAAAAATGGCTTTCCCAATGTCCTCCCTGAAACATGTAGCATAAGGTACATGGAGAACCTCCATCCCATAGGGCACATACATACCCCCCATCCTCCCTCCATACACTCCCATAAAAAGAACAAGTACATCATCAATGTATGGGAGCAAAACAATATACATACAAATAGAAATTTATGCATATGGAGGTGGGTCATAGTCCCATATGTGGAACTAGCACACTGCATATCCTGCCTGCATCAGATCTAGATATGGTAAGTGGTTTCTCCACCACTTACTTGTTTCCCATGTTATCTCACTATGGATGAAAGTGTGAGATATATTTGGTGCCTTAGGAATTCACCCATCTTGAAATATAATCTCCCTTTGTTCATCAAGGGAGTGGCCAAATTCAGAAATTTTTGTGGCCCAAGGTTGGCCATGAAGTTCATAAGATACAATACTCCTCCTTGGATTCATGTCCTGCCTATACATGGTGAAAGAATGCATACAATCATAAAATAAAACATTTTTTACATGAACATGTTCTTCGCCAAAATCCTTCCTCATAAAAATGGAGTGGTTCATAGATTCATCTCATCTCTCAAAAGAAGGAAGAGATGGTTGAAACAACTCTCTCATAGAGTCATAGTTTTGTGCCAACTCCACATGGTCCATGCATTCTTGAAAATGTTGATGTATTTCTCCTCCAAAGCCTTCCCATTCAAATATTCTCATGATGATATTTTAGATCTTCATAGAATAGGCGTGGCTGAAACATAACTCTTTGTAGGCCCTTTGTAGAAAATTCTCCTTGAGCTTGGAGGCTCTAGATAAGAAGATACTATCATGATGATAGATGACTCCTTCATGGACTAGATAGCCCTCTTCATGCAGCTGGTCATCAAGTATCATACAAGTGTGAAGATCCTTGGAATAATCCACCAACAGTTGGGATTTCCAATATGGATCTAAACTTCCCAACAATGATAGCATTGATGATGTATCAACAGAAATATCTTTCATGTTGTTTCTCTCCTCCTTGACATCTCCAATGCCAAAGGTGTATGTTGGAAGGACATTCCTTCCATTCTTCTCCTCCCACAACACAGAATTAGAAATGAGAGTGGGTGATGATGATAAGGGAAGAAGATCTCCCTCCTCCTTGTGCCTACCCAAGCCTCCCAGCGTTGTATCATTGTCTTCCAATGCTCCCATCCCTCCTGGATCTGAATTTGGAGCATCATGTAGGGAGAGATATCCCACAAAAACTGAATCAGGTGGCCTCCTAGGTGGTTTTCCACTAGATAAGAGTGTCCCATGTAGTAATCTCATGAGTGTGATAGATGGGACTGTCAGGTCCCTTCTTCGAATGTGAAAATCCATATTTTTTTTTTGAGTGGAAGTGGTATGTGAGGGATATGTATGCATGCCTTTTATCATTTGAGTTTCACCACTCTTCTTGTCCACCCATTCCATTTGCAAAGCCTCCCAATCAGTGGTGACTTTCCCCAATGTAATCAGCCATTGAACACCCAAAATCACATTGGTGTCAGGTATGTCAACCACAAAGAAGTGATCAACCAATGTATGAGTTCCCATGGTGACTAAAAGTGATGGGAAGTGTTAGCCCCCTATAAATTTTTGACAAGCAAACAGGGGGCTAAAATTTTTTTTAGCCTTCAAGGAATGCATTTCCCTCTTAAACACATCATCCTTGAAGCCTCTTTATGCCTTTTCCCTTTGATGAAACCCCCCTCTGCCGATTCCCATTATTAAACCTCTATGATTACAAATTGTGTTCCTAAAGGCCTCCATTTATCCCTTGTATCCCTACAAAATATCCCTTTCAACCCTTGTTGTTTTCCCTTTGTTGAAATCCCCCTTTTTACCCCCGAAATCCCTCCCCTAATCCTTCTCGACCTTCCCAAAATCCCCTCTAAACCATACACACACCCCTGATGTGGTTTAATAACCCCTTCCTCCCTACATCGTTACCCCTTTTGGCCTTTTATTTCATTGAAAATGGGGAAAAAACCCACTTTGCAACTTACATTAGGCCTTAGCCCTTTTCTGCTAGCCCCTCGGCCTTTCCCCACGAGACCTGGGCGCTGGAACCGAGCGCTAGCCCTGAAGGTGCTGATCACTCATGAATATATATCTCATTCATAACTGTTGATCTAAACAGATCGAATGGCATTCTCTGACTCCGTCGCGCCCGTGGCTCTCCCTGTTCACCTTCCGATATGCCGATCCACCGTTCATTTACTGCAAATCAACAGTCCATTTTTCCCTCGATCGGCGGTCCCCGCCCTGCTTTCACTGTTCATAAACCATATGATTTCTATCGCACCGCCATTGGGTGGTAGGCGGTATTTTCCCATGGCGCAACGATTCCACTCATCGATCAACGCGTGTCAGGCGCACTATTTCAAAAATGCTACCTCATCGCACGTTATCATTCGTCCGCGGATGCGGAGCGATATGAACATAGACCGTCCAATCTGGAGCTCTCCATCTGACAGTCATCGCTCCTCGAAGTTGCGCGAGGTTTAATCCATGGTCACCGTACCCCTGGCCCACGGTCCATCGCCCTCCGACGTGTTTTCCACCATCGATCTCCTTTAAGATCGGATGGTCCAGATTCATTTTCATGACCCGCCATTGACCGGTCCTGCCACATCATTTTCCACGTGTCTCCAATGTACATTCGCCCGCCCCCATTATATATATTCGTCCCAAGGTCAAAGTTCAGTTTTTTTACGTTAAAACGTCCACCTTGATGTTTTCCCCATGCATTCTTTGTTGTGCCATGTTTTTCCTCCACAGTAGCCTCTACAGTCATCATCCTCGTCCACGCCACGCTGCCATGGTCACTTTCATCCATACCACCACCTCCATACATGTTTTTTGTAACTTTTTTCTTGTTTTTCAGGTTTATTAGGTTGTAAAACCCGCCATGGTTCATATACACTATTGTAATGGTGCAGTGCGCAGAGGAAGCTGAATTTAGAGCCCAATATTACAGAGAAATGTCCGGAAAGGTGTCTGTGACATAAATTTCATTGAAGGACAGAATTAAAGCTCTGCAAAACCTCGTCGGTGCCATTAAAGCATAGATTTCGCAGTCAGAGGAAATGTAGAAAGCGGCAAAGAGTATCAGTGGAAAAATGGTGCGTTTAAGGCCTGTAATTGCATATTTTGAGCCTTAATCCAATTGTTCAAAGACAAGGTACCAGAATCAAAGACCCAGTGGATCGTTCAGACGGTTCAATGCACAGAAATATAATACTATCAGGGTTTTCGTATCAGCAGAACGTTCTTCCATGAAAGGACATGGTACACATTATTGTTTTAGTCTACATTGTGTCCAAACAAAGATTTCCGCCCTATCATCAGTCCTACACCATCAGAAACATTTGTTACATAGTATGGCAGACCGTAGTATCATTATTCTGCCTTTTTTTGCAATTCACCAGAACACTACAACAAGTACCAAAGATAAATGCTCAGAATTAAAACCGAATGGAGCCTCGGCCCTCCTGCTGCTTCAGAGTTTTAATGATGCATTTAATTTTACATCTACTCCTGTTATTCTTTTCTCCTATAAGAATTCTCGAGAACATATTGTAAAGGGTTTTTGTTTAGCTACTGCAGTTGTAGTTAGAGGGATTCAGTTTTGATTGTTAGAACAGTTCTGGGAGAAAGTAGCAGAGTAGTTTGTATTGTAGTAGGCTAGGAGGAGAAGTTTGGATTGTAACAGTTATTGAGCTCAGTGTATGTGATTGGTTTTGCATCAATTAATCAAATCACATTTCACAGGATCCTGGTCTATTACTATTGGTGATGTTTTTCTAACTCTGTTTATTATATTTTCATGCTGTTTCATTTTCTACTGGCTTGCATCAAAAATATGGTATAGGATTTACCCTTGTTAGGTACCCTATGTCTCTGCTCTCCTTGCCTTCAATGTTTTTCTGCTAATTGTGTTATCTCAGGGTTTATTCCAGTTAATTTAACCAGTGTAGTAGTTCCTTATGCTGCTAGCTGATGTATGAGTTAAATGGAATATTTCTTTAGTTGTTATTGTTGGGTTTAAGCTGGAAGATTTGGGAACATTGGGGATTAGAGTTAGCCCTGTCCACTAGGATCCTTGTGCGACCAGCTGGCCTTTCTAAGATCTCTCTATTAAAATTATATTTGTTTTCCCTTGGAGCATGCTAAAGCTGACCTGGAGTTAAATGACCTCTGGTCCAATCTATAAGTTGCCCCTTTGTCCTCCCATTGAAAGTTCTCTATGAGTATGTCCAAGCAGGTCTAGAGTTAAATGACCTCTAACCTGATCTATAGATATAAATTAGGTTGCTTTCGTTCTTTCACTTTCAATCCTTAATTTTTCATCCCATCATCTATCTAAAAAGATCCTTTAGTGTAGATGACTTGCCCTCTGAAAGCCTTGGCTATTTGTTGCAAGTAATCCCCTTTCATGACTCCATAGCCCAATGGATGACAAATTCTTGACCTATCCTCTTGCTGAGGCATCCTTCTATTTTGTTCATTTCTTTCCATTTCTTTCTCAGTCTATGATATCATGACCAACCAGTAACCAACCAACCAAATCATTTAAAAACCACCTTTGTGCTTCATACCTAGCCTAATACCTCATTTTGAGCTTTCAAAGATATATCATTCTTTTTTATATGTAGAGATCCCTCTTCGGGTCCAGGAGGGCTAGATCCTAGGGCCCTAAAGCGGTTCTGATGTTGTCTCATCTTTTGGTCTTTCCAATCTAGCCAAAACATGGGAACCCCAACATAATGGCGACTCCGCTAGGGAACAAACCCAGAATATCTGGTTAGATTGGAATTTATTTGCTGATGGTGGAAAACATCCTGCTTCAAACATTCATATACATCCACCTAGCGACTCCACACTCCCTATGATCCAAAGACCTAATGACTCCACTGGTAGAAGAATTTGAACTGTTTGAGAAGATACAATGACCTCTTTCTGATTTACAAACATGATTCCACGCATACAGAGAAGATATGCCCCAATGAGTAGGGAGCATATCCCTGGATTCCCACACAAAATGCTTGAAGTGGACTGGTTAAAAAACCTTCCTACCTTTCAGGGTGAAAATTCTGAGGACCCCTTGCTACATCTCATCAAGTTTCATATACATGTGTGGAGATTTAAAGTTGAATGGCATGAAGACTGCCTAATGAAAATGTTCATGGCAACATTAGAAGGAAAGGCTAGGGTCTGGTATGAATGGTTAGAACCTCGGAGTTTGTTTTCTTTAAGGGACATGCACCAAGTATTTTACAAGAATTATGAAGGAAACTCTCCATCCTTATCATGGGATTGTTGTGATCAATCTCAGAATATCATAAAATATCTGTTAGGTATTAATGAGGATTTGGTTAATATGCATCCTGAAGATCTACTAACAGCCATTCAAGATTTTAATATGCATCCTAGTTGTCACAAGAACATAGATGAATCAGCTGAGGAAGAAAACAGTCAAGAGACTGTGGACATTCTTCAAGATATTCCTGAAAACTCAGATGTTGATTTATCATCCCTTATAGTTGAGGCTCAATATGAAATCCTGCCTCAAATCCAGTCTTCAGAGGAAACAGAGAGCTGCTGCACTTCTGCACAAAGGAACACAAGACCATCTTCCCCTTTGACAGAAGAAGAAATAGCTCAGATCATCAATAGACAGCCAACATCTGAATTGTTTTACAGATCAGAAATCCTTGTCCATTCATTTGATGAGCTTTTTCTTACAGAGTTGGAAAGCTCACATGTAAATCAGAGTGAAGAAAAATATGATGATAATCCAGTATGTTTGATTGGTAGCATTACTTACATTCAAGATTTTCCTATTTTTGATCTATCTGATGATGATGTTCTCCAAACAAAAGATGGTCTTGCAGGGTCATCATTAGTAGATTTATGTGAGGAAAATCAGTTTCCTTTACTTCCAGAAGGTAATGAGCCAGTGCAGGGTATTTATGATACTCATGAAGAAATTTTTAAGAGTGTAGAAAAGGGTGAAGGATCTATAGATCTTGGATTCACTCCATTACAACTCGTCAGTAATGGTTTTCACATGATTGGAGGTCAGCAGCCTTTCATCTCAGAAGATGAAGGGGAAAACAAGGAAGCAATTTTTGAGCAGACTGAAAATAGGGAGTTTTCTCTTGAAGAAGAGGAAGAAATAGATCAAACCCCTGCTCAAGAATACATGGATCTCTTCACAGAGCTTAGCACCTCAGAGAAGAATACATCAAAGCTCCAAGAGGACAACACTGCCATATATGATGAGTCCTACAATTCAGAAAATGAAGAAGATGAGGGAGATTCTCTTTCTCAAGAGAGTCTTATTCTTGATCCAGTGGAAGAAGAGGAAATCTTGGTTGAAGCCTGCCTGCCAGAGATTCATAACCAGGTATCATTTCATGATCCTTATGCACATTTCCTACACACATTTGAAGAAGGATCAAGGGTATTTTTGAGCAGCATGTTGCAAACAGAAAGAATATTTTTCAAAGCTGCTGACATTAAAAAAAAAGAGTGGGAGTAGCCCTTCCTATCCAGCATGCTCAAGGAGTTGAGCAAAAAAGACCAGTCATGGGATCACTTGATGGACTGGTTGCATTGGAAGACAATGTTTGTAAGCTAGACTTGTAAATATGTCAAGTTAGTGTAGGGTAGGTAGGAAAAGCTCAAATAAGCTTAGTCTGTGAGCATGTAGTTAGTTGTTTTAATTTCTGCAAGGTCCAGCAAGTTAGATAGTCTAATCTTGGCTTGACTTCTAGACAATTTAATCCTGCTAGTCTAATCTATCTTAGAATGTAGAGAAGAAATCTGCTAGACATTTTAATCCTAGCAGATAGTAGATTAGGTAGAGAAACTATGAGACCAATAGTTTAATCTGGTCTCATGGAGTAATAAGAGTATATTTATAATAGGTTTACTTTATGTTTATAAAATAAATGATGTAAAGGGTCTGCTAGTCCAAATGCACCCTAAAGTAAAATGCTAGGATTGTAGTCTGGGTAGGTAGATTGTTTGAGAATGTTTCTGTTGATTTGATGTCTTCATAATTTGTGGCAGTTGATCCAGGAAAGAAAAGACTCAGTCAAGTACCAGGAATTTGGCCTACACCAAATATTTATCTTCTAAATTCTTGACTCCTTCAAGAAGAAGCCATCCCCATGTGGAGCCACTGTTAGCCCCCTATAAATTTTTGACAAGCAAACAGGGGGCTAAAATGTTTTTGAGCATTCAAGGAATGAATTTCCCTCTGAAACACATCATCCTTGAAGCCTCTTTATGCCTTTCCCCTTTGATGAAACCCCCCTCTGCCGATTCCCATTATTAAACCTCTCTGATTAAAAATTTTGTTCCTAAAGGCCTCCATTTATCCCTTGTATCCCTGCAAAATATCCCTTTCAACCCTTGTTGTTTTCCCTTTGTTAAACTCCCCCTTTTTACCCCCAAAATCCCTCCCCTAATCCTTCTCAACCTTCCCAAAATCCCCTCTAAACCATACACACACCTCTAATGTGGTTTAATAACCCCTTCCTCCCTACATCGTTACCCCTTTTGGCCTTTAATTTCATTGAAAATGGGCAAAAAACCCACTTTGCAACTTACATTAGGCCTTAGCCCTTTTCCGCTAGCCCCTCAGCCTTTCTCCACGAGACCTGGGCACTGGAACCGAGCACTAACCCTGAAGGCACTAATCACACATGAATATTGGGCTCGTTCATAACCGTTGATCTAAACAGATCGGATGGCGTTCCCTGACTCCGTCGCACCCGTGGCTCTCCTTGTTCACCTTCTGATATGCTGATCCACCATTCATTTACCACAAATCAACGGTCTGTTTTTCCCCTGATCGGTGGTCCCCGCCCTACTTTCACTGTTCATAAACCATCCAGTTTCTATCGCACCGCCTTTGGGCGGTAGGCGGTATTTTCCCATTGCGCAACGATTCCACTCATCGATTGATGCGTGTCAGGCGCACTATTTCAAAACCGCTACCTCATCGCATGTTATCATTCATCCGTGGATGCAGAGCGATATGCACATAGACCATATGATCTGGAGCTCTCCATCTGA
The DNA here is from genome assembly GCA_034641835.2 of Pinus albicaulis. NCBI lineage: Eukaryota > Viridiplantae > Streptophyta > Pinopsida > Pinales > Pinaceae > Pinus > Pinus albicaulis. The sequence goes on from CM076575.1 coordinate 1,315,748,106, forward strand.
CGGTCATCGCTCCATGAAGCTACGCGAGGTTTAATCCATGGTCACCGTACCCCTGGCCCACGGTCCATCGCCCTCCTACGTGTTTTCCACCGTCGATCTCCTTTGAGATCGGACGGTCCAGATTCATTTGCATGTCCCGCCATTGACCGGTCCCGCCACATCATTTTCCACGTGTCTCCACCATACATTCGCCCGCCCCCGTCATATATATTCATCCCAACGTCAAAGTTCAGTTTTTTTACGTTAAAACGTCTGCCTTGATGTTTTCCCCATGCATTCTCCGTTGTGCCATGTTTTTCCTCCACAGTAGCCTCTGCAGTCATCATCCTCGTCCACCCCACACTGCCATGGTCACTTTCATCCATACCACCACCTCCATACATGTTTTTCGTAACTGTTTTCGTGTTTTGTAGGTTTATTAGGTGGTAAAACCCGCCATGGTTCATATACGCTATTGTAATGGCACAGTACGCAGAGGAAACTGAATTTAGAGCCCGATATTACAGGGAAATGTCTAGAAAGGTGTCTGCGACATAAATTTCATCGAAGGACAGAATTAAAGCTCTGCAAAACCTCGTCGGTGCCATTAAAGCACATATTTCGCAGTCAGAAGAAATCTAGAAAGCGGCAAAGAGTATCAATGGAAAAATGGTGCGTTTAAGGCCTGTAATTGCAGATTTTGAGCTTTAATCCAATTTTTCAAAGACAAGGTACCAAAATCAAAGACCCATTGGATCGTTCAGACGGTCCAATGCACAGAAATATAATACTATCAGGGTTTCCGTATCGGCAGAACGTTCTTCCATGAAAGGACATGGTACACATTATTGTTTCAGTCTACATTGTGTCCAAACAAATATTTCCACCCTATCAGTAGTCCTACACCATCAAAAACATTTGTTACATGGTATGGCAAACCCTAGCATCATTATTCTTCCTTTTGGTGCAATTCACCAGAACACTACAATGAGTACCAAAGATAAATGCTCAGAATTAAAACCGAATGGAGCCTCGGCCCTCCTGCTGCTTCAGAGTTTTAATGTTGCATTTAAATTTACATCTACTCCTATTATTCTTTTCTCCTATAAGAATTCTTGAGAACATATTGTAAAGGGTTGTTGTTCGGCTGCTGCTGTTGTAGTTAGAGGGATTCAGTTTTGATTGTTAGAACAGTCCTGGGGGAAAGTAGCAGAGTAGTTTGTATTGTAGTAGGATGGTAGGAGAAGTTTGGATTGTAACAGCTATTGAGCTCAGTGTATGTGATTGGTTTTGCATCAATTAATCAAAGCACATTTCACAGGATCCTGGTCTATTACTATTGGTGATGTTTTTCTAACTCTGTTTATTATATTTTCATGTTGTTTCATTTTCTACTGGCTTGCATCAGAAATATGGCATAGGATTTATCCTTGTTAGGTACCCTATGTCTCTGCTCTCCTTGCCTTCAATGTTTTTCTGCTAAATGTGTTATCTAAGGGTTGATTCCAGTTAATTTAACCAGTGTAGTAGTTCCTTATGCTGCTAGTTGATGTATGAGTTAAATGGAATCTGTCTTTAGTTGTTCTTGTTGGGTTTAAGCTGGAAGATTTGGGAACACTAGGGATTAGAGCTAGCCCTATCCACTAGGATCCTTGTGCGACCAGCTAGCCTTTCTAAGATCTCTCTATTAAACTTATATTTGTTTTGCCTTGGAGCATGCTAAAGCTGACCTGGAATTAAATGACCTCTTGTCCGATCTATAAGTTGCCCCTTTGTCCTCCCATTGAAATTTGTCTATGAGTATTTCCAAGCAGGTCTGGAGTTAAATGACCTCTGATCTGATCTATAGACAGAAATTAGGTTGCTTTCCTTCTTTCACTTTCAGTCCTTAATGTTCCATCCCATCATCTATCTAAAAAGATCCTTTAGTGTAGATGACTTGCCCTCTGAAAGCCTTGGCTAGTTGTTGCAAGTAATCCCCTTTCATGAATCCATAGCCCAATGGATGACACATTCTTGACCTATCCTCTTGCTGAGGCATCCTTCTATTTTGTTCCTTTCTTTCCATTGCTTTCTCAATCTATGATCTCATGACCAACCAGCAACCAACCAACCAAATCATTTAAAAACCACCTTTGTGCTTCATACCTAGCCTAATACCTCATTTTAAGCTTTCAAAGATATATCATTCTTTGTTCTATGGAGAGATCCCTCTCCAAGTCTAGGAGGGCTAGATCCTAGGGCCCCAAAGCGGTTCTGATGTTGCCTCATCTTTTGGTCTTGTCAATCTGGCCAAAACATGGGAACCCCAACAGGAAGCAATGCATGCATTGCATTTTTCTATCACCTGGGACCAAAATAGAGAATCCCTCAAAATTATCAGTGGGCATTGCCCTACTTTGCACTAGATGGGCATCAATGAAATTGTGAGTTTCCCCACTGTCAATCAAAACAGAGACTCTCTAATTCAAGATGGAACCTTGAACTTTTAAGTTCAAGTGCTTACGTACTCCTCTCAAAGATGCAAGAGCCCCTCCAATAGGAGAAAATGCTCCATCTCCATCTCCTGATGGTGTTGATTCTCCTGCTGCAGTGTCAGCACCGTGACCTCTTCTTGGTTCATCTTCTTCTTCCTCCTCAACATTTGAGAAGACCTCTATGTAATGTGCTTTTTCAGTAGCACATCTATGTCCAAGTGCCCATGATTCATGAAAAGTGAAGCATAGCTTCCTTTTTCTTAGATATCTCTGGACTTCATCATCAAGAGGCTTCTTGTATGAGCTCTCATTGGAAGGAGCAGATTTATCTTCCTTTCCCTTTGAAGGAAAAGAGGGCTTATGCTGAAAGCTTGCCTTGGTTTTTGGTAAGGCATCTTGAAGGTCTCTAGCCCTTTCAATAGCATCATGCAGGGTAGTGGGCTTGGTAGATTTAACCAACCCATGAAGAGGTTTATCTAAGCCATAAATGAACATGTACACCCTTCTTGCTGTAGACAAATCAGGAACCATAATAGATAATCTTAAAAATTCAGAAATGTAAGACATTGTATTACCTTATTGTTTTAACTTTACAAGGCTCATGAATGGTGCCTTTTGATCTCTTCTATCAAATATTTCCACCGGCCTTCTATTGAACTCTAAATAAGTAGTTACATTGGAATGACCCAATGTAGACAAGCCATGGAACCACCAATTGTGTGCTTCACCTTCAAAGTGCAGTGCTGCAATCTTGATAGACTCCATCTCTGGGACCTTGTTCAACTGAAAGTAGATGTCAATTTTTTCTACCCATGATTTCGCAGAACACTTGGGTGACCCATCAAAGTTGGGTAAAAATAATCTTCCCATAGAGTGATGTCGATCATGATTATGAATGAATCCACCACCTCTATGATGATGCCCTAGTCTTATTTTGTCCTTGAGGTGACAAAACTCCTAAAAAATCAAGTGATATTTGAATCTCTAATTTTGAGACTCATATTCTTCAAAATATTCTTCAATGGATTTTTTTTCTTGAAACCCTTCATTTCCCACAACCAAAAAGGTAGGCATGGTAGAGCATTGGGAAACATGTGGTTGATGAACTAGTTGATCATTCCAGTGATGAGACATGCTAGAGCTTTCTCCAAGATGGAATCCTTTAGGGGATTCTTTGATTCTTTCCAATCTCATCTCTTTGATTTCTTTGGAAATATCTTGCATGGCTCTCAAAAGGATCTTAGGAAAATCCTTTTCTTCTTCTTCACTTCCAGATTTAGGGGCTTTACCCTTATCTTCATTGTCATTGGTGTAATCAAATTTCTTCTTCTGTCTTCTCTTTAGATACCTATTCTCTCTATCAGTAAGAGGTTCTTCTTCTTCAAAAGACATATTGACTTCTTAGAATGCACAGGCTCTGCCAAGATTATGCTCTGATACCACTGTAATAATCCCAAATTGGGAATGTAGCAATACAAGACAGTGATGCAAAGAAATAATTTTGATCATCTAAAACATAGCTAGAGGCCAATATGGAGACCCTTTATTTACATTTATAACAGAAAAACATATGCATAAGATGGCCCATAAGATGTACAATAGGAAATAGAGGTCTCAAATGGAATAAAATCCTCAAAAAGAGGTGTTGCAATCACATATATAGACTGAAAAAGGCTTGACAACATTATTTTATTGAGTTGCAGCAGTTGTTGATTACACTTCAAATCTAGAGCATATCCATGCATGAAAATTTAGATCCATAACAGATTCATACACTAGATAGGCTCTTCTTCCAAATCCCCTTGGGGTTTTCAGCATTACACCATGTATAAGAAGTAGATCTAAGATCTAAGTCTGCAGATCTACAGAATGGTTTAGATATTCATAAATGTACAATAGTATTCAAATCATATATTATATGACAAGAAATAGATCTCCATTCAATGGATCTTCATAGTAAAGGGCAGATTCCCAACACTTGAAAAACAACTCTCCAACTAATGTGCAAAAATTCCCTGCAACAACACCGATAGAAATAACACAGTTTTGGAAGAAATATTGTGTTGTATGGTTTAGAACATGATTGGCCACATGCCAAGATCTAAAAATGTGGCTCAAATGATCCAATACTCTCTTTCCAATGGGATAGAAGCCTTCCCCACTAAAAAGGAGCACTAGAATGGTCTAGATCTATGTAGATATAGCCTCCACTTGCTGCATCTTTCAAAGAAAACCAAACCCTCAACAGGATCTGCGTTGTAGTTGGAACAAGAAGCTTGGCCTTCAGCCAGATAGTGGACTATGCAATACAAGACTCTCCCAAGAGCTACTAAATGGGAAGAGGTGGGATTCCCAATTAAGAACACCCAATGCTAAACATCATTTGCAATATAGGATAAACAGCCAAAGAAAGTTGTATGTCTAAACAGACAATACAATCAGAAAATAAAATATCATCAACAACCTTTTCATGCTGCCATCCCCTTCCTTATATAGATTAAGAGTTTGTAAACCCTAAACCACCTTCAATGAAATAGCTTCTTTCTCACAAGCCATCTCCATCTAAAACTGCGTTGTGCCTCATTGATGGCCACTCCTCCAAGACAATGTTGTAGATTTGGTCATGGTTGACCCAGTCAAAACATTCAACCACTTTCACACCTAAGGGTGCTTGCTTATATAGCCAATATTTAGCCTTTTTCACATTTGGCATAGATTTGTTTACTGTTTAGGATTTTTATGGACCTCCTTTATAATTTTATTCTTGAAACAGAAAAATAAAACAAAAATGAATATTCCCATTAGCTTAGGACTAATTGGGAATATTACATTCTTTTTCTCTTTTTCAAACGAGTTGTAGGAGTGGTTTTCACACTTGACTTAATTCAATACCTGTGTGAAGGAAGACACAGTCACTAAGTGGACTCCTGAATTGATTCAACAAGTAGAAAATTTAGACAATAATATCACCTGCAGAGTAGATCATTGGATCGATCGCCTCTTGGGAGGATTTGTGACTGAATTTTCCATTGATCAATTTGTGTCATATTCTAAAGCAGAAAAAATATTTTTCAAAGGCCCTAGAGGTAATTTCCTATGCTCTTTGAAGTTTTTGTTGAAAATTCTATTATGTGAATAGGGATCTCTGTGCGAACATATTGCTTGAATGCCTCAAAGAGGCCCGACTACGGGCAGTGGTAAATTTTACTGCGAAGACCTAGGAAAGTTTATTTATAGTCCTCTAAAGCCTAGATCTGATAGCGAAGGTGAAACATAATTTAGTAGCTCTAGTGACTCTGAAATAGAAGGTTCATCATACCAAAAACCCTTGAGTTTTTTTCCAACCCCATCCACCCCACTTCGACACTGATATCACAAAACACCCACTCCACCGCGCATTCCATCTCCACTACCACCTCCACCTCCCCAGAAGAAGATATGTCCATGTCGATGAAGTTACCTAATTTTAGAGGCATTAGAAATGAAGATACTGAGCACTTTTGTTTTGTGACTGAGGCCCTATGGCAGGCTCAACAAGTTAATAATAATGATATTAAGAAAGCACAGTTGGCTACTTATTTTCAAGAGCACACAATATATTGGTAAATTAGGTATGTTCAAGCAAACCCTAATGCCACCTCGGACCAAATAAAAGATGCCCTCAAAGAGAGGTTTAAGAAGCCTAAGTCATACGGATAGAAATGAAAGAGATTCATCAGGAGGTTAATGAATCTATATGGGAGGCAGACCAAAGGCTGAAGCGCACTATCCGAGATGGTGGATCTATCATTAATGATACTCAACATAAGGAATGGTTCATTTCTATGTTGCCCATGCATCTGCACCAGCTATTAGGTCAACAAAATATTTCCACACAGGCTAAAGTTGTGGAGGTTGCAATGAAACTAGAAGCTACCCCAACACTTATTGCGCTTGGGATTCAACAGATTAATATTTAGTTGGAAGCCATGCATTTAAATATTCAAATCTTGCACAAAGGAAAGGGAAATGAGGTATGCACAGAGGTCTGGTGCATAAAATGTAAGGTTGATAGGAACCATAAAGACCAATGTCCTGTCTTCAACAATTATCTGAATGCTGGAGGTCCTAGTCCATTGAAGATTCATGTATGGTGCATAATCTGTCAAATTGTTGGATTACATGACACAGATTCTTGCCCAAGGATCGGAAAGTATCAACCTCAGTTGAAGCCATTTTTTTGTAGATTATCTTCATCATTAAGACATGATGAGAAAAATTATCACACCTATGATATGATGTTAGATAAATCTGAAATATATAGGATGTAGGTTGAGCCTACCTCACCAGTATCCCCCTCTATGCGTGGTGGATTTCAGGGAAGAGGAAGAGGCCGAGGAGGTGGATCAGCTGGTCGAGGAAGAGGACAAGTTATTTGCTATAACTGTGGAGATGTTGGTCACTATGCATGAAACTATCCTAATCCATCACTCCAAATATGCAGGCATTGTATAAAATTTGATCATGTGATAGAAGATTGTCCTATCTTGAATGCTAAAATGTAAGAGAATAAGACCCAGAATCCAACACAAAATATTCATATGGTTAGAGAAGAAACCTATGAAGAATATCCTAGTGTGAATGTGGTTACTAGGAGAGGTTTAGCCACCAATGAAGCTAAGGGAAAGAAATCGGCCATTGATGTATGGATCTGTAAGGCACCTGAAAATAAAGAAGTATTTGATCTTCAACATGGAAAGATTTTGCAGAAGGTAGTGCATAAACATCAGGAAGGCTAATGAAGGAAGTAGGAGGAGATAAAGCAATTAATATATTTATACAAGAATGCATAAAGTTACTACGCAACAAAAAGGAAATAGATAATCTTCAGGCTCTGATAGATAATTACGTAGAGAAGGAATAGTTGATGGTAGAACAATGAGCGTTCAACAAAATATACAAGAATAAGAAGAGAATGGGTAGGTAGATGTGTATGACTGCGCAGATTGGTGCTTATGAGATGGACCAGGTTATTCTAGATTTGGTATCATATGCTAATGTTCTACCTAATAAAACATGGCAGCGCATGGGAGAACCCAAGTTTTAATGGTCTACCATTCAACTGCGCATGGCCAATAAGTAGAATATCATTCCACTAGGGAGGCTGCTGCAAGTTGTGGTTAGTATCAAGGTTGTTAAGGTGATGGAAGAATTTGAAGTCACACAAATTGTAGATGATACTTATTCTTATCCTACACTACTAGGATTATACTAGGCTATTGACATGGATGGTGTTATAAATCTGAAGAAAAGGATAATGGAATTTGAAAGCAACGGATTCAGGGTCATCATTCCTCTAGACTCTGTAGAAGGACAAAGATATTCAGAGCCTATGTGCATTGATGATGATATTGATAAAATATATAAGATGACTTTGTGCGAATAAGATTGGATTAATCCAACAGCAGATGGAAATCTTAACTGGGAGAAGGATAGCTCCTATTTTTTAGATTTTGACGAGGAATTATAAAACTAGAAGAACCAGTTGCATGAGGTATCTGCACTGCGCTGTAATTGTGTGACTAGATCAATGAAATGTATAACATCTGAGGTACATGAATTACCACACTATGATGGGTTAACTGATATAAACATGTTTATAGTGGAGCTCGAAAGGACTGTGCCTGAAGGATAGAGATTCTATGCTTTGGATCTCGGATTGCGCCCTACGCCAACACAATGGTGGGAAACTCATAAGGAAAAAATGGCCAACTGGGAGGAATGTGCATGCATGATGAGGTTAAAATTTGAATGTCCAGACATTAGAATTGAAGACATCTACTCTGGAAAATATTATCCGCACAAACATTTGGTAGGATGGAATCAGGTATGGGGCATAGAACCAAGCCCTGAATGGGTCTACATGTTTATTCACACTTTTTGGAAGGTAACTACTGAATGGTATTTGGAGACAGATCTGCACCAAGGTACTATTGAATTGTCTACATTGACAGAGAGATTTATCCTAATATTAAGCTTTGAGAGTGGATTTGATAATATTGACCAAGATTTTCATAATATTCAAGAAGTAATATTTGATACAACAAAACCTGCAATTGAGTGCACTCCACCAGCATGGGATGCGTAGATGAAAGATATTGTTAATTGCATGAACCTGATAGTTAAATATAGTGAAGAGACCCAAGGAATATCATGATTCCTGAATCAAAGGGACAACGTGTAATGACTGAGCCTTTGATCACCTCGCTAGATGTGAAAAAACCCTTAAATATTAGGTAGGTGAATATTGGATCTGAAGAACATCCTAAGTTGGAAAATATCGGAGACTACTGGGATGATGATACAGTAGACAAATTTTTGAGTTGCTAACATAATATCAGGACTTTTTCCCTAAATTTTTTTTAAAGATTAAAGGAATAATTGGGGAACTTGGAGTTATGAATATCACCTTGAAACCTTATGTGCGCCGAGTGAAATAATGTAATATTCCTTTTTCAGAAAGATCACAAGTCTATTCCAGAGATAGACTGTGGGGGAATTTTCTATATATGTCACCTCTAAATAGAGGGTGAGACCCAGAGGCTACCTGGCCCTTCACAGACTCTATCTATAGCTATGTGAGATTTCCTATTAGGAACAAGCTACTCTATTGAGGATGCCTCAAGATAGAGCTACAACAATAAGAAAATACAACAATTGACAAATAGCATTGACACATACTCATAAAATGTGAGAGGAATCCATAGCTATCTCATTATAATAATACCAGCAACATATGTATAAAAAATCTTGAGGGAAATTATACTCAAGATGTATAATGCCAAGCCTCAAGAGAAGAGTACATAAATCATGAAAAAAACTATGTTGCACATATAAACCCTAGCTATGACAGTGCAGTTTTAGAGAGAAAATGCAGGCTAAAAATTCCAAATACATAGATATAGAATGATATGGTAAAAAATAACATTATGAGTGAAGGCATCAACTCCCAAAGGCTACCTCCTATAAATCCTAGAAGGATTGATCATAGAACCCAAAATCTGCAAAATGCCAGAGTTTTTGGGTCGCAGCTGCAACTCAGAAATGGAACTGGATGGAGATGGCTGTAAATGATGCCCAATCTGAATATGCCTCCTCCAATGTATCTTTTGAATGAAAGGCTGATCCCTTCATCAAATATCTCTCCCTCCAATAATCTGCAAGAGCCCCACTACGAATGCTCTCAAAAAAATAACGCAGTCACTGGGTGAACTGCGCTGTGGGGGCAAGGAATGAGATGGCCTTAGTGCCAAAGTCTACAATAATGCTCTGAAATCTCCCTCACTAAATCCTCAAAGGGATAGGGACTCCCTTCCTCTGAAAACTAGCTCCAGAGGTGGTGTAGATGTCCTCCACTGCAACTCTCTTCAATGCAACAACACTCTTGAACAAGAATAACGCTGTCACTGGAGATAGTAGCTTTCGCCTTGAGCCATGGAATGTGAAGAATGAAGAACAACCTTCAAGAGGCCTCTCAAGAAGGGGAAGGAATCCTAAAAAGGAATTCCTCTGGAAATTCTTGCTGAACAGCAAAGAATTCTCTCTTGTCTGAATAGACAATGATATGAATAATACTCAACATAATTTGCAATGACAACCTTGCTCTCCTTTTAAGCAATGTGAGACCTCTCTCAATGGACCCCACTCATTAGGGTTTCCTTCCTCTAGAAGTTTCCCTCCTTATCCCACTGCGCTGGCACACAATGTGCTCTCCACCTCATGCTACTACGCAGTTTTACTTGGTCAAACCTGGCCTAGACTTCTTGCATAAGCCCCATTTCACACATGGAGGTGTGAATTCCAACTCCAAAAGTGATCCTCCTTCATACCAAGAGGATATTTATTACCTATTCATCAAATGAATGGGTCTCCTACCCATTTTATTTATCTTCTATATGAAAATAGAAAAAATTAATGTTCCATAAAAATTGGGAACATTACAAATAATGCCCATACAAGCTGAATCCACTATACAAGCAGAAGGTGAAAGAAGAGTTGGACAAAATGGTTGTTGCAGGAATCATTGAACCTGTAGAAGAGTTTGACTGGGTAAGCCCAATGGTAGTGCAAGATAATAAGACCAAGGGAGGATGTAATATTCCTAAATTAGCATGCAGCTAATTGGAATATTAATTTTTCTCTTAACATATAGTTAGATGAATAAATGGGGAGGGAGGCCCATAAATATTTTTAGAAGCAATAAAATCCCTATTAATGGGAAAAGGGATCATATTCATAACTAGGTAAAGTACCTTCATGTGTGAACAAGGGCTAATGCATGTGGACAAGGTCAAGGTTGACCAAGTCAACAAAGCTAGTATGGAGGGAGTGGATCATTAATAGAGATAACCCAGTGGGAATATGGATAAGTTTATATAGTTATAATAAAGCCACCTTGAGTATGAAAGAATACATTGCATGGAGATCTAGTTGAGGTTGACCAAATCAAACAACATTGTTGTGGAGGAGTGGCATTGATGAAGGGACAATGCAGTTTTGGAGGGAAATTAACTGCATGATGAAGGAAACCCTAATGAGTGGGACCAAAGGTGAGAAGGCTCACATTTTTTATAAGGAAGAGGATGGAAGCCATATGGGGTTAGATTATGATATTGATTTTCTGAATATATGGTATGTTTATACATATAACTTTATCTTGTTTTTTAGCTGTGATTGAATGTTTTAGTTGAGAAATTGGTGGGATTACCGATCTGAAAAGGAATGAGTTTCATCTCATATCTTTTCATATCCAAGTAGGACCTCACCAAGGAGGTCAAGCAAAGAAATATGGAGAGAAGAGGTGAAACCACTTTAGGGTTTCAAAATGAGGAAGGTCCATGTACTTCCTATCAGTAAAGAGAAGCTCTGGTATTACATAGAGCTCCAAAGAAACACACTATGGCATTTTCTTTTGAAAACAAGAGGCATAGAGATGGAGAACACTTAGATCATGAGATTCTAAGTGAGTATCTTGCATAATATAAGTCTCAACCTAGACCTTTCAAGGAGAATCTAACTCTCCCACAGTTCATTCTGCTCAAAGAAGAAAGGTGACCATGCAGCAATAGAAGAAAAGAGGGCAATAGATTTCTATTGTCTACCTTTGATGGGTCATCCACATGCACATAAAGGGCTTGGGGAATGAGGTTGGATGCATTTTTCCTGCTACATCCAGTAGTAGAGAAAGAAGTTTTTGAGATTGTTGCGCTACACCTTGAGGGTGAAGCAAACATTTGGTGGTTCAACCATTTGAGTCATGCAAGAGTGACTGCATTTGTAGATTTTACTCAAAGGTTGATCAAGAAGTTTGACAAGAAGAAATCAGAGGAGAAGAATCCTTCACCATTTCTTGTTGCAAGAGCACTTACATCAGGAGAAATAGCACTTGAACCTTTGAAAAGTAGTCTTGATCTCTTGACATCTAGAGTCTCATGCATCATTCTGGAGATGCATGAGGAGAAGGAGACTTGTACCAGTGCTTATGAAGCCATAGGAGAGAAGCCATAAACATTAGTAGTTGGGGAAGCCATCACACCGGAGGAAGGAACCATTGTAGCAGTAAAAGATGTTCCCAAGCTTTACCAAGGTATGCACATGTTTCCATTTTCTATTACTTCAACACATCATATGGAGGATTGTGGGAATATACCATTGCATGACCTAGGGTCAAAGTACATTGTTGATTTGGAGTAGCAGACTGTCACTGGGATGAGCAGCCTTGATTTTTTCAAGGAGGAGATATACAGTCTTCCTAGCATATCATTTTTGAGCTGCACAAAACTCTTGGGGTTGGAGTGTATATTCTTGGAGGACGGGATGAGTATTGTCTTGAACCATGCCATGTAGAACTATGTGTGCAGCATTGAGTATGATCTTAAGATTGTAGATGCACCATCATGGAGATCAGCAGCGCTGTCATTGAGCAGCAGTGATGAGCTGGGGGCCCAACCATTATTGGAGCATTCCAATGACCTTTCTACAGGCATAGCAGAGGATAGGTTGATGGTTGATGAAGGGCATCTTATGATGGATAACCTCTTCCATTATAATGATAGATACTTCTTGATGAGCACTTCACATCTTGATGAGAATTTTTTGTCTACGCCTTATTTGGATCCTTTTGGGATCAACTTAGTCATTGAGGAGATTTCATTTCAACATCCCATGAAATGCAAAGACAAAAATCTGATTTGGGAGGATGGTATTCTCCATTGGAGGGATGCCATTTTTGGATTTTATGATAGAAACTCACCATTGGTTGGATGGGTGATGTTGATGAGCAAGAGGTTGGGAAGCCACTTGTAGATTTATGACACCGGGCAGCAGGAGGCAAGACTGCATTGGTTACTCTTTAAAGAGTTTTCTCATCCTGTGACACATTCTATTTCAAAGATTTGGTTGGTGGATGGAACTTGGCATGGAACTTACATCATATGGTAGCAAGGATTTTGGGTGTATTGGGGTGATGTGATATCTTTCATATCAACTATCATGTTGTTGCTCCATGATTTATATGGTGATAGTGTGGGGAGGCAACAAGAGTTGTTGTTGCTTTGGTTGTTCTTGAGAGAGTATGGGTTGATCTTCTCCCATACTTTGCATGATGTTGAAGGAGTAGGAGATGGCACTATCATGGTGCAAAGGGGCTACTCCTTAGCCTTGGAGGATCAGGAGGTACTTCCACTTGGGAAGGAATCTCCCATATATAGTAGCATTATGATTAATGGCTTTTACATCTGGGATGTCAAAGGATGGAGCTATGAGATGATAGGAGCTTTATTACAAAGGCAAAAAACATTGTCACTTGGGAGCTTGGGTTTGTTGATGGAGTGTCCCCAGGATCACTTCACATATGATGCACTTGATGGGCATCAAGGAGATGAGAGTCATTAGGGGAATTTTGAGGTTTAAAATGGGCCTCCTAAGAAAAATGTACAACAAAAATAAACTTTATAACAACCAATAGGATTCAATATGATGATGTCAACCATGGCGGATGATTTACCATTTTTTAAATAAAAGGGTAAAAATGTTAAAAAATAATAAAATAATAAAATTACTTTTTCAACTCGTATTTTCAACTTATCTCCCAAAATTTTTACTCAAATTTCGGGTGGGAGTACTTGTTGGATGAAAAATTTAATTCCTCATCCAAAGAGTACCCATGTTGCATACTTTCGATGAACTCTACTACACGAAAAATGAGAAATACATAAAAAAACGTGATTGTAATCATGTTTTTTTATGTATTTCTCATTTTTCGTGTAGTAGGACCCATAGAAAGTATGCAACATGGGTACTCCTTGGATGAGGAATTAAATTTCACATCCAATGAGTACTCCTGCTCGAAATTTGAGTAAAAACTTTGGGAGATAAGTTGAAAATATGTGTTGAAAAAGTAGTTTTTTCATTTTTCCCTCTAAAATTTGATGATGTCATCAAATCTTATTTGATTTTTTCCACTATTATTTTATTATTTCCTTAGGAGGCCCATTTTAGACCTCAAAATTCCCCTAATGAATGGAGTAGTGGATGGAGACAACTATTACCATGATATGATCTTCTTGACTTGGATTTTCAAGCATAAGAAGAAAGATCTACTTGCAACATATAATTCATTCCTCTTCATGGGACTATGTCATATCACTATGGAGGGCTCATTCATGGGTATTATTATCATATTACTCTTAGTACACAATAATAATTGTGTTTTTTCACTTATTGATTATCTAAAACAATATTTGCATTTTCTTACCATCTCTATGCAGTGCATTGCTCCACAAGAGGGCAAGCCTCTATTTGGGCTTCATTGTCATTTTGGGGCCAACATCTATGAAGGAGAGAGCCATTTCTTGTATGGCTTTGGGAAAGTGTTGAACTATTTCCTATATTCTCAGTTGATATACGATGCCATTTACTATTTACTAGTAGATGAGGTAACATGTACGACTAGCAAACTATTTGAAGACAGCTTACCATATCATATTTTGAAACTGCAGTGGGTAAGATAGAAATGTGACTACTTGAGAAACTATTGTTACTTTCCACCACCATGTAAATCCTTCAATAATTCTCTCATTTGGATTACATACGATGATACTGTCATATTCATTTTATATGGGATGATTTGGGCAAGAACCAATGAGTGGGTCTTTGAGGATCCTATTACCTTTTTTATCCATGAAGGCAACATTATTGCAGCCCATATTCAGAAGCAGCTCTACACTTATCATAAGTGGAGAGAGAGACATCGTTGGATGGACATTTTGATAAATCATATTCAACTATGCAGCCCACCTTCTTTGCAGGAGCCTAAGGTGGAGGAGATGTTTCAGGAGTTACCATGCTGGAGGGTGACTCACTTTTTTGTGGATGATAGCTTGGGGATGGAGGCTTCACATGGGGATGATGGTTCCTAATATATTTCATATTCCATGCCTCAAGAATGCCTCTAGACCACATATATTTGTTTCCATGGATATCCCACTCTTTCATAATGAGAGCCATTTGGATTTTCCACCAAAGTCATACTTATACACATGGGAGGAACAACTTGAGGACATATTGTTGAGGGCGAGTCTTATTCTTTGGAGGACCCAATCATATGAAGATGCTATAGGAGGAAGAGTGGGGGCTCTTCAGTTCTATCCTTGTAGTTGCTTGAGGACAAGCAACATTTGGGAGGGGAGGACTGTAATATTCCTAAATTAGCATGCAACTAATTGGAATATTAATTTTGCTCTTAACATATAGTTAGATGAATAAATGGGTAGGGAGGCCCATAAATATTTTTAGCAACAATAAAATCCATCTTAATGGGAAAATTGATAATATTCATAACTATATAAAGTACCTTCATGTGTGAACAAGGGCTAATGCATGTGGACAAGGTCAAGTTTGACCAAGTCAGCAAAGCTAGTATGGAGGGAGTGGATAATTAATAGAGATAACCCAGTGGGAATATGGATCAGTTTAGATAGTTAGAATAAATCCACCTTGAGTATGGAAGAAGACATTGCATAGAGATACAGTCAAGGTTGAACAAATCAAACAACATTTCTTTGGAGGAGTGGCATTTATGAAGGGACAACGCGGTTTTGGATGGAGATTAACTCCATGATGAAGGAAACCCTAATAAGCGGGAACCAAGGTGAGAAGGCTCACATTTTTTATAAGGAAGAGGATGGCAGCCATATGGGGTTAGCTTATGATATTTATTTTTTGAATATATGGTATGTTTAGACATATAACTTTCTCTTTTTGTTTAGCTGAGATTTAATGTTGTTTAGCATTGGGTGTTCCTAATCGGGAATCCCACCTTTTCCATTGAGGAGCTCTTGGATGAGTCTTGCACCACATTTTCCACTATCTGGCTTAAGGCCAAGCTACTTATTTCAACTATAACACAAATATTGTTGAGGGTTTGACTATTTTTTCAAGCTGAAGCAAGTGGAGATTAGATCTTTCATAACAAGTCCATTTCAGTGCTTCTTTTCAGTGGAGGAGGGTTCTACTTCATTGGGAGGATAGTATTGAAGACCTTGAGCTTAATTTTCATATCTTGGCTATAGGCCAACTATATTTTAATCCCTACAGTCCAGTATAGATCCAAATCTGCATTATTTATGTATGTGTAGTTTTAGGGTGGTTCAGCACACCAGTTGGAGAGTGATTTTAGAGGTGTTGGGGATCTGCCCTTCACTTTGGAGATCCCTTGGAGGATAACATTCTATTGTTTATATCAGATCAGATCCACTTTCCAAATTGGAATATTTATGTAGATCTATTGTCTTATATCTCATATCTACACTTTGTACATGGTGTTTTGCTGAAAACCCCAAGGGGGTTCAATAGAGGAGCTTGTATAGTGCATGGATTTTCTATAGATCTAAATTTTTGTCCACATAATTGCTCTATATATTATGTGTAATCTACATCTATTGCAGAGCCAATAAAATAACACTGTAAGGCATTTTTCAATCTTTATGTATGGTTGCAGCTCCTCATTTGTAGGGATTTCTTTCATTGGAGGTTTCTTTTCCTTGTTATGCATCTTATGAGCCACTTTTTTACAGACATTTTGTTGTTGTTATAAAAAATAAAAGGTCTCCATATTGGCCTCCTTATTTTTCTATGATGAATTGCCTTATTTTATAACATTTTTCATTATATAATTGCATTCCCCATTTGGGAATATCACAGAGAAATCAGAATCTGTGTAGATCTGCGAAAATTGAATGATGCTTGTGTGCATGATCCATTCCCAACTTCGTTCTCTCATGAAATCCTAGATAATGTTGGAGGAAAAGAAGCATATTCCTTTACAGATGGGTTTTATGGGTATCATCAGATCCAGATTGTGTAAAAATATCAGAATAAGACCACATTTGCCACTGAATGGGGATCCTTCTTATATACAGTCATGCCCTTTGGGTTGACGAATGCCCCTGCCATTTTTTCGCACGTAGTAGAAGCTGCGTTTGAAGAATTTATCCACAAGATTTTTTAGGTATATTTTGATGATTGGACTGTATTTGGGTTGTTGAAGAAGAATTTTCAAATCTGCGCTTAATGCTAGATACCTCTAAGAAGTACCATATTTCCTTGAATTTTAAGAAGTGTATATTATGTGTGCCATTTGGGATACTGCCGGGACACATTGTCTACCATTGAGGATTGATGTTAGATCCTGCAAAGATCACGGTCATAGTTAATCTAGAGATACCTAAGAATGTTAAGAAATTTTGCTCAATATTGGGGCATATTGGGTATTATAGGAGGTTTATTCAGGGCTATGCACTGATAACTGCGCCTATGGAAAATTTTCTCAAGAAGGATGCAACGTTCTGCTGGGATGAATATTGTCAAAAGAGTTTTGAATTGCTGAAGGAAAATATGGTCACTGCACCCATATTGGTCTTCCCAGATTGGTCAAAGGTATTTCATGTGCATGTTGATGCCTCCTGCATTGTGCTCGGAGCTATTTTAGCGTAGCTAGGAGAAGGAGAGATTGATCACCATATTGCCTATCCAAGTTGAAAACTCTCAAGCATAGAACATAATTACTCAACCACAGAAAGACAAGTACTAGAAATTATATACGTGCTACAGAAATTCCACCACTATCTATTAGGAGGCCATTTGAAGATGTTTACTGTTCATTTTGATTTGAATTACTTGGTTAATAAGCCTGTGTTGGGGGGGGGAGATCTTCCGGTGGTTGTTATTATTCTAGGAATATGATTTTGAGATTATGGTAAAACCAGGAAGACTGAATGTTGGGCCAAACCATTTGTCACGCATTGAGACTGGGGAAGAACCTACAAATTTGGAGGATGGATTTCTAGATGAAAATTTGTTTGCGATAAAGGTGGTTGATGAGAATTTCCCTTGTATTATTCATTTTTCAACTATTGGATGCGCGTGTGACGAATATACAGTTCAACAGAAGAAAGAGCTCGTGGTGCACACAGTGGATTTCAACATTATTGTTTGACAGTTGTAAAATATGGGTGCAGATGAAGTTCTGATAATATATGTCTTGGGGTATGAAATATGTGCAATCCTAGATGAAGTAGGGGTTTCCAGTGGTCATTATGAAGGTAAGTCTATTGCGCAAAAGATTTTTCGAGCTGGGTTATGGTGGCCCACGCTGCATAATGATATCTATGTGCATTGTCGCACATGTGATGTATGCCAGAGGACGAGAAAGCCATATCACAAAGACGAGATGCCCTTGCATCCATAGATGGCGCTGCAATATTTTGAGAAATGGGCTATAAATTTTGTGGTACTTATCAATCCTCCAAGAAAGAAGAGTGGTGTGCGCTACATTATCACTGCGACGGATTACATAACTAGATGGGTAGAAGCTAAACTGGTGAAGGATTGTACTACAGATATAGCTGTGCATTTAATATTTGAGAATATTGTGACTCGGTTAGGGTGTCCTAATATTTTGATAAGTGATTAGGGTATGCATTTTGTGAATTACACCATTGAAGCATCAGCCGAATAATTTAATATGTGTCATCAGAAGAGCTCTCCCTACCATCCCCAGGTGAATGGTGTGATTGAATAATTCAATAAGCTATTGGAGACTGCACTCACCAAGGTGTTTAATGCTACCCGAAATGATTGGGATGAGAGCGTACCAACAATTCTCTGGGCATATAGGACCACAAGCAAGAATTTGACTAGAAGGACACCTTTTAGGATGGTATATGGGCAAGAAGTTGTGTTACCAATGGACTTTATTGTTCTTAGTCTGCACATTGCAGTATTCACCAATATGGCTAAAGAAGATGCTATGGAAGAGTGATTTTCGTAGTTGGTTTCTCTAGAATAATATCGCTTTTTTGCAAATTATCACCAGCAAGTTCAAAAATCACATGAAAAAGCATGGCATGATAGGCACATCAGGAAAAAGGTGTTCAAGGTAGATGATTTGGTCCCGTTGTATGACAACAAGTTTTTGTGCCACCCAGGGAAGTTGAAGATGCATTAGTTAGGGCCTTACGTTGTTAAGGAAATCACTAATGGAGGTGCAGTATGCTTGGCCACATTGAGCAGAGAATACCTTCCTGAGTATGTTAATGGAAGTCGTCTGAAGCCTTACAGGGATAATATTATGCCTACCAAGTGACTATATGGTCGAAGTATCAGACCTGCGCAGAGGGGATGTTGGATGCGTAGACAGGTGTGACGTGTGCGCGGTAGCTGTGTGAAGAGGTTGACTGGGTTGCAGAGGTGGAAAAAACTAGTTGTTGGCACAGTAAATCAGGAAAAGACAACTTTATTACCATTTAGGGGAGCATCTAGGTTGCATTTAATGCATGTATTTTTCCATATTTTGGGTCATTTTGTCCTTTATGGAGTCACATTAATGTCAAAGGTACCATTGAAGACACGCCACAAGTATAAATATGACCAATGGGGTCGCAATATTTCCCTTTGCTTTCTGAGTGAATTATTTTCATTGAGCTCTCTGATTTCTGCTGCATACTCTGTGTCTATGTCTGATTTGGATCCGGGACTCGACGAAGAGTTGCGCCGTACAGGTTTGGGTGACGTAATTCTAGGCAGTATTGCATCCACACAACCTAGACATGAGCCTACTACACCTGAGGTTCCTATTGTTGAAACGTTTGTACCCTCGAAGTCCAAGAAGGGACAATCATCTAATACTAGAAAATCCCTGAGGGAGAAAAATCCAAATTCATGCTCCACTGTGGCTGAGTGTCAGAAAAGGCCAATGGCAGATGTTGGCTCGAGGGGTCCTGACGCAGGTTCAGAGTTCAAGGTTTTCCAACAAACCCCTATACTACTTGTTGGGAAAAATACTGAGAGGGGGGGGGTGAATCAGTATTTAGGGCTGAAATTTTTTTTCTTTTCTTTCTCTTAAAACCATATGCTACTTTACTAAATCCAATTTGTATGTCGAGAGATCTTATTATGTCTTTACTTAGGTCATTGCATCATTCATTCATCAGATGTAGAGTAAGCAGTAAGTATGAATAGAAATAACAGAACAAACCATCATACATAAGCCACACATATGAACACCAGTATTTAAGGTGGAAACCCAATTTGAGAGAAAACCACCGATGTTGTTATCTCAGTCTTCAATATTCATTATAAAGAAAAATTATTACAATTTTATGTTGGCGCAGACTTATACCAGCACGCAGGCACCCACCTGTAGAAAAGCTACAACCTTCTCTCGTTCTCCAGCCACTACTGGAAGGGAGCTCCAACCCCCTGATTTTAACACCAGCTTCTACTGACAAGATACTTTTACTTTCATACAGAAGGATTCAACCCTCACATCCATCAGATTTCTTCAATTTCTTCATCACACTTCTGTTAGGTCTTCCTCATTTCTTTTTCCGATCATCGTAGAGTTTCATCATTTCTAGATCATTTCCATAGGTGCATCATAGATTCAGATATATCAATTAAGAACAGAGTTCATCCATGCAGATATTTCATAGAGAAATTTATTCATTCACCACCCTTACGCGTGCACACCTTGTACAATAATCGTCTTCTCCTTATATAGTTTTTGCCTTTAGTAAAACCATGAGTCAAAACCATCCAACCGCTGATGGTATTCCTTCTTTTATTGAAATTTTATTTATCAAATTCGTGGAATTTGATAAATAAACATTATCCACAACCTTTGGCAATTTAAAATATATAATAGAACTTTAATCAACGAGCAATATAAATTAAACTGGGCCCCAGTGCTAACAATCGACCTGATCGAAGGGCTCACGTTCCATACCGCCGCAACATCCAATCCGATGGATATCACTTGGGCAACTTACACGGGCAATAACGCGCGATGGCACACCGTACTTGTGTTATCCTTCGCGCACCTTCTGAACACAGCCACCGTTCGATGGCATCTTCCTAGATCAACGGTATGTATCAATATCGCACCGCGTCTTTGGTCGATGGTTAATGTGTGATGGCGTGCAGTGGGAGGTGGTTTTCTATGGGTCCACCTCGCCACGTGTCGAATGATCTATGGAATCGCTCCCAACTCCTCAAATACCACCCACCGTGTAAAGGTGGTGCGATGAAAACCATAAACTGGCGTCACTATTCATCTGGTCACGGTTCTGCTCTTCTACGCAGGGTTCCGGTCTCTTCATTATGTTTTATAAACCCATCGGGTCTGGAACTTAATCGCAATCGCAAGTTCCTGTATGGATGTTCTTCTGCCCTTATAATCTCTGATGCGATTGGATAAGGGGTCCCGCCTTATGGTACTTTTTTTCTTTGAATCTCACGCTACATATGGCTATACATATGTATATATATATATATATATATATATGCTTTAGTCCTTTGTATATAAAGCACAATATATACTTTTCCGCTGGAGTATACGATTTCCGGAATGAGATTTATATTATATATGCATTACATTACTCTTTTATTTGTTGTTGTTTCAAGTGCTCCTCCTTTGGCATTGATGGAGATACATCATTCTTACATATTTAACACATAGGTTGCTTATCATAGGAAACTTATCAGGTAGGTTTCCATCAAGGACAACTTCATCAAGTAGGTTGCCATCAAGGACAACACATTGCATCATATTGCCAACAATCTCCCCCTTTGGACTTGATGGCAACCATGATGGTGTTTGATCACCGCAGCATATAGATACATTGAATATAACCATTATTCAAACACCATGATACTGTATCTGGATCTGTTCTGTTCTGTTTTATGTGAGCATATTGAGATCTCTGAAATGTAGCATCACCCCATGGCTTCAAGTGCTTTCTAATGGCATGTTTGGCGCGCTGAAGATCCGCAATCGTGTCTTGGAGAGCGTTGCTAGTTTTTAAGAGTGCCAAACGCTACACAGGGGCGAGGGAAGGCAAGGTATCTTCGATCTGATCGAAAGCAGCTTCCTTCTGGCGTAAGTCTTCTCTGACACGCCAAAGCCTCAAGTTGAACTGGACCGCTGTCTAGAGCTGCATGGCTGCTTTGAGCAACTGAGTACCCAGAGTAAGTTGTCCTTTAATAATGTATGTAGCTTCTGTTATCAATGCAACCCGTTGTGCCTGTACCTCCGGGGATATGGTAAGCTGTGTTTGGGCCTGGTACGCTGTGAATTGGTGGGCCATTTGGGTCTTGAGCACGGTGGTGTGTAATCCCTATAATGCCTCACAGGGTAGGTGTGTTAAATCCATTTGGAGTTCCGTAGCTGTTGGGAGATGGTCGCCGACCAAGATAGTGCTAGGTGGTGAAAAAATATGGCCTTCATTGGTAGGGAGCCTGGAACTGCGGAGAAGTCGCAGCATGTCCCTATATCACTTCGTACCCCGAGGGGATGGAGTATCCTTGTTGATCAGCCCTTCTATGCGCAAGACTAGCGGTGACTCGACTGCATCAGTCCTCATGGTTCGTTGTGCTAGTTGCGTATCATCCCTCATAGCCTCTTCAGAGCCCATTCGGCTGGGGCCTGCGATCATCCAAGGTTCGGGATGGGCGTGAACCTCCATCATCTAGTTGTGGTGCCAGTATGCACAAGGTTCAAAGTCAATTTTTCTTACAGGGAGCCAGAGGGTGATCAGTTTATCAATCTCGGTGTCCTCGGGCCCTCTTAACACAATGTTCTACAGGCACTGGACTGGTGGGTGCCGAGGTGCTCGAAAGGTTACGGTCTGCGATAACAGCAAAAGGATAGGCTTCCAACTTTGGAAACTCGCAGACATTGGAGGTAGGTTTATGGGGTGCGACCCAAACACTACAGGTCCAGACAATCAAGCAGTAGAATAACAGACATAGAAGACAGAGACAATATGGAGCCTTGAGCAAAACTATCCTTTCTTCCTTATAATTCTCGGGGTTATCCAACGGTAGAGTAGATCTAAATTGAAACTTACCATCAATAATCCAAAAAAAACTCACCATAAATTGTCGCATTGATGGCCAGCCGCCTGTTTGCTATAACGGTAAGATTTCCTTTTCACTCGAAGGCAGCATTCTGACAGTCATCGCTCGCACCCGATGGCTTTCCCACGGATCTACTGACTTTGGATGAAGCGTCTGTGCTGTTTTCACATCCCGAATTAAAGCCAATTTTAGATGTGTTGTAATGCGATTCAGGTACAAATTACGCAGCCTGGCAGCTGTACACATCACGTTGAGCACCGTGGTTTGGACAGTTCAGGGATCACTCACTCCCTCTGTCAAGTTAAAGCTCCAAGATTCCATCATGTATGGTACCGGAATTCCCCCTGATCTGAGTGTAATGTGCAGGCATGATTTTCCCTTGGTCAGGGCATTTGTGTTCTGCGGAGCTGCGTCGAGCTTCCTTGTGCCGTCTGCCACCTTAAATGTTTTGCAGAAAATCAGCCCGCAAATTCTCCCAATTGCGCGTGTGCTAGTGCAGCTCTGCATATAAATACCACACAGTTGGGCGCAGGCCTAGGCCATGGATAAACAGGTGAACTCTTTCATTTGGGGTCCTGCCGCACCATTGTGTTTCCCATGCTAGCAAATATCTGCGTGGGTCCTCGGATCCAAGGAATTCTTGGATCTGTTTCCCAGCTGGAGCTTTAAACCATAGGATCATCTTATCCCAACATTCCTCCCAATCACAGAATACCATCCCATGCATATTCCACTAGTGCGTAGGTGTTTCAAACAAGGCTAGTTTAAGGGCCCCTAACATGCATCCCTTGGGAATTTCTGCTTCGAAAGCATGTAAAAATTCCTTAATGTTACCGGAGTCCCTAAAGTGGGGCAAGTCTCTTACCTCGATGGAGATGTAGCGGAAATTCCTTGTGGCTCGAAGACATAGAAGCGTCAAAACCTCGTGCAATCGGCCCTGCCAATTCTCTAGTTCTGCATCAGAGTCGGACAGGCATTCACTATCCTTTTTCCAGCAGAGTACTCCTTCCACCATGGGGTTAATCCAATCTTCGTTTTGTGTGGTGAGCTTGTAGATGTGATCCACTTCCTCCATATCCTGTGATGGCTCTATATACCGCATGCCTTCCATGGGATCTGTTGATCATAATTCGCTTCCTGCAAAATTTCACAGGCATCTAGCATAGAATTCTCAAATTCCCCCTTTCAGACTTGGAAAATAATTTTTGTATCTATCGTTGCCATTTCCCGCATCTAAAATTCATTATAAATGGCTAAAAATTTCATATTTGAAATATTTAAGGTTTAGCCCTATCGGCCCTGGCCCCTCTATTTTCTTACTCCGTGCGACCAAAGGCTATAACCACGCGTCAGGCCAAAAGGCGCTTACCGAATGCACATCGAGCGTGTTCTGGGCCATCCGATCAAACCATAGATCAACGTACTGCATCTCTCCTACCTTGTGGTCCCTACCCTGCGTCCACTGTTTAAAAACTACCCGGTATTCATCGCACCGCCTTTTGGCGGCAGGCGGTAATTCCCGTTCGGCCAGCGATTCCACTCGGCACTTGCCACGCATCCCAGTGTATGGCCTCGAAACCGCTCTCCATCACGCATTATTTTTCAACCCAGGACGCGCAACGATATCGCTGTCAGTCGTCCAATCTGAAAGTCTCCATCTGACGATCGTCATACCCCGAAGCTGCATGAACATTAACCCAAGACAATAGCGCCCCCGGCCCACTGTCTATTGCCTTTGACGCTCTTATAACCGTCGATCTCCTCCTGAGATCGGATGGTCAGTATTTCATCATCCCTGCCATTGACCCGATCTCCCTCCATGTCATCATCCCACGTGTCATCGCGTTTCTTCCTCCGCCAATTATATACTTCATTCGTACATTATATTTCAATGTCTTGAATTTTAGCTCTGACCAGCTCGTCCGCCATTCCTCCGCTGCATTTTTCCTCCACCCTACGTTGTTTCACCATATCACAGTTTACATGATTGTTTCCATTAACCTTGCCATTATCCCCATTGTGTTCACTGCTCCATGCATGGTTTTCTTTAACAAGTTTGTGGGTTTTGCAGATTAACAGCGACAGAAGGTGGCTATTACTCACAGCCTCCATTACAGAGGCCATGAGCACGTCAAAGGACAATGATTCAGAGGAAAAATTTATGAAGAAAGATTTGGGAAGCTATTACGACATGGCTTTCATTAAAAGAAGTAGGGTTAAAATCTATTAAACCCTCTGAAGTTATTCAAAGCGCATATTTTTGCAGATGAAGACATTAATGTTGCGGCAAAGAGTATCAATGGAAGATCCAGGAATTCAGTGTCCAATATTGAAGATGTTCAATCTTAATTCAGGGTCTAGCCAGCAAAGGGTACGATGCAAAAAAAAAAAAAATACCCTCCAGGTCTTCTTTCAGCCGAATTTTCCTTTAGGAAAGGACAGAATGTTGGTATGGTTATCCCTATATCGTGCTCCTGAAGAAATTTTCACCCAACACATTTACTTCAGAAGGCAGGCAGCATAGTACAAACAGCACAGTGCCGTCAAGCAGTATGGGTGGGCACTTCTCCACCATTTTGTTTTAATGATACAATTAAATGTTCATCACCTACCTCTTTTACTAGGTTTTAGTTTCTCTTATAAAAACCATGAAGAAACGCATTGTAAGGGTTCCATATTTTATCAGAAAATTATATAATGAAAGGCTTTTCGCATACATTCTATAAAATTCTTGTATGAAGGCTCAGAGCCCATAGGGTCTCAGTGAGGAGGGGTTCTATCTGTCAAAGAGGATTCTAGTCTTTGGTATTTCACAGTCTGTAATATTCTTTATTGTGTTATATTAATAGAACATGTCATTTCATCCATCTTTCTTGTATCATGTTTTGGAATGCGAGTGGCTCACTGATTTTTGGTATGGATTCATCCTAGTTGATGCCCATGCTCGGATCAGTTAAGCACTTTAAATATGGCTCATGCATGATTTTCTATTCCATTATTTAGCTAATCATACTTCTGCTATATTAGTGGCTTTGAGAGGGTGCTTTTAAAATGCTATTATCATGTATGGATTCTTATATTGGTAAGCCCACACATGGTGGTATTGTATATCTAGGTATCAGTTCAATGTTAACTAATATCTTCTCGATATTTCTTTCACTACATCCACCTTCTGATAATTTATGTCTGTGAAGTATTTCTGAATCAGCCCGCTTTGCAGTAAGCTGTCTCTGAATTGTCTGTTGTCCTTGTATTAGAGTTCTACATCTTGCCTCTGCAGTATCTCTTTTCCTGTATCAGTTTCTGAGAGTTTGGTCTCATTTTATTTTATTTCCCTGTTTACAGGAGATAGCATGTGAGTTGAAGCTGACAACTTCACACATTATATTATAGGCTCCTTGCTATGCTAAGATGTCCCAGGAACTGGTCTATCACAACTCTAGGTTGTCTCTAGGAGCTACAACATCTTTATGGTGTCGTTTTCGGGGACGAATTTAAGAACTTCAGAATCCCTGGGCCTCGACAAAATTCTATTCACTCTCTAAGCAAGTGAGCACAGAGAGTTGAGAGTTGTATATCCCTCACCTTGGCGATTCCACATTTGTTATTCGATATATCTAATTGTAGTCCTGGCTCCTCATAAGCCACACCTAAGGTCAGATTCATCTAAGCCAAAGACACCTTCAGTGTCTGACCCTGATCATATTATACATAGAAGAAATTGGAGGGAAAGGAAATCAGCCCGTTCCCAAATTCCTGAAATACCTATAGAATATTTTCCTTCCTCCTCCTCTCAAGATTCTCAGTTGCAAATTCCCGACTCCACTGTGGGAGATACTGATTATTATTACTCAGACAGTCCACCCCGAGAAGGTATCAAAAAAAAAAACAGTCTTCATCCTACTCCTGAGGTTGAAGAGGTCAAGGAAGTAACCGAAGTACCTGTTAGTCATCATTATTTTTTACTTGTTGGTGATGACTAGTTCTAACAGCCAAGTTTTCCAACAACCGATCTAAAAATTTGTCAAATTTTCCAGCTGAGAAAAACACCATAAAATTTTTTTTCCCTCCTACCTTTTCAGTCCGCCCATGACGAGATAAAACCTCATTATCAAATCCTACCTAGCCTCAGCCACACTAGTCTGCCCATCAGCTCTAAAGAGACCATCCAAATCCATTCAAACAGTCTCCCCTAAGTTAGGAAGTGGCATTTTAAGGCATTTCACCCTTGGAAAACTATCAAAGAGCCAAAAACCTCCATCTGCTATAGACCAGTCATAACAGACCTTCATACTCTGCTAATGAAGTTGGTTACAGCGCTAGGTCGCGCCACTACTACACCCCTAAGTCTCAGCAATCCATAGACCATAATTCAAGTTGATTCTAGGAGTTTTTACAGTGTTTGATAACTCTTTCAAAGACACAAACATACTAGCATCTTAGAAGACAATTTTGAGCTCCACATGAGAAGACAGCTGCTTCTCAAAGTGATCTTGAGCCTAAGATACAGTTACAAAGCAAAGGGTTTTTCATCAAGCTCTTGCGACCTCATTCAAAGCCTGAAAGGACAGTGAAAGGATAAACAACACTATCAAGAGGCTGTTGATATGACATGACTAAGAACCTCCTTCATTTATAAGCAGAGGGTTTGAAGACCAAAGCGCCTCCTTCATCTATAAGCAGAGGGCGATGGACAAAATTTGGTTTTAAGAGTTGCAACTGACTGTAATACAGATTTGTTTTTAATACAAAGTGAGACAGTGACTAGGGTTTCTAAAGCAAGGTGATGATTGTAGGCAGAGGTTAAGACAAATGTTGAAAGAAAATCATACATTTCGCCAAGTAAAGGGCCTCCTTCACTCATAAGCAGAGGGCCAGGGCATTGACTGATTTCAAGGTTGACTGATCAAGAGATAAGTGGTAAGAACAGTAAGAGATAGATGAAACAGAGGAACAATGTAAAATACCAAGAAGGAAAGCATGGGTACCACTGCAATCCAAAGGTTTTAGCTTATCTCTTAACATAGTTTCTTTCAAAAGACAATCTGCAGCTCAAAACAAAACCAAATTGAAGAGTGGTTGATGAGATGTGTCATTACACAGGTAAAGGACATGATAATGATTGTGTTTCAAAGGACACTGATCTCCCTACTCATAAGAGGATCTCCTTCAGATTACTTATCATAAGTTAACAAAGAAAATCTAAGCTCAGTTCCCCAAGAGGTATTGCAGCTAGACACAGTTGTTCATAACATACAAGAAAGACTTTGGCATATTTTCAGTTTCTAGAGAAAACTTCAAAACAAATATAGGCATGTTCATTATAAAAGGGCCAAAGGCACCATATCAGTTCAAATTGAGTAAAGATGAGGAGTATTAAAGAAAATTCCATTTTCAAATGGACAAAGGTGTAAGGGCCTGAGCAAAGGCAACTGCATTTTTCACCCACAGTCAGAAAATGAGTTTAAAAGACACTTGGAAGTCAATTCATTTTCATAGTAGGGCCTTATCACTTTTTAAAGCATCCAGAACACACACATTAGTATAAAGGTTCGAAGGGTAAATCTACCTCGCTGCAGAATTGCTAGAGTTGCCTCATCATTGATTGATACAGTGCTGAGTGGTTTTGTCCAAGATTGAAAATAACATTAAAAGGACCAACAGGGGCAGAAATCACCTTTCGAACATATAAGCACAGTGAGTAGATGTTGAATTTTTGGATATGCTTTTCTAAAATGAATAGGTTGATACTTATTAATTTTGTTCAAAGGCATGAAAAACCATTTGTCAACATTGATCCAAAAGATGGGTCCCTCATGGCATTTTAAATCCTCACAAGTCAAGGCAAAGGGTTTTCGTGTTGTTGCATATAAAGGACAAAGGGACCATTGCAAAGCCCACTTTGAATCTTCCAAAACACTCACAAAGCTCCTCTTGCTACCCTCAAGACCAGATAAAGGAGTTTCGAGCAAAAAGACAGAGTTTTCAAAGGTCAACAATTGTACGGCGTGCCTGTAACGTTGCGCAGCGCGTTTGAACGCAAAAATTTCAAAGGGTGACAAGGCCGCACGGCGCGCCTGTAGGTGCGCGTGATGCACCTGTAACTTTTGGTCCTGTCGGCCTGACAGTGACCCGGCAGCTACCTCCGCGTGGCATTCTTCTTCACGAAAGTGCCGTGCATCTGTCAACGGCTCAAACACCTCCAAAACGAGCTAAAAGTGGATCAAACTCCTTAAAGAAGCATCATCATCTATTTTCAAAGGTATTCCATATGCCTTTTTTCTTTGTTAAAACTACCAAGAGATGGTAAAAACGATTAAGCTCATAGGTGAAATTACAGTTTTGTTAGGTATTTTTTATTTTAAAGAAAAAAACAAGATATGTTGTGGTTATGCTGGCTAAAGGTGAAACGTTAAAAGTATTGAGATTGCATTAAAAAGCCATTGTAACTACCCTCAAAATGTGATGAAAGATAGGAGAACAGGGCTTAAAGGGCAAAACAGTGGGTCATTTTTCTTACACAGTGATCATTAGATAAACTTTGGTGAATTTCCAGAATTCTCCTCTGTTTGTTAAAAGGACAAAAAACAGTGTTTGGCCTTTTCAGTTCCATAAAGCAGAATCAGTGGGTAAGCTACCATTTGCATTCGAGGGTGTTATCAAAATTTGAGGTAGGAGAAGCAGTAGAGTATAACGGGGGAAATGTTCTGTTTAAAAATGAGTTTGTTGGTATTTCACTGCTACAAGACCTTTGTTACCACATAAAAAACATTTCAAGCTCTGTCACCATTCCTATAAACACAGTAACCTTTGACGGTGTAGATACCCTTTGTTTGATTGTGTTGTAGTGTTGAATATACTTGTTGAAAGGCATACCAAGAAGAGAAGAGGGTCTTGAACTAAAAATATTGTTGTATTGCCTTTCTCTAAAAACAAGGCTGTCCTATTGCCTCAAAACACCAAAAGGCAAGGTGACCTTACCACAAAACACAGAAAACATCACTTTGACTGTGTATCTTGATTGAATGTGTTTTTATTCTTGAAGTTTAATTATTAAACTACATACCAAAGGGAAAAGTAGCATTATGAAGGAACAGGGGTCTTATATCAAAAAAGGGGACGTTTTACACATCATTCAAAATCAGTGTTGACTTATCAAACAATGAGTTGACAGGCTGAGACAAAGTTTGGTTGGAAGAAGGCATTTCAAAAAACTTTGAAGCAATTTGGTGTTGCAGAAGCACATCCAAGTCAAGATGCCTCCTAGGCAAGATAGCAGGAGTGGGTTGCACAAGAGATATGAGCCAATTTCCACCGAAGAGGTCGATGCACATCCATCTATCTTATTCAATTTTCATGAGGTGGGGTGCTTGGATTTTTTCCAAAGGGTACAACCAGTCAAAAGTTTCTCTTCTCTAACACATTTGTGCGCCTTGAGATTCAAAGACAAACATTTTCAATTTTCAAGCCTTGATTTCAAGTTCTCCCCGAGATCCATATCCAAGGCTACTAAAATTCCCTACATCAGCAAGAAATGGTTCAAACAAAGCTATTTGGACTTGGATGACTACAAACCCTTCCTCAAGCCTGAGCACAGAGAAGCATGCCCTGTTATCTTCCCTTTATCATATCTTTTAGCCAGCTATGCCCCCCTTATGAAGATTATCATGAAGTATTTCACTTGTGAGGGGCGATTTTCCTGAGTTTATGCATATCACATCTGACTGTTGATGCATTTCACAAGGACAAAGCAGCTGAATATTCCTTTATTCTTGTGTAAAAGCATTGAGAAACTGGCCTCCTCAGTCCAGAAGAAGCCTCCATCACAGCAAATAGCCTCTCTATTTCATCACTCCCTCATTAAAATCATCATCCTTCACCAGCTTGAGAAGAAAGAGGTTTCTTGGGATGTTTTCATCAGTCACCCGGATTTCTCCACTGTCCCTCTAGTCCATACATCCCCTACATCTCTTACTCATCGCCCCTTGCCTTCCTCTAGCAGACCTACTCCTAGAAAGCTCAAATTCACTACAAAATAGGCAAAAGAGCACGAAGAAGGAGAGGGAAGTGGCCAGCAAAAGGAAGAAGGACATGAGCATGAGGAAAAGGATGAAGAGCAGAAAACTGAGGATGAGGGACAACATCATGACAGTGGTGATGATAAGCAGCAGCAGGAACAAGAAGAGGAGAGTGCTGAACAGCAGCAACTCAGTGGTGATGAACAGCATCAAGGAAAGGAAGGGCATCAATTTGAACAACAGCAAGATATTGAGGAGTAGGGGCAGCCTAAAGAAGACACACAGCTGTTTCCTCATGATGCACAACAGCCTCCTCAAGATACACAATAGCCTCAAGAAGAAAAGCAAATTCAAGGAGATGACAAGCAAGATGACAAAGGTAAAGGAATCATGCCTTCCTCTCCTAAAAAGACAAAGTCCCGGACAGCTAAAAAAAAAGTGCCAAGGGTGGTCACTCCAAATATGACAAGAGCTCTTTGAAGCAAAGGTAAATTGCCTAAGAATCCTATCATTGATTTTCCTAAAAGGAAGAGCACAAGAATAGCCTCCCAAAGCAAAGGGAAAGGTGAGGTAGAAGGAAGTCATGTGAAATAAAGTGAATTTCATATCATCCCTATCCAAAGTGATGATAGTGACAACGAGGTCCGCATCCTAGAAAACCTCTTGATCCAAAGAGAAGGCCAAATTGATGTATTGAAGGATGACCTTCATCGGGCAAGGAATTTCAATCAATTCTTGCAAATCCAAAACAGGCAAATGAGTGTCCATATGGTTGTCTATGAGACAAGAGCAACCAAGTACAAGAAAGAGGCTGCTAAAGCCCAAGCAAGGATAGATGATCTCATAGGAAATTTTGAAGAAAGTGAAGAAGAAGACCAGCCTAGGTTAAAAAGGCCTAGAACCATAGGGCTTAAAAGAGCCCTTGAAAGGCAAAAGGAAGAAGAGCAAGCCCTTCTCCAATCCACTCCCCTCACTGCTTTGTTTGAGAAGGAGATAGAAAATAATAAAGAGGCATGGCTTGAAAGAGTCAATGACCATTTGGAGAAGAAGTTGGGGAGGGAAAATAGGGATCTAGAGCTGCAAAGGAGAATGACTAGGCATTACAAGAAGTTAAATTAGTTTGCCCGTTGCAAGTTAAAGGTTGCCCAAGAAAAGCTAAAGGAGGCTAAAGGGAAGCGCCCGGCATGGAAAATGAAGAAAGACACATCGAGGCTTGAGATTTTGGCCACCACTTCGAAGCATGTTGCTAAGGACCCTTGAGGGTCATACACACCAATTTTGGGAAAATTTTGACATGTTTTGGTTTTTTGGCATTTTTGAGTTTTTTGTCAAAACTCATGAAATTCGCCATTTCATTTTGGGGATTCATCAAAGGAGGAGAACGGTATCATTGGATGCCATAATTTCAGGAGCACACACTCAGTGATTTTCATGACATTCAGAGATCATTTTCTCCCCCAAAGTGGCGAAAATGCTCATTTTTTGCACACTCTGCCTGGTCTATCAGCAAACTGTAATTTTTGGTTTTTTACACATAGGTTCAGTTTTGGAGGACTTCCAAGCATCATTTTGGGAAAATTTCAGTTGTTCCAGAAATTAGACACTTAGATCTTTCCAACGAGCTATCATGAGCCTCGTTTCGACATCGCGAAGGCTGCCAAATGTTGCTGGCAAGTTAGGGGACCTTTTGCTGATGTAAATCTTGAATATTTTTGTAAAATTTGAACCTTTAAATTTTGCTTTTTCCAAATGTGCGTTTAGCTATTTTTGCACATGAAAAATTATGCAAAGTCAATTATTTTTCCTTTTTTAGCATTTTCTAGATATTTCATGAGATATTTTGTGCATTGGGCTTTGCAAAGCCTCAAGGACAAGATTAGATATTTTGATTAGGCCAATAGGATAGCAAGTTGAACCATGAGGTTTTCCTCACTTGAGCCTATATATTCCAAAGGCTTTCATTGTAAAATAGGGCTAAACTTGAGAAGAGAAGCAATATATGGTCATATAAGCTTTGGAATAAATACTTGTCTTATGCTTTTGGATTGCCTCTTGGATGCTCTTGGATGAATGAAGAAGGATTTTTGTTGGATTCCATGACTTGGTAGAATGGTATAGTGTCTCTTGCTTTGTTGTTGTCTTCTAGTTTTCATTCATGAATACATGCTTCTTGCTTGCTATAGATTAGTAGAGAACAAATTTGAGATATGCGCTTGGAGGCACCTCAAATTTCCTGTTTCTTCATAGCTTTCATGTTTTCCTCTTCCTTAGTTACATTAAAAAATTCTTAACTGCTCTTTAATAACTTGAGGATATTGTGGCTTGTTTCATTCATAGTTCTATGCATGCTAAGTATGATTTACGGTACGCCCTGCTTACCTATGGCTAGTTATAGTTCCATCCATGAAATTTCTCTTTGACTGATTAGATTATCATTTTGTTTGAACCAAGGAGGCCTAGTTTCGATCTAGCCCTTTGCCTAAAACTATGCAAATCTTGTTGTTCAAAGTGCCCAATAACTTGAAGTACTGTGTTTAGGCGTTCCGGCATAGTAAGTTAAGTTGTTTGTCTTTCTTAAGTGTTTTCCCCAAAGTCTGATAGCCATTTCCCAAAGTTAGAGGGTCATATACTTCTATGCATGGCTTGAATGTTTATTTCTAAGTATTGATTAGCTTATGGTTACATTTTTCATGATTAATGGTTTGCCCTACCATGTTTATGTTATCTATTAAACTAGTTATGCTTGAAACTCTTTGTTGTTCACAAACTTGATGTCCATTTACTCCATTTTTCCCAAAGATCCTTTCTACCTTGAATCAAATCGGCCCTTCAACAGCCTTGTATCACCGTCTTATAGCTTTCTTGACCTTTTCGACCCCATAGCCCGGTTGATCTGACATCTTTTTACCTATCTTATATATTTGATCAGTTTCATCCCTCACAACTTAAAAAACCAAAACCAAAAACTTACTTCATAACTAGCCTAAAATCAGAACAAAATAAGCAAACACACAGATATCCCTTACACATTTAGAGAGAGACCTCTCTGACTCCAGGAAGGCTAGTTCCTTGGGCTCCAAAGCTTGGTTTGATGTTACACTGTCATTTGGCTTGCCAATCAGCCAAATCACGGGAACCTTACATAATGGTGATCACGGTGGGACCTATTGAGTACATGATAGTCTAGCGAACTCTTATAGACTCTTTAGTCCTTCAACATTTAACTTAGACCATCAGCCTTTAGAATCATTTAGAGTAAACTCTCTATTTCACCATCTTAGCAAAGTGATGAATCAGGTTTATAACACTCTTACATACTAGGCTGCACATAAAGAACTCAGAAAAACCCAAAAAAAACTCCCTTAGATTGGTTTTTGTAAGTATTCATGGTGGACCATACACATATACCTCAAAACAACTAAAAATCCACGTGGCGACTCCACTAGCCTCTAGTAGGCCTAAAAAACTCCATAAAAGACTAAAAAATCTCATAAACCATACCTTTCTGCTAACTCATCCTTCCAAAACTTAAACTTAGGATGGAAATTCTGTAATCAGTGAAAAAACTAAGTATAACTTAGCGATTCAGAAAAGCCTCACCTAAACATAGGAGATAAGCAGAAACCTTCTTGCCAAGAGAACCATTATCTTGTCCATATAGCCTAGCAAACTGTTTAAACCAAGTGAATCACTCTCCTTCGCAAGTTCCCCTTTCAAAGTTGCTATAAAACTTTTTCCCAAGCATCCTTGATAGTTTTGGTGGTGGACCATAGTTTTCATAAAATCCACCTGGCGACTCCAATAGATCATCCTTTTGGTTTTGACCATCCTTCACTTTAGTATAACCTTAGAGAGGCCATCCATCCAAAACTTTCAAAAATATTAGCCTCTTTAAGTATTAGACCCGAAATCTGGCTTCACGAAGAATCTACACCAGATCTCATTTAGACCCAAATCCCCCTATCATAGTAGATGACCCAGAGAAGATCCTGTGGAAATTTTTTGAGATTGACAATCTAGCTATTGATAGGTCCATCCGTAAAACAAGATCAGTACCTGAACATCTTACTACCTTGCCAGATTCCTCTTTTGACTTAGAATCAGCAAAAAATCTTTTCAGAAGCAAGTCACATAGTAAGATAAACTTTGACGATCTTGAACCCCTAGATCTACCACAGAGTCCTAGCAGAGAAGCCTCACCTACCACACCTCCCGACTTTTAGCTTCTCCATCACTTTGGCTCATAACATCCCAGATCTGCTCAAACCAGGTCATTAGTCCAAGTACATCTGCCACACCCACCCAAACCACAACTGTTCAAATCACCTCAGCCCATCCTACAAGCCCGCATCTTG
The DNA here is from genome assembly GCA_034641835.2 of Pinus albicaulis. Lineage (NCBI taxonomy): Eukaryota > Viridiplantae > Streptophyta > Pinopsida > Pinales > Pinaceae > Pinus > Pinus albicaulis. The sequence continues at coordinate 1,315,783,392 of CM076575.1, forward strand.
TACATCGTCCATTAGTTCCCATCATGGCAGCCTGGTACGCACCTTTGGTGTTGCCACTACCTTTGGCTCCCTTACCAGATCACTATTAAGACAAAATCCCACACTTACCGGAGAAGAGACTGCCACAACTCAACAACATGTGAGTAGGATTAGCGATGCTTTTGAATACTTGGAAGTACAAGACGAAACCGTCAGAATGAGAATGTTTGCCCAAAGCCTGGGCGGAGAACCCAAAACATGGTTTAAGAGCTTGCCTCCAAACAGCATCCACAACATCCCAGAACTATATCAAGTCTTCAAAAACAAGTGGGAAGTCCGAAAGAACCCCATTCAAATCCTGTCAGAATATAACAATCTAAAACGGGAAAATGGGGAAAGTGTCCAGGCATACTGCACTAGGTTTAACAGTGTGTATAACGCCCTCCCACCTCACTTCAAACCCCCACTTGGTTCAGCCTTGGCGAAATTCCTCGAGGGTTTTGATCCAGACATCACCTATCAACTAAGAGACAAGGATCCCCCTACCCTAGAGGAAATGCAACAAGTAGCCATAAAAGCAGAAGAAAACTTAGCAGAAAAAAGAGCTAGGACTAGATCAGAAAGAGAAGTCACATATAGAGATGAGGTCTCTAATTCAACTCCTTCCCTAGATCCTAGAATAGATGATTTAGTCAATACCATGGCCAAAATGTGGGAAAAGATAAATGAAAGGGCCCATATTAGGGACAATCAGCCAAACCCTCCAAACAGAAACCGGAACCAAAATTTTAGGAGGGAACAGCCTCAAAACGGACCAAGGGAAAATGACCAACAAATTAGGCCACAATTTAATGAAAATTATGTGGAAGAAGATGATAGGGATACAGAACCCATTTATGAAAGTCATTTGAACCTCATAGGATCTGATAATGAGAGTGAGGTGTATCTCACAGAAGAAGAACAATCATTCTTCTCTCTGAATCAAGATGAAACCAACTATGAAGATCCCGAGGATCTTGCCATAGATTTCCAAAATGCCATAATAGAAGCTCACAGGTAGTATGACCTTAGAAGCAGAAAAAATCAAGACAACTCCAAGAAAGGTAGCTCAGACACTGCTAAAACCCCTGATACCATCCTTAAGAAAGCAGTCAACAGCAACAAAATCATAGTCGGGAAAAATGAACAAAACAAAGATAGAGTTACCCAAACTAACCTTGATTCAGATACTCCTAGTACTTCCACAAAAATTCCCGAGGTGGCTGTGGTAAAAAAAATCCCGAAACAGACCCAACAAACTCAGAACATAGAGAAGGTCATGGTTGAAAAAGCTGAAAAAAACATATCTAAACTATAGCTACCTTTTAGTTTTGAGGGCGAGATCGCCAAGATAAATATCACCATGCCTCTTACCGATTTTATCACCCAAAACTCTTACAAGTCCCAATTGTTGAAATTCTTGAATATGGGAAGTGATGCCAACACCCTTAATCTAGCTGACGACACCCCCGAAGTGTTGTTTGGTCCAAAAGTAGAAGGGAAATTCCAAGAGGGAACCACTCTTCCCTTTTACATCAGTTTAAATATCCACGACCAAATCATTCACAATGCCATGCTAGACTCCAGCGCCTCACATAATCTTATGCTGAAGGTTGTAATGGAAAGACTAGGCCTGGAGATCACTAGACCATACAAAGACTTGTATTCATTTGATTCGAGTAGAGTCAAGTGCCTAGGTTTGATCAAAGACCTGTGTTTTAGTCTGGCCCAAACACCTACGAAACATCTAATCATGGACATAGTAGTGGCAGACATTCCTCCCAAGTATGGAATGCTTCTATCCAGATCTTGGGGAGCCAAGCTCCAAGGGAATATTCAATTGGACATGTCTTTCGCCACCATTCCTGTGTTTGACCAAATAAGAATACTCTATCGAGAGTCACACATGAAATACATGATCAGTAGCCAAGAGAGGCTAGATAACATTCCAATTTACTTCGTGCATTCCGACCTAAACTCTTTTATTCTCTATACTGATGAAGACATTGAAGAACAATCTCAAGAAACTGAGGCAAACTTAGACCCACCACATCAGATGCCCCTAGTTCTCTATGATGAACTAGATACTCAAAACTACCATGATCATAAACAACTATGTCTTGAGAAAATTAAGTATGTGTCTTTTGAAATAGGAATAGAGCAAGAAGCACAAACCATCATGTACTATCAAGCGAATTGCTCAAACCTCAGTCAAACATCAGCAGTGACCTTCGGAAACTTTTTCAGGGTAAAGGCATTAGAAGAATTACATATCACAAACCTGTTTGGAACTCAGGAGCAGGGAAGTTTAATGTTTCTACCATACCTCAAAGACTTACCATCACATAACTCTTCCACTGCAAATGAAACTTTGACTGTAGCCATGACAACTCAAAATCCAGAAAAAATGCCTGATAAAATTCTTATGAGTAGAGATGATAACTACAGTCCAAACATACCTAAGTTACTTGAATTGGCTCATATTCTGTCTTTTAACCAAAAGCTTAGAAATTCTATAATTAGCAATCTCATGCAGAATACCATTTCATACAGGGAAACCGGGGAAAACACTATGCCACTTCTTCAAGAAACAGCTTCGACAAAAGGAAATATAACAGTCTGAACCAATCAGTAATAATCAGAGATAAAATAACTGGTCATAGGGTCTGTTTTGATTTTATAAACACTAGTGCACATCCCTATAACAAAAATTTTATTCTTCCTATTCAAGGCCATGATATCCGAATAAAAGGTGCTTTTAACCATATGTTTTTGCAAGATGATGTTTCAGGTTATAGTCAAAGAATTCCCTTTCAAAGTAGACAGCCCAAAGATTTTTTTCAGTATGCTGGAAGTAGTTCTAGTTTCAGGCTCAAAATCACAAAACCACCAGTTATCAAAAATATTCTCATAACAGCCATGTTTCCTGTCCTGAATTTCTGCACTTTTGCATACCTTGATGATGTCATTATTTATTTCAAGAATAACCAAGAGTATATGCATTACTTAAGGAAGATGTACAGTAAAGAAAGGAGTGGGAATCAGAGATACAAAGAATTACAGCGGGAAGATACTGGTTTGTTTAGAGATTCTTGCATGAATCCCTATGTCATGTTGGAAAGAGAAAACTTTCCAAATTTCTCTTTTCAGGAGTTGAGTGGGACAAGAATGATAGGAGATCCTTACAAGGATAAGATGCTTAAGTTTCGTCATTTCCAAGATTTTTGAGTGTGAAACATTTCATTCATTGTATATACCACTGTTTAAAAAATAGATAAAACAAAAAATCAAAAACAATAGAAGATAGAAAAGAGGGCGGTTAAAAAATAGAAAAAGGGCCCCATGTTCCAAAAAAAAGTCCTTCGGAAAGCGCGCAAGTCTAAATGCCGCTACTAGTACTCCAGTGTCTTGTTCAACTATCTAGCCTAATCATAGTTGAACATGTTTAAATTTATTTGCTGATAAGTTAGTGAGTGAAAAAGATGGTCAACATTGTGTAAGATTGACTTATCACAGAGAGTAGATTAGGAAAAATACTGGTTCCACACGCCCAAAATAGATCCAAAGAGAAAAGCGGGATGAAAAACACATTCTACATCTTAGCCCCGTTTTTCTAGATTTCCTTTTTGCAAAATAATATTTGTGTGCAGCTTGTCCTTTCATGCTGCAAATACATGACAAATCAGACTGTTCAACCCTGATTTGATCATTTTAAATTTCATGTTTTAGATTAGAGAATAAATACTGTCAAACAGCTTAATCTTTACAGTTGATCTAGTTTAGGTAGAGTAATGAAAGAGTTCATCATTTTAATCTGAACTCCCGGCAGATATAAGTGTAGAATTAAATAGGTTCATTTTGAAAAAAGAAAAATATATATTGTCAAAAGGCCGCTAGTTCAAAAGCGCCAAAAGGAAGAAAAAAAGTTAGGAAAGATAGTGGTGTAGGTAGAAATATCATTGATGCTAATCATGTTGTCACTTTTCAGAAGTAGCATCAAAGAAGGGTGAAAATTTGCGCCAATGGGTAAGGCATTGGTCTTCATAAGCCAAAGATCTGAAATTCTAAACACCTCCTGAAAAGGAGCTACCCTCCCCAAATGGAGCCATTGTTAGTCATCAGTATTTTTTTCTTGTTGGTGATGACTAGTTCTAACATCCGATCTAAAAATTTGTCAAATTTTCCAGCTGGGAAAACATCCATAAAAATTTTTCGCCCTCCTACCTTTTTAGTCTGCCCATGACGAGATAAAACCTCATTATCAAATCCTACCTAGCCTCAGCCACACTAGTCTGCCCATCAGCTCTAAAGAGACCATCCAAATCCATTCAAACAGTCTCCCCTAAGTTAGGAAGTGGCATTTTAAGGCATTTCACCCTTGGCAAACCATCAAAGAGCCAAAAACCTCCATCTGCTATAGACCAGTCATAACAGACCTTCCTACTCTGCTAATGAAGTTGGTTACAGCCCTAGGTCATGCCACTACTACACCCCTAAGTCTCAGCGGTCCATAGACCATAACTCAAGCTAATTTTAGGAGTTTTTACAGTGTTCGATAACTCTTTCAAAGACAGAAACATACTAGCATCTCAGAAGACAATTTTGAGCTCCACATGAGAAGACAACTGCTTCTCAAAGTGATCTTGAGCCTGAGATACAGTTACAAAGCAAAGGGTTTTTCATCAAGCTCTTGTGACCTCATTCAAAGCCTGAAAAACAGTGAAAGGATAAACAACACTATCAAGAGGCTGTTGATATGACACGAATAAGAACCTCCTTCATTTATAAGCAGAAGGTTTGAAGACCAAAGCGCCTCCTTCATCTATAAGCAGAGGGCGATGGACAAAATTTGGTTTTAAGAGTTGCAAATGACTGTAAGATAGATTTGTTTTTAATAGACAGTGAGACAGTGACTATGGTTTTCTAAAGCAAAGTGATGATTGCAGGCAGAGGTTAAGACAAAGGTTGAAAGAACATCATACATTTCGCCAAGTAAAGGGCCTCCTTCACTCATAAGCAGAGGGCCAGGGCATTGACTGATTTCAAGGTTGACTGATCAAGAGATAAGTGGTAAGAACATTAAGAGATAGCTGAAACAGAGGAACAATGTAAAAGACCAAGAAGGAAAGCAGGGGTACCACTGCAATCCAAAGGGTTTAGCTTATCACTTAACATAGTTTCTTTCAAAAGACAATCTGCATTTCAAAACAAAACCAAATTGAAGAGTGGTTGATGAGATGTTTCATTACACAGGCAAAGGACATGATAATGATTGTGTTTCAAAGGACACTGATCTCCCTACTCATAAGAGGATCTCCTTCAGATTACTTATCATAAGTTAACAAAGAAAATCTGAGCTCAGTTCGCCAAGAGGTATTGCAGCTAGACATATTTGTTCATAACATACAAAAAAGACTTTGTCATATTTTCAGTTTCTAGAGAAAATTTCAAAACAAATATAGGCATGTTCATTATAAAAGGGAAAAAGGCACCATATTAGTGGAAACTGAGTAAATATGAGGAGTATTAAGGAAAATTCCCTTTTCAAATGGACAAAGGTGTAACGGCCTGAGCAAATGCAACTGCATTTTTCACCCACAGTCAGAAAATGAGTTTAAAAGACACCTGGCAGTCAATTCATTTTCACAGTAGGGCCTTATCACTTTTTAAAGCATCCAAAACACACACATTAGTTTAAAGGTTCGAAGGGTAAATCTACCTCGCTGCAGAATTGCTAGAGTTGCCTCATCATTGATTGATACAGTGCTGAGTGGTTTTGTCCAAGATTGAAAATACCATTAAAAGGACCAACAGGGGCAGAAATTACCTTTCGAACATATAAGCACAGTGAGCAGATGTTGAATTTTTGGATATGCTTTTCTAAAATGAATAGGTTGATACCTATTAATGTTGTTCAAAGGCATGAAAAATTATTTGTCAACAATTATCCAAAAGATGGGTCCCTCATGGCATTTTAAATCCTCACAAGTCAAGGCAAAGGGTTTTCGTGTTGTTGCATATAAAGGACAAAGGGACCATTGCAAAGCCCACTTTGAATCTTCCAAAACACTCACAAAGCCCCTCTTGCTTCCCTCGAGACTAGAGAAAGGAGTTTTGAGCAAAAAGACAGAGTTTTCAAAGGTCAACAATTGCGCGGCGCGTTTGAGCACAAAAATTTCAAAGGGTGACAAGGCCGCGCAGTGCGCTTGTAGGTGCGCGCGACGTGCCTGTAACTTTTGGTCCTGTCGGCCCGACAATGACCCGGTAGCTACCTCCACGTAGCGTTATTCTTCACGAAAGTGTTGTGCATCTGTCAATGGCTCAAACACCTCCAAAACGAGCTAAAAGCGGATCAAACTCCTTAAAGAGGCATCATCATATATTTTCAAAGGTATTCCATATGCCTTTTTTCTTTGTTAAAACTACCAAGAGATGGTAAAAAGGATGAAGCTCGTGGGTGAAATCACAGTTTTTTTTGGTATTTTTTATTTTAAAGAAAAAAAACAAGATATGTTGTGGTTATGCTGGCTAAAGGTGAAACGTTAAAAGTATTGAGATTGCATTAAAAATCCATTGTAACTGCTCTCAAAATGTGATGAAAGATAGGAGCACAGGGCTTAAAGGGCAAAAAAGTGGGTCATTTTTCTTACACAGTGATCATTAGATAAACTTTGGTGACTTTCCAGAAATCTCCTCTGTTTGTTAAAAGGACAAAAAACAGTGTTTGGCCTTTTCAGTTCCATAAAGAAGAATCAGTGGGTAAGCTACCATTTTCATTCGAGGTTGTTATCAAAATCTTAGGTAGGAGAAGCAGTAGAGTATAAAGGGGGCAATATTTTGTTTGAAAAGGATTTTGTTGGTATTTGACTGCTACAAGACCTTTGTTACCACGTCAAAAACATTTCAAGCTCTGTCACCATTTCTATAAACACAGTAACCTTTGACGGTGTAGATACCCTTTGTTTGACTGTGTTGTAGTGTTGAATATACTTTTTGAAAGGCATACCAAGAAGAGAAGAGGGTCTTGAAATAAAAATATTGTTGTCTTGCCTTTCTCTAAAAACAAGGCTGTCCTATTGCCTCAAAACACCAAAAGGCAAGGTGACCTTACCAAAAAACACAGAAAACATCACTTTGAGTGTGTATCTTGATTGAATGTGTTTTTATTCTTTAATTTTACTTATTAAATTTCATACCAAAGGAAAAAGCAGCATTCTTAAGGAACAGGGGTCTTATATCAAAAAAGGGGACGTTTTACATAGCATTCAAAGTCATTGTTGACTTATCAAACAATGAGTTGATAGGCTGAGACAGAGTTTGGTTGGAAGAAGGCATTTCAAAAAAACTTTGAAGCAATTTGGTGTTGCAGGAGCACATCCAAGTCAAGATGCCTCCTAGGAAAGATAGCAAGAGTGGGCTGCACAAGAGATATGAGCCAATTTCCACCGAAGAGGTCGATGCACATCCATCTATCTTATTCAATTTTCATGAGGTGGGGTGCTTGGATTTTTGCCAGAGGATACAAGAAGTCAAAATTTTCTCTCCTCTAACACATTTTTGCGCCTTGAGATTCAAAGACAAATGTTTTCAATTGGCAGGCCTTGATTTCAAGTTCTCCCCGAGATCCATATCCAAGGCTACTAAAATTCCCTACATCGGCAAGAAATGGTTCAAACAAAGCTATTTGGACTTGGATGACTACAAACCCTTCCTCAAGCCTGAGCACAGAGAACCATGCTCTGCTATCTTCCCTTTCTGATATCTTTTAGCCAGCTATGCCCCCCTTATGAATATTATCATGAAGTATTTCACTTGTGAGGGGCGATTTTCCCGAGTTTATGCATATCACATCCGACTGTTGATGCATTTCACAAGGACAAAGCAGCTGAATCTTCCTTTCTTCATGTGAAAATCATTGAGAAACTGGCCTCCTCATTCTAGAAGAAGCCTCCATCATAGCAAATAGCCTCTCTATTTCATCACTCCCTCATTAAAATCATCATCCTTCACCAGCTTGAGAAGAAAGAGGTTTCTTGGGATGTTTTCATCAGTGACCCAGATTTATCCATTGTCCCTCTATTCCATACATCCCCTACATCTCCTACTCATCACCCCTCACCTTCCTCTAGCAGACCTATCCTAGAAAGCTCAAATTCACTGCAGAACAGGCAAAAGAGAACGGAGAAGGAGAGGGAAGTGGCTAGCAAGAGGAAGAAGGACATGAGGATGAGGAAAAGGATGAAGAGTAGCAAACTAAGGATGAGGGACAACATCATGACAGTGGTGATGATAAGCAGCAACAGGAACAAGAAGAGGAGAGTGCTGAACAGCAACAACTCAGTGTTGATGAACAGCATCAAGGAAAGGAAGGGCAGCAGTTTGAACAGCAGCATAAAGATGATGACCAAGGGTAGCAGTTTGAACAACAGGATGAGCAGGAAAGTGAGGATGAATAGCAAGAAGATATTGAGGAGCAGGGGCAGCCTAAAGAAGACACACAGTTGTTTCCTCATGATGCACAGTAGCCTCCTCAAGATACACAACAGCCTCAAGAAGAAAAGCAAATTAAAGGGGATGACAAGCAAGATGACAAAGGTAAAGGAATCATGCCTTCCTCTCCTAAAAATACAAAGTCCCGGACAGCTAGGAAAAAAGTGCCAAGGGTGGTCACTCCAAATATGACAAGAGCTCTTCGAAGCAAAGGTAAGTTGCCTAAGAAGCCTATCATTTATTTTCCTAAAAGGAAGAGCACAAGAATAGCCTCCCAAAGCAAAGGGAAAGGCGAGGTAGAAGGAAGTCATGAGCAAGAAAGTGCATTTCATATCATCCCTATCCAAAGCGATGATAGTGACAATGAGGCCCGTAGCCTAGAAAACCTCTTGATCCAAAGAGAAGGCCAAATTGATGTATTGAAGGATGACCTTCATCGGGCAAGGAATTTCAATCAATTCTTGCAAATCCAAAACAGGAAAATGAGTGTCCATATGGCTGTCTATGAGACAAGAGCAACCAAGTACAAGAAAGAGGCTGCTAAAGCCCAAGAAAGGATAGATGAGCTCATAGGAAATTAGGATGAAAGTGAAGAAGAAGACCAGCCTAGGTTAAAAAGGCCTAGAACCATAGGGCTTAAAAGAGCCCTTGAAAGGCAAAAGGAAGAAGAGCAAGCCCTTCTCCAATCCACTCCCCTCACTGCTTTGTTTGAGAAGGAGATAGAAAATAATAAAGAGGCATGGCTTGAAAGAGTCAATGACCATTTGGAGAAGAAGTTGGAGAGGGAAAATAGGGATCTAGAGCTGCAAAGGAGAATGACGAGGCATTACAAGAAGTTAAATTAGTTTTCCCATCGCAAGTTAAAGGTTGCCCAAGAAAAGCTAAAGGAGGCTAAAGGGAAGCGCCCGGCACGGAAAATGAAGAAATACACATCGAGGCTTGAGATTTTGGCCACCACTTCGGAGCATGTTGCTAAGGACCCTTGAGGGTCATACACACCAATTTTGGGCAAATTTTGACATGTTTTGGTTTTTTGGCATTTTTGAGTTTTTTGTCAAAACTCATGAAATTCACCATTTCATTTTGGGGATTTGTCAAAGGAGAATAATGGTATCATTGGATGCCATAATTTCAAGAGCACACACTCAACGATTTTTAGGACATTCAAAGATCATTTTCTCCCCCAAAGTGGCGAAAGATGCTCACTTTTTGCACACTCTGCCTGGTCTATCAGCAGACTGTAATTTTTGGTTTTTTACACACAGGTTCAGTTTTGGAGGACTTCTAAGCATCAGTTTTGGAAAATTTCAGTTGTTCCAGAAATTAGACATTGATATCTTTCCAACGAGCTATCATGGGCCTCATTTCGACATCGGAAAGGCTGCCAAATGTTGCCGGAAAGTCAGACGACCTTTTGCTAATGTAAATCTTGAATATTTTTGTAAAATTTGAACCTTTAAATTTTGCTTTTTCCAAATGTGCGTTTAGCTATTTTTGGACATGAAAAATGATGCAAAGTCAATTATTTTTCCTTTTTTAGCATTTTCTAGATATTTCATGAGATATTTTGTGCCTTGGGATTTGCAAAGCCTCAAGGACAAGATTAGATATTTTGATTAGGCCAATAGGATAGCAAGTTGAACCATGAGGTTTTCCTCACTTGAGCCTATATATTCCAAAGGCTTTCATTGTAAAATGGGGCTGAACTTGAGAAGAGAAGCAATATATGGTCATATAATCTTTGGAATAAATACTTTTCTTATGCTTTTGGATTGCCTCTTGGATGCTCTTGGATGAATGAAGAAGGATTGTTGTTGGATTCCATGACTTGGTAGAATGGTATAGTGTCTCTTGCTTTGTTGTTTTCTTCTAGTTTTCATTCATGAATACATGTTTCTTGTTTGCTATAGATCAATATAGAACAAATTTGAGATATGCCCTTGTAAGCACCTCAAATTTCCTGTTTCTTCATAGCTTTCATATTTTTCTCTTTCTTAGTTACATTAAAGAATTCTTAACTGCTCTTTAATAACTTGAGGATATTGTTGCTTGTTTCATTCATAGTTCTATGCATGCTAAGTATGATTTACAGTATGCCCTGCTTACCTATGGCCAGTTATAGTTCCATCCATGAAATTTCTCTTTGACTGATTAGATTATCATTTTGTTTGAACCAAGGAGGCCTAGTTCCGATCTAGCCCTTTGCCTAAAACTATGCAAATATTGTTGTTCAAAGTTCCCAATAACTTGAAGTACTTTTTTTAGGCGTTCCAGCATAGTAGGTTAAGTTGTTTGTCTTTCTTAAGTGTTTTCCCCAAAGTCTGATAGCCATTTCCCAAAGTTAGAGGGTCATATACTTCTATGCATATCTTGAATGCTTATTTCTATGTATTGATTAGCTTATAGTTACATTTTGCATGATTAATGGTTTGCCCTACCATGTTTATGTTATCTATTAAACTAGTTATGCTTGAAACTCTTTTTTGTTCACAAACTTGATGTCCATTTACTCCATTTTGCCCAAAGATCCTTTCTACCTTGAATCAAATCGGCCCTTCAACAGCGTTGTATCACCGTCTTATAGCTTTCTTGACCTTTTCGACCCCATAGCCCGGTTGATCTGACATCTTTTTACCTATCTTATATCTTTGATCAGTTTCATCCCTCACAACTTAAAAAACCAAAACCAAAAACTTACTTCATAACTAGCCTAAAATCAGAACAAAATAAGCAAACACACAGATATCCCTTACACATTTAGAGAGAGCCCTCTTTGAGTTCAGGAAGGCTAGGTCCTTGGGCTCCAAAGCTTGGTTTGATGTTACATTTTCATTTGGCTTTCCAATCAGCCAAATCATGGGAACCTAACAGTATTTTCTGTTAATATACCTCTGTTCCCCTCAACCCCTCAAGCTGCAGTTGAGTATATTCCTATTATTATTCATACTCCACTTCTTCCTCTTCTTCCTCCTCCTACTCATCAAACTATTGCACTACCTCCACCTCCTCCAATGGCTAATGTTCCAGCCTTTTTGATGAATAAATATGCTCCCCTAGCATTACCCCAGGTGTTAAATGATATGCCCCAAGATTATCTGAAGATCCTGCCCAGATTCAATGGAGAAAACGAGATTGATGCTCAAAAACACCTTGAGACTTTCTGCTCCTTTGCAGAGAACTTTAATGTTGAACATTTAGATGTGGTCTTAAGGTTGTTTGTGCAATATCTAGATGGTGAAGCTCAAAAATGGTTCAAGACATTGGCTGGCCGTTCTATTACCACTTGGGATAACATGGAAGACATCTTTCTCAAGAAATGGGGAGAAAAGAAAGATCATGGAAATTGTCTCATTGAGTTCAATACACTAAAGAAAAGACACAATGAAGGAGTATCAGAATTTATCAAGAGATTTAATAAATTGTATCTGAGTCTCCCTACTGATATGAAACCCCATCAAACTACTACTAAAGTTTTTTTTGTAGCAGCCTTTGATTTGGAGTTTGATTTCTCTCTCAAAGAAAGAAATCCTGCTACTCTGGTGCTCAGGCAGATGCACTAGAGTTGGAAGCAAACTTTGTATCCATTGGAAAATCAAAAGGAAAAGTTGAGCAAGATGCCAGAAGAAGGGGCAAAGAGGAGGTGTCTACTTTTAGTCAGGATAGAGACTCAGACAAAATGGAAGAAATGAGAAAATTGATTAAAAATATGGTCAAGCTTGAGTTGGAAGCTAAGAACTCAGCCTTTAAAAATTTTCAAAATGCTCCAAACAAAGGTTACAATCCTCAATATAGGAAACTGCCTTTGCAAATATTGCCAAGGGAAGCAAAGGAGCAACAGGATCAAGTGCCTCACCCATTGTATTTGGAAGGTCCAGTAGATGACTCCACTGAGGACACTGCCTATGGACTGGAAGATGCAAATCTTGCCTTTTCAAATAGTGATGGAGAAGAATGCCCTTTACAAGGGAATGATGAAGCTGGGTGCTCATTGCAAGAAGAAGAAAAGATCAGCGGCGCAGAAGAAGAAAAATTTGATCATTATTGGAAACAATTTGATGATTTCTTGCAAGCACATTTCAATAGAATATATGATCTCAGATCTTCTAGAAAGAGGACTCGTACCCAAGAGCAAGAAGAAGAGCTTCCCCAGGAGGAAGCACCTGCTCAGAAGGAGGCTACAATGCATAAAGCTACAGACAAAGGTAAGCAACCTCTAAACAAACCTTTACAGTCTAATGATCAAATTCCTTCTTCTTCAAAAGTGGTTACTTCCCCTAATGTCAAACCAGTGTCAAAAGAAGTCAAGCCCCCAGCTGAAAATAAAGAGCCCAAAGAGGTTGTGATAGAAAAATCCCCTCCTACTTTCAGTCTGCAAAAATAACTTGAAAAATTCAAAATCCTAGTCCCCTTGACTGAACTGTTGAAACAGCCAGCATATCAATCTCAACTCACATCTTTCATGCTCCCTCCTGAAGCACCAATCATCCCAGATAGTCTCAACCTTTAAGAAGAGGGACCCATGGTAGTTTTTGGCCCACATGTTGAGGAAATAGATCCCTCTGCTCCTCCCTTCTATGTGTCTCTAGTAATCCATGACCTACTATTACATAACTTCATGCTAGATTCTGGAGCTTCCCATAATCGTATGCCTCTGTCAGTCATGGAACAACTAGGTTTACAAATCACACGTCCATATAAAGACCTCTATTCATTTGACTCCAAAAGAGTTAAATGCTTGGGGATGATCAAGGATTTGGTGGTCAATTTGGCCCAAATCCCAGCAAAAAGTGTGGTAATGGACATAGTGGTAGCTGACATTCCAGCTCGTTTTGGTATGTTGCTGTCAAGGTCCTGGGGAACAAAAAATCGGTGGGTCAATCAAGATGGATTTAACATATGCCGCTATATGTGGTGGCCAGGAGAGGAGGTTATACAGGGAGACCAGATTTGTCAAGATGGTGACTAAGGCTGAAAACTCTATAAATTCACCAGTTTACAGTAAGGAAGGAGATCTTTCATGCTTGATGCTAGAAGAAGATCAAGACTATGCTCATGAACCATCCTTTTTCCAGATCAAGACTGAGCAGCCCTCAGAGAACCATGAAGCAGGAATATGGACCCTACATTTTGATGGAGCAAATTCAAGAGAAGGAAATGGAGCTGGAGTGCTATTGATTTCTCCTACAGGAAGATGGGTCCCTCTGTCCTTCAAACTAGAATACGAAGCTACTAATAATGTGGCTGAATATGAAGCACTTCTTCTAGGATTGTAGATAGCCAGGAGCATGGGTATACAAAGCTTAAAAGTTCTGGGAGACTCGGAGCTGGTAGTTAGACAAGTCAGGAATCAATGTCATACCAAACATCCTAGGCTAAGGGCTTATAGGAATGAAGTTTGGGACATGGTAGAAAACTTCTTCTTGGCGTTCAATATCCAATTCATGCCCCGAGAACATAATAGGATGGTTGATTCCCTTGTTGTAGCTGCAAGTACATTTCGACCACCTCAGAACCCTCTTTTAAGATATGAAGTAGAGGTGCGTTATCGGCCTTCAATCCCAGTTAACATCAAGCATTGGCAGGTATTTGAGGATGAAGAACAGATGAAGAGATTCCTGGAAACAGTGGGAGAATTCTCCAATATGGAGGTTGATGATGAAGAAGAGGTTGAGTCCGAAAATATTTCAAAAAGAAATTGGGAGGAAAAAGTGGCAGGTAACAAAGTGTTGCAGTTAAAGGGAAACATTATACCTAGAGGGTTGGTGCCTATAAAAAGATTATTTGACAAGAACGATGTCCCCCTGCAGCCAAGCAAAGTGGTAGGAGAAAATCAGGTAGAAGACCTTAATTTAGGTACTGAGGCTGACCCCAAAATTGTAAAATTGTCTAAGAAAATCTCTGGAGAATACAGAAAGCTATATCATAAATTATTTCAGTCTTACAAAGATGTGTTTGCATGGTCCTATCAGGACTTGAAAACTTTTGATGTCAGTATAATGCAACACAAAATTCCATTAAAGGCAGATGCAAAGCCCCATAAGCAGAAGCTCAGACAAATCAATCCCTTACTGCTGCCTTCTATTGAAAAAGAAATCAAGAAGCTGTTGAAGGCCAAAATAATTGTACCTTTGAGGTACTCTGAATGGGTGGAAAACCTTGTCCTTGTACGAAAGAAGAATGGAGAAATAAGGTTGTGTGTGGATTTCAAAAATTTAAACAGAGCATCCTTAAAGGATAATTATCCACTTCCCAAAATGGATTACATCCTACAGAAGGTGGTTGGATCTTCCAGGATGTCAATGATGGATGGATTCTCTGGCTATAATCAGGTGGCTGTAATTCCAGAAGATAAAAAGAAGACTGCTTTCACCACACCATGGGGTACATTTATGTATGCCAGGATGCCTTTTGGATTGATCAATGCAGGGGCCACTTTTCAGAGGGAAATGGATATTTCTTTTATTGGGGAGCAAGACAAGTTCTTGGTAGTCTACCTCGATGATATCACTGTATTTTCCAAGAACGATGCTAAGCACATTGAACATCTACAGAGAACTTTTGAGAAATGCAGAAGGTATGGTCTCTCTCTGAATCCTCAAAATTCTTTATTTTCATTAGAAGAGGGAAAGCTTTTGGGACATATCGTTACTAAAGATGGGGTGAAGATAGATCCTAAGAGGGTAGAGGTTATAAATGGTATCTCTTTCCCCAGAAATAAAAAAGAAGTACAAGTATTCCTAGGGCGCATAAATTTCTTGAGAAGGTTTACCCCTAACTATGCTGAGATAGTTAGGCACACAACAGATATGCTGAAGAAGAATAATCAGGTAAAGTGGTCACAAGAATCATGGGAGGCATTTACCAGGATAAATAATGCTTTTGCAGAAGCCCCTGTGCTGGCTGGACCAGATTATGATAAACCTTTCATGATTTTTTCTTTTGCATCACCTCATACCATAGCAAGAGTTTTATTGCAGAAAAATGAGGAAGGGTATGAGCAACCTATTTCCTTTTTCAGTCAGGTGCTCCGTGATGCAGAATTAAAGTATGACATATTAGAAAAGCAAGCGTATGCTCTAGTGAAATCCCTCAAAGCATTTCGTGTATATATCTTACAGTCCCACACCACTGCATTTGTACCCGCAGCTGCTGTAAAAGATATCCTTATCCAGGGGGATAGTGAAGGAAAAAGAGGGAGGTGGATCGCTAAAATATAGGAATATGACCTGGACATCTGCCTTACTAAGCTAATCAAAGGACAGGGGCTCACCAAAATGTTATCTGAATCAAATTATCAAGCCTTGGGCATAAATTTGTCCATTATAGCAGATGAGGAATCTGAGGAGAAAGAATAATGACAAGGAATTGGAGTAGCTACTCCAGAGACACATCTAAAGTGCCTCACCAGTCTGTGGTACAAAGAGATAGTAGAATATCTCCTTACACTCAGCTGCCCTCCAAGCTATGACAAAGCTAAATACAGAGCCCTGAGATTGAAATCACAGAAGTATATAGTCGCCAATGGCCGGCTATACTGGCGAGATCCCTCAGGCATCTTACTCCTGTGTCTCACAAAGAATGAAGTCGAGAGTATTATAACAGAATTCCATGAAGGGATCTATGGAGTCATTACAGCTGGAGGGCCACAACTCATAAAATTCTAAAAGTTGGCTTCTATTGGCCAAAGCTTTTTGGGGATTTTTTTTCCAGGGTAAGAGCATGTGATAAATGTCAGAATTTTGCAGAAAGACAGAAATCAGCGCCATTTCCCCTGATTCCAGTGCATGTGGATGAACCATTCAAACAATGGGGTATTGATTTCATAGGTGAGATACATCCTCCGTCAAGTGGAAAACATAAATGGTTACTGACATCCACGAATTATTTCACTAAATGGGTGGAATCCATACCTGCAAGGAATGCTACAGATACTGTGATCATAAAGTTCATGGAGGAAAACATCATATCCAGGTTTGGTTGCCCTGCTAGGATAGTGACTGATAATGCACAGGCCTTCAAGTCTGCAAAATTTATGAATTTATGCCAGCAATATAATATCATACTCAGTCAATCTACACCTTACTATCCACAAGGAAATGGCTTGGCAGAGTCTTCAAATAAAAATCTGGTGAGGGCTTTGAAGAAGACTGTCAATGAAAACCAGAAGAATTGGGATTCCCAACTGAAATTTTCTCTATGGGATAATAGAATCACCAGCAAGAGAGCAACTGGGAAATCTCCCTATGAATTGGTATATGGACGAGCAACAATTTTTCCTATATAGTTGGCTTTACCAGTGGCTCGACTCATGCAAGAAAGCTAGGAGGAACCTGATGATATGATTAGGAGAATCAATCAATTGGTGGAATTATAAGAAACACGGGGCTAGGTGAATCAGAGATTAATAGAATATCAAGAGAAAATGAAACACATTTTTGATTAGCACGCAAAATACAGGAAGCTGCAGATTGGTGATTTGGTGCTCAGATGGGATATCCGGAGAGCTGACAAGGGAAAAAATGGTAAATTCGACCCCCTCTGGTTTGGTCCTTTCAAAATTGTGGAGCAGGGGGGCAATAATACTTTCAGGTTGGAGAATTTATAGGGTGAATTCCTGGATGCCCCTGTAAATGGTCAATTTCTTAAACCCTATTTCAAATTCTAATCTAGGCAGGGGAAGCCTGATGTATTATATTGTATGATAGTTTCCTTTTTGTTTTGTTTGAATAATGTTGGTGTTGTGATGAATTGTAAAGTGAAAAATGGAGGTGCTGGAGAGCAGAGTCTACATACATGATTATCAGAGGGTCTGCGAGTTCTCAACATGTCCAAGGATGAACATGTCCTCCCCAGGTGGAGCCAATGTTGATCATAATTCATTTCCTGCAAAATTTCACAGGCATCTGGCATAGAGTTCTCAAATTCCCCCTTTTAGACTTGGAAAATTGTATCTATCATTGCCATTTCCCACCTCTAAACTTCATTATAAATGGCTAAAAATTTCATATTTGAAATATTTAAGGTTTAGCCCTATCGGCCCTGGCCCCTCTATTTTCTTACTCCACGCGACCAAAGGCTGTAACCATGCATCAGGCCGAAAGGCGCTTACCGAATGCACATCGGGCACGTTCTGGGCCATCCGATCAAACCATAGATCAACGTACTACATCTCTCCTACCTTGTGGTCCCCGCCCCGCGTCCACTGTTTAAAAACTGCCCGGTATTCATCACACCGCCTTTTGGTGGTAGGCGGTAATTCCCGTTCGGCCAGCGATTCCACTCAGCGCTTGCCACGCATCTTAGCATACGGCCTCGAAACCACTCTCCATCGCGCATTATTGTTCGACCCAGGATGTGCAGCGATATCGCTATCAGCTGTCCGATCTAAAGGTCTCCATCTGACGATCGTCATACCCCGAAGCTGCACAAACATTAAACCAAGCCAATAGCGCCCCTGGCCCACTGTCTATTGCCTCCGATGCTCTTACAACCATTGATCTCCTCCTGAGATCGGACGGTCAGGATTTCATCATCCCCGCCATTGACCCGGTCTCCCTCCACGTCATCATCCCACGTGTCATCGCATTTCTTCCTCCGCCAATTATATACTTCATTCGTACGTTATATTTCAATGTCTTGCATTTTAGCTCTGACCAGCTCGTCCGCCATTCCTTTGCTGCATTTTTCCACCACCCTACATTGTTTCACCATATCACAGTTTACATGATTGTTTCCATTAGCCTTGCCATTATCCCCACTGTGTTCACCGCTCCATGCATGGTTTTCTTTAACAAGTTTGTGGGTTTTGCAGATTAACAGCGACGGAAGGTGGCTATTACTCACAGCCTCCATTACAGAGGCCACAAGCACGTCAAAGGACAATGATTCAGAGGCAGAATTTATGAAGAAAGATTTGGGAAGCTATTACGACACGGCTTTCATTAAAAGAAGAAGGGTTAAAATCTATCAAACCCTCAAGAGTTATTCAAAGCGCAGATTTTTGCAGATGAAGACATTAATGTTGCGGCAAAGAGTATCAGTGGAAGACCTAGGAATTCAGTGTCCAATATTGAAGATTTTCAATATTAATTCAGCGTCTAGCTGGCAAAGGGTACGATGCACAAAAAAAAATACCCTCCAGGTCTTCTTTCAGCTGAATTTTCCTTCAGGAAAGGACAAAATGTTGGTATGGTTATCCCTATATCGTGCTCCTGAAGAAATTTTCACCCAGCGCATTTACTTCAGAAGGCAAGCAGCATAGTACAAACAACACAGCGCCGTCAAGCAGTATGGGTGGGCACTTCTCCACCATTTTGTTTTAATGATACAATTAAATGTTCATCACCTACCTCTTTTACTAGGTTTTAGTTTCTCTTATAAAAACCATGAAGAAACGCATTGTAAGGGTTCCAGATTTTATCAGAAAATTATGCAGTGAAAGGCTTTTCGCATACATTTTGTAAAATTCTTGTATGAAGGCTCAGAGCCCATAGGGTCTCAGTGAGGAGGGGTTCTATCTATCAAAGAGGATTCTGGTCTTTGGTATTTCACAATCTATAATCTTCTTTATTGTGTTATATTAATAGAACATGTCATTTCATCCATCTTTCTTGTATCATGTTTTGGAATGTGAGTGGCTCACTGATTTTTGGTATGGATTCATCCTAGTTGATGCTCATGCTCAGATCAGTCAAGCGCTTTAAATATGGCTCATGCATGATGTTCTGTTCCATTATTCAGCTAATCATACTTCTATTATATTAGTGGCTTTGAGAGGGTGCTTTTAAAATGCTATTATCATGTATGGATTCTTAGATTGGTAAGCCCACACATGGTGGTATTGTATATCTGGGTATCAGTTCAATGTTAACTAATATCTTCTCGATATTTCTTTCACTGCATCCACCTTCTGATAATTTATGCCTGTGAAGTATTTCTGAATCGGCCCGCTTTGCAGTAAGTTGTCTCTGAATTGTCTGTTGTCTTTGTATTATACAGGAGATAGCATGTGAGATGAAGCTGACAACTTCACACATTATATTATAGGCTCCTTGCTATGTTAATATGTCCTAGGCACTGGTCTATTACAACTCTAGGTTGTCTCTAGGAGCTACAACAGGATCTAATGGTACTATTACTCGTGTGACGTTATTTTCAAATACCATGCTTTTCTTTTTGAGATTGATCACACCCCCCATATCTATAGCTGTTACACATCATTTTTTCACCATCCCTGCAATCCCTCGTCCCGTACATTGGAGGACTATTCCCATGACCTGTGAATAGTAAAATGTCCCGAAAACACCTTAATGGCATCCTTCTGCATAAGGACAAGAATTCTCCTGAAGAACAATTCCTCTGGAAAACCCTAAAAATCCATGTTTTGGCATTGGCGCGGGTATCCAGTTAATTCCTCACGCCAATGAGGAAAAAGCACACTAGTGGGCATGCTAGTTGGCGCTCTGCCCCTGTGTCATGCCCGCGCCAAGCATTTTAAGGAATGTTTTTTAACAATAGAAGGCGGAGGTTTGGTTCTAACAACTTCAGAACGGATCACCAAAATGAGGTTGGGTTGTTTGCCTCCGGATCTCCCTAACTAGGAAGTGGTTTTCCACCTCTCATGGAACCTTCCTAAGAGATAGGACTCTTCCCCATGATTATAGGGAACCTAACCTCTCCTTCTCCCTCTATAAAATCCTGCCCTCTCTATTTGCTAGCTAGCTGAACAATTGGGAAGAAAATTATAGCTGAGTGACTATTGGAAGTAGAGCTAAGGAGAACCCCGTAAGAGAGAGATCCTTTTCCAGATTCCCGACAAGATTTGTGAGACACACTCCGCTGGAAGCCCTACCAAAGGAAGAATGCGACATCGAAACTCGGTTGTAATCTTTCTTTCACATTCTAATATATGCTCGACTACGTTATTGGTTTCACTATTGTATTGCTTATCTGTGTAATAAAATTTAGTTCAATCCTTTCTAATTGATTGATAGTTACATATTTGTATTATTACGTTGTATGCCGTCATTTCTTCTCTACATGTGTACAGGTCTCCGGACGCAGTGAGCAGAAGGATCATGATCTATCAAGCTATGAACGGGAAGCAGCGCTTCTTCTTCGATAACAACAGTGTAGGACTTGAGGTAGGCTATCTATCGTAGCTTTGTCTTGTTGTAACTATGAGTCAGTATCGTAGCATGTTTCGATTGTTACTAGACCCATTCTAGGGCTAGTTGGATCGCCTCTATCCGTAGAGGGGATTTATCGCCTCAACAATTTTGAGACTCCGCTCGGGATCAGTGGGAGTTAGTCCTTCCTCCTTTGGGTTATTTTTTGGATTTTGATTGATTATTCTACTTGTCTGGTTCACCTTCCTTGCTGTTAAAACCCTTGTTTAGCCCCCAAAAGACCAGATCCAGTCTCTGTTTGTCCATTTTCATCTTTTTTCTAGGGTAAACTAGCTTGGCGTGGGTATACTCTTCACAATCACACTAGCTGGCACTAGTTTCTAGTTAGGCCCCCGTGACAACCCCTGTTTGGCGCTGATTACAGCCAAACAGGCACGCCAACCCTGCTTGGTATTAGGGTTTTCCTGTTCTTTGGATTTCTGAGCTTGAATTTTGGTCCTGGTTCATTTTTTATGATTTCTTGAGTGCTTTGAAGTCATTTTTTACTGTTTTTAGCCCCTATCCTCTGGTTTTTCACTTTTTTCTATCAGTGTTTCATTCTATCCCTAAGGTTTCTAGGTGCTTCAGTGTGCTGAGCCTCCCATGGGAGTTTTGGGTCTTTGCTTTCCCGACGAACTTCGTTTTTGCGTCTTTGCATTCATCTTGCTGGATTCCATTGAATCATTGTGTTAATTGAGTGATTTTACTCTCTTTCGTTCAGCTTCTCTTTGTGTTGCTCCAAGCCTAGATTACACGGTTTGTTTGAGTCTCTTTCAAGATTCTTCTTCACTTTGAGGGATTTCCTCATCGGTTTGAGTCTTTGTTGTGTTCGTTTGGATTAAGTGAACTTGTGTTGTTTCAGCTCTCTCTTTTTCATTTCTCAAATTGATGTTTTCATTAGTTTTTCATTCATTTAGTGCATTTGCTCTAATATATTGAAAAATACAAAAACAATATCTTTTTCATTTGGATTGGCGTAGTGAAAATTGAAAGCTCTTTCGCATTACTAGTGTTATATAACTCTAGAGAGAAGTTCTTTAGTTTCATTAGCTTGCATTGGAAAGAGTAGTGGATGTTTTTGTGTGTTCATTTTGTTTTCATTTGAAAGCTCTCAACTCTCTCGTAGATAGCTCTTCATTGAACAAAATGATATTTTGTGGCATGTAGTTTGCATCTAGAGGTTTTATGAGATCCAACATTCGATAGGGTCTTGAAATTGAAACGTAAATTGAAGATCAACTTTAAAATTTACTGAATTAACCTAAGGTAGCATTGGAACTTAATGAAATATCTAGTAGTCTAAGGTAGAGACATGTTTCGGCGTCTTTGAACCTAGCAGCTGTCGCTCACCATCTGGCTACAGAAAACGCTAGTATGGGCATGTGCTCCCCGTACTATTGAGTATATAAAGGGAGACCCCATTACGTTGCAATCCTTTATCTATAGGAAGTCAATTATGCCGCCTTTTACCCGTGATACACCGGACACAGCATTCGGGGGGATTACCTGCACGTACGTCAAGTCCTTGGTTGATTTCTCTTTCATTTTTACCAAGGAGTATATGGCAGTTCATGGATATCTGGTACACCCATTTACCTAGATTACCAGAGCAGTCATTTTGATCTTTACTGACTCCCTAAACTTGAAAATATCATCAAGAACTTGTCCTTTCATGCTTGTTTCCAAAATGAAAGTGATAGAGTCATCTTTTACTCATTTCTAGACTCTTAAAACATGAAACAGTAAAATTTCCAGTTTCAATGTGGTAAAATTAATCACCTACGATCACACGCCCATTTAGAGATTGATTTTTCGGCCTATTTTTGTTTGCCTTGGTTTGCCCATGTGTCTTTGTTTTTTATCTCTTCCTCTTTTTTGCTATATTCACAGTGGTGGAACCATTAGTTTCGTCCACTGGTAGTCCTTATACAAACAATTCATCAGAGGTCTCCCATTCCTCTGCTAAGTATCAGCAGCCCTTTGTACCCGACTTTCCCGAAGGGGGGCTGATTATATCTGAACTTCCCTTTGGAGGACCAGTTGACTACAATTGGCCCTTATCCAACGCTTGGTTTGGATTTGGAGTAGGGGAACACTTCCCTCCTCTTACATCAAGATCACCCTTTTTGGCTCATGTCATACCTCCTAGTCCCCATCGTCTTTTAGAAGATCTTACGGCAGGGTCAAATATGGACTCATCCAGTCCTTCTCCTAGTGAGGGAATTCCTACTTCTGGTGAAGATTACCAACTTTTTCCTGAAGACGTCCCTGAACCTTCTATTATGTCTTCACCTGGTCCAACGCTCCCAGCTGGATATAGGTCTTTAAGTCAGGTCATGGCCGCTATTGCCTCTATGGGAATATCAACTCCATCCATGAATCTGACCATTCCCTCGTTAGGGATGTCGCCATCGACACCTCTCATGGAATCTCCTTTTATCACATCGGAACCTATTAGACCTACTGTCTGTGTGGCTGCATCTTTGCCTGTTGTCACTAATCAGTCAACTAGGACCTCGTCAGTCCCTGAAGATGTTTATATAGCTTCTGCCATTCCCGAGAAAATTTATCCTGAGGAGTATCGGTTGTCTTTACAGCTATCGTTCTCTGAGGTTGTTCAATCCTCTCAGGACCTTAATCATCCTTACTTTCCCATTATGGAGTGGATGGTGCCCCGATTTACGTATTTCCATATCAATATGATGAGCAAGGAAACCCCCTTCATTTTCCTGCTCATGAGGCTTATCTATATATTAACGGTTTTCTATCTACCTAGCCTGGGAAAGCTTCTAATCAACAAGGGCAACCTTTGTTTCAGCAAGAATATGCTTTTGTCCTACAAGGAAAACCCTTCCAAGGACAACTTTCGGCCCAGCCAAGGTATGTGTATGACCCGCAAGGACAACCTTCGGGCCAACAGGGATTAATTTACGGCCCGCAAGGGCAGTCCTACAATCCTTAAGGTCAACCTCTGTAGCCTCACCCTGTGGTCCAACCAGGGCAACCTCAAGGACCAGCAGGGCAACCGGGGTATCAACCTTGACCACCATACAGTCCTGGAGGGAAAACCCATCCTTCTCAACCTTTGGTGCAACCTCAACAGCCTCATTTTCTAATTGGTCGAAATGTTGCACAGCCAAGGCCATCTTATGGTCTTGTCACAGGTCAACCTGGTTATTGGGCACAACCTGGCCCACTCCCGCCATCAAGCCAACCTACTCAACCAGGGCAACCTGGTGTCCCTCATCAGCCGGGTCAACCTATTCAACTAGGGCAACCTGCACAGCCAGGTCAACCTGTTCAAACAGGACAACCTGCACGGCCTGTTAACCCTGCTCAGCAGCAGATCTATTCTATGCCATAACCGAATCCATCTGTGTGCCCAAATTATCCGACTCAGCAGGGCCCCACTTACCAGCAGCCTGTTTGACCCCAAGGCGGTTATTACCTTTAAGGTCAGTCTCGAGTGGTTTACAACCCGCCTCAAGGTTATGGTTATTACCCTCAACATCCAGGCTATACTTATACTCCATACACTACTCAAACGGGGCCCACGTATAATCAGAATCAGTACCCTGGTTATCAACCCCCATATCCTGGTTATCAGCTGCCATATCAACCTCATTATCCGGCTACTGGTCAGAATCCTCCAGGATAGAACCAATGGGGGCAGAGTTATGCTCAACCAGGATGGAGTACAGGTACAGGTCCTTATCGAGGACCTGGTATGCCTTTTAACCCTCAATTACCTTTTCTCACCACGTTGGAGTTACAGGATGTATCCAAACTTACCAATGATCCGATTCTTCATAATCCATATTGGCCTTCGGTTTCGACGAAGGTGCTTGGTGATTGTCCTAATTTTGAGGGTAAATCTAGAGAAGACCCCCAAGGACATGTCATGACATACCACTTGTGGTGTTCTTCGAATTCTTGGATAGATGACTCGATTCGTCTATGTCTTTTCCAACGCACTCTCACCGGTGCTGCTACTAAATGGTATATAGAGTTGCCCCGTGGTATTTTTCAAGATTTTAGTAATCTAGCCATGGAATTCCTTACGCATTTCCAGTTACCAGTTCATTAAGAAGTCGGGACGCACCTCCTGACATCTCTGAAACAGGATAAAGCCACTCATATTTCAGATCACATTCACAAGTGGAGACTTTGTCGTCATCTTATCAAGTTTGACATTCCTGATCAGCTTCTACTTCACTGGTTCACTACCTCCTTTTTCAACAACATTGCACAAGAAATTACTATGGGGGCATGTGTAACCGAGGAACAAGCCATTTCTCGTGCCCAGTACCTCGATTTAGTGTACTCTTAGTCCGGCACGTTATACGACATCTTGACTGATGCCCTTTGACCAGGAACCTCTAAAGCGTCGGCTACTCCATCAATAGACGGCGTTATTGGTTCTGTCTCTTATACTTCTCGCAAGTCTTCCAATGGGAAGCAGAAATCGAATTCTTCCAAAAATTTTGCTTCTCAAACTACCCCAGATTCTGGTAAGAACGCGGAGGTCAATGTCGTTTAGGCCAATCCTGCTGACAAGACTTCCAAAGGGAAGAAGAAGGGCAAAGGAAAAGCCAAATCCGATACCCCAAAACCAGAATCGTCCAAACCACATGTTGATGATGGTTCACAGTGAAAATCGAAGTACCCTTGTCTGATCTGTGATGAAGACCACTACACCAAAGATTGTCCTAGACAATCCGAGGTGAGTCAAATTCTTAAGGGCTCTAAGGGAACTCTAGAAGTTCTTAAGGAACCTTTTCCATCTTAGAAAACCCAGATGGTCAAGTAGTCTTCGCCATCTGGACCATTTGGGTCTCAGGTTTTCATGATGAATGGTGCTACACCTATTTCTATTGCCACTCGATCGAAGGATTATGGTGGATCACGCTAGGTAGCTAGGAAGGAAGTCGTTGATGGCCCTCCTCCCCGGCCTACCTCTGGTCCACTTGAGATTGAAAGGCCCAGTGTTGAAACTATTGTAAGACCACCTTCTAAAGGTGTTCTCCAAAAGTCTTCCTATAATTCAAACGCCCATGCTTCACAACATTACAGCATTGTTAAGGATTTGGCACAGGCACCTTCCGCGATGTCCACGTTGGAAGTTCTTCAGAGTTGTTTGTCTCAATGGAAAGCTTTGTTATCTGTGATCGGGCGGAATTGATCCCATCGATTCTAGCCTTCTCACCTTCGACCTGGAGAATTTTTTCCCCTGACTTCTGCATCAAATCGCGCCTGTTATACAGGTCGGTATTAATGGCCTCAATATTCATAGATCCATTGTGGACGAACATGCCTCTACCTGTGTTATGTCATCTTTGTTGATTAGCGGTTGTCATTGATGTCAACCCAAGCAGTACCAGGGGCTAACACAATATTGCATAGGAATTTTGACCTACCAAATTAATATATTCTGGGTCAATAATGCTTTTTATGGTTTCTACTTGTCGAGATTTTTCCATTGATATATGGAATGCCATGTAATTCTTCACGGTTTTAGAGATATTCATGTTTGAAGTTTATACCCCCAGTTAGTGGGCTAAAACCCCATGGGGTTGGGGCATGGGTCATTGAAAAGTCATAATTAATATTTTTTAAGCTCCTAAGATCCCTCCCACGTTCACTTGTTGAAGCCCCTCTCAACTTAAGCATTCATATAAATTGTGATCTTCATTTCCTCCTTGTGTATGGGATTTGGCCATCTGAAACAAGTCATCGTGGAATTTTCGCTCTAACTTTTTTTCTACGAAGGCTCAAATGCTGAAATTTTTATGAGGTGAATTTGAAATCTCGAGGAAGCCATAGTAAAAATTTTAGATCAATTTGCGCAATATGTTTGGAGATATGATCTGTGGAAGTAAGGGTTTTGGCAAGCTCCTGAAATTCATCTCAAATAAGTGACCTTGGTAAAATCGTCATAACTCTCTCTCTGAGTATCGGATTGGAATTCCATAAAAAGTGCTAGATATTGCATAGTCTGAAGTTTTTTCACTATCAATTTTAGAAATAAATGAAGAAACAGTGACACGTGGCATGCTGTACAAGTGTGCTCTACTGAAATAGTCCATAATTAGGGCATTGTGAGAAATTGGGTTAGACCTATGGAATTGGAAAGAAGACGTAGAGGAATACTACAAGACAAAAAATTAGATATTGAGGATCTGAAATAACAGAGATACACCAGATTCAATATCGAGCTCCTAGAAGGCAAGAAAAAGCTAGATCATATGTTGTCAAGGATTGCAAAGGACCAGACTTTCTATGGCAGAAAAGCAAAACAAGGTGCAGCAGAGGGTAGCATGACAAGAGCAACAACCAAGGTGCATAACAGCAGCAAGAAGTTCATCATATGAAGTCTTCAAGTGGGCAGCACTGCATACAATCATTGTAAAGGTATCATTGTACTTAGTCATTCTAAATACATTATTGTACAATTTGTACTAGTGTCTGTCTGCCAAGGGTTGAAGAGGCAGTGTTGGGAGGTCTAGGATCATCATTAGGTGGTTGTGTCAAAGTTGGGGTTATGGTCTAGTATATCTTCTTCTTCTACATCATTCTATATCATTGTAAAGTGGACCATTTTCCCTGGTATGGGAGTCCATTCTTCTTTTATTCTTCTATAGGGTGCTAGGGTGGTGCTAGGGTGAGTTGTAGCTCATTGGGTGTTGGGGCATCAGTTCAGTGACTACTAAAGAATATCAAGTATTGGAGCATCCATCCAGTGGGAGCTGGAGAAGAATGCTTTTCTAGATTCTAGGAAGTTGGAGCTTTATTTTCAATTGGAGTTGAAAAGAATTATTAGAAAAGCATTAGGTGGTTTTTGTCCCGGAGTGGGTTTGCACCTTAAAAACTGTGTGCATTTTTGTTCCTCCTGTTTTTTGCTATCATTGTAAAAACACTGATAATAATTGAAGATTAACTAATTCTATAATTGAAAGAAATATTGATTCACCCCCCTTCTCAGTATTTCCAACAATCTGCTTGCTGGAAGGCCATTGGCTCTTTATCCCTCACTTCATCTCCCAATGCCATCGAGGCATTCAATGGAATGGAATCAAAACCCTTGGGTGTTCTCACGAGTCTACCAATTACATTTCAAGCTAAGACAGTCAACGTCGAAGTGGAAGTTGTTGATGCCAAACTCAACTATAATCTTTTACTCGGTCCCAGTTGGACCCATGCCATGTTGTGCATTCCGTCCACCCTCTTTTGGCTTTTGAAGTTTCCACATGAGAGCAAGATTATTACTGTCAATCAGTTGTCTTTATTTACCTCATCCTCCAAGAACAACATGTCATACATGGATCAAATTCCTAATCCCCCTGACAGTATAGGACCTGGTCTTTTCAAGGACCCTGTTCTCATGGGTATTTTTCCCATTCCACCACCAAACACCGTTCAAGTCAACCTGATCTCTAGGTTAGATGACCTATGGATCGTCCCTTCTCCTGAACATGTTGCCTCTTTTGGAGAACCAATGCCTCCGACCCCAGTTGAAATCAATTACTGTGAGATCGTTGCCACATCGGATCCTCCTCCTGCTGATAGTGCTCCTTTGAGCATGGCTCTTGATGTTTATTCTCAATCCCCTTGGCTCGGCGATGCAGATTCGCCCGATCCTTTTAGAGAATTTTTTCCGTCTAACGAAGTTATCGTGGAGACTATGTCTCTCGAAGATCTTCCATGGAGCGATGGACATCATCATTCCTCATTCATGCCTGGCCTAGGGGCAATGTCTAATTGTCTCGAGAGTTTTGCATCTCAGGTTCCCTCTCTGCCTCTCCAAACGCAAATATTGACTCGTGAAGTATTTTTGGAAGGAAATCTGAGTAATATTACTAAAACGATGCCTATCGACATCTATGTTAAACTAGGGGTCATCAAGAACATCCATGTGGGAGTCACTTATTCTCTCGATGAGATTCAAGTCTACACTAGTCTCTTCCACGAATTCCATGATGTTTTCGCGTGGTCTTATGAAGAGATTCCTGTAATCAATCCCATTATCGTCGTGCATGAAATTCCCACCTATCCCAGTGTGAAGCCTGTGCGCCAGCATCTATGTCCAGTGCATCCTCAGAAAGTCGCTGCTATAAAAGCTAAAGTTGAGAAACTTCTTAAAGCGGGCTTCATATATCCAATCCCTCTAACAGAGTGGGTTTCCAATATTGCCCCTGTGGATAAGAAGCAAGGCACAATTTGAGTCTATGTTGACTGTCGAGATATCAATAGGGCTTGCCCTAAGGACAACTATCCCACCCCCTTTATAGATCAAATCATTGACGATTGTGTAGGGAGTGAGATATTTTCCCTTATGGACGGCTTTTCGGGTTATAATCAAATCAATATGCTTCCATATGATCAACATAAGACTGCTTTCATCTATCCATGGGGAACATTCACCTATAAGAAGCTCCCTTTCAGCTTAAAAAACACTGGGGCTACCTTCCAACATGCCATGTTTTAAGCCTTTCATGACATACGTAATGTTTTCCAGCCGTACCTGGATGACCTCCCGGCTCATTCAGCTCTACGCAAAGACCATCCGGAACATCTCTCCCAGATTTTTCTCCACTGCAGACGTTATAACATCAGGCTTAATCCTCCTAAGTGTGTCTTCTGCGTTGACTCTGGTCAGCTTTTGGGATTCATTGTCTCTAAGGACGGAATTCACCTTGACTCTCTCAAGGTAGAGGCTATTGCTAATCTCCCCTCCCCTTCCTCATTGCATCAACTTCAGAGTCTTCAAGGGAAAGAAAATTTCTTATGTCGCTTTATCCTGAACTATGCAAAGGTAGCCAAAGGACATTCCCTTCTATTGGGACGAGATTGCTCAACAATCTTTCGATAACATTAAGACATTGCTTGTCAACGCTCCTTTAATCTCTCCTCCAAATTATCATCGTGAATTTAGTCTCTATTTCGCTGGTGCATTCAGTACGATTGCCATGGTTCTAGTGCATGATGACGATGATAGTAACGAACACATGGTTTATTATCTGTCTCGGAACCTCCTTGACACTGAAACGTGTTATGCAAACGTTGATAAGTTGGCACTTGCTGCGTTCCAGGTTGTTCAGCGGTTTTTCCATTACATCTTGTTACGCACGGTAACCGTGATTTCCGACTACAACCCCATGACTTACATTTTGTCTCGAAAATTGATGCGGGGAAAGTACTCAAAGTGGATTTTCATCCTCCAAGAGTTTTATTTGGAGTTCACTACTACCAAATCAAATAAATCATTGGTTTTTGTTGATCTCAACTATTCTCTCCCTACCGACTCTATTCCATCTCAATCCGAGGATCATATCCCGAACGAAACTCTCTTCTTAATTAGCACTCTCGATCCATGGTATGGTGATATCATCGTGTACCTCCAGACATCTACCTTCCAGTCCGATTTGATGAAGGATGCTCGACGTCACATTCGACATCAGTCGCAACCATATCGCATTGTCGGAGATACCTTATATCGTGTCGGAGTCGATTCTGTACTTCGCCAGTGTTTGACCTTAGAGGAGGCTAAGAAAGTTTTGAATAACTGTCACAGTGGCGTCTGTGGTGGTCACATTTCTGGTTATGCTACCACATAGAATATCCTTTGTACAGGCTATTTCTGGCCATCCATATTTAAAGATTGTATTGTTGCAGTACGAAAGTGTCATGAGTGCCAGATTTTCCAACGCAAGATGCCTACGCCGCCTCTCCCATTACATCCTATCATTACCGTAGGCCACTTTGCCAAATGGAGAATTGATTTTATGATGTGTAACCCTCACTCGGTCAGGGGGCATGTTTATATCATCATTGTCGTAGATTATTTCACCAAGTGGGCCGAAGTGATGCCTACACTAGCTACAGATTATAAGATAGCTACACAATTCATTTTCAACCATGTGATCACGCGTTTCAGAGTTCCTCAAGCCATCGTCACTGATCATGGCTCTCATTTTCAGGACTACATGATGGCAGATCTGACATCTAAGTTGGGCTTGCGTCACGACAGCTCGACGCCATACTACCCTCAAGAAAATGGCCAGGTTGAAGCTATGAACAAGATGCTTGTCACCATGCTTCAATGAAAAATTGGTATACACAAATCAAGTTGGCATCTCCAATTGTTTTCAGCTCTTTGGGCCTACCAAACGTCAGTGAAGAGTGCGACTGGATTCACACCATTTCAGTTGGTGTATGGTCTGCAAGCGACTCTTTCGCTTGAATGTGAGATCCCTTCGCTGAAATCGGCTGTGGAATTACTGCCTGATACCTCCCTGGAGGAAGAACGTCTCCTGTATCTCGAGAGATTGGATGAAACTCACTGCTTGGCTGCTTTGGTTATCGAGGAATAGAAAAATAAGGTTAAATATCATTTCGATCAAACGATTTCTCCGCGCTCTTTTATCGAAGGGGAACTCATCCTCTTGTATGATCAAGCCCATGATAAGCTTGGGGCAGGAAAATTCCAACCTATGTGGCATGGGTCCTATATCATTAAACGTGTATTGAAAAATGGGGCTTATGAGCTGATCGATTATGAAGGTCTTCCTTTGGTGTAGCCCAAAAATGGGTTGTACCTGAAGAAATATTATGCTTGAATCATTCTTGCGTAGTATATGTACATAGGTGATTTTTTCATTTTTGTGCATGTGTGGTGTGGTGTGCTTTGTAAGCATTTTTTTTCTCATTGGGTCTTCCTGATTTTGCAGATGTCTGTTACTCCTTATGTCGGTTTCATGGATGGTTCCTCCCACAATACCAAGAACCTATCTTCGGCAGCTTGGGTAATTTACAATCCTGCTGGTGAGTTGGTTAATTTGCAAGGTGTTTGTCTAGGGCCTGCTACAAATAAAGTCGCGGAATATAGTGACGTTTTGGAATTATTAAATGAGGTTGTTAACCTCGGTATTCATGCATTACTTGTACATCTAGATTCACAGCTTGTGGTTTTACATATCAATGGTCATTATGCAGTTAGAAACCCATGCATTTTAAGACTGTATCTATGTATTCGTTTACTTGAAAGGAATTTTAATTACATTACATATTACCATATACCAAGATGAATGAATACAATAACAAATGCAATGGCCAACATGGTATTAGATAGAAATTTACGCAATTTGTAAAAAATCATCATATGTAAACAAGATCCATGTAGAAAATAGATGTATATATATATATATATATATATATATATATATATATATATGTCGAGTGTTTTCAATGAATGCATCATATAAAACCAAGAAATATACATGTTTGTTTCAGTGACATCCGGAGACAAAATGTCTCTCAAAAAACATGCATATAAAAATCTTAGGCAATTAATTGGCATGGTGCTCATGGTAGCACGTCACTGCCCGCACCAACTGCCTCAATAAGCGGTGGAGTCGACTCGGCCCCCCTACGTTGTGCCTCTGATAAGCTAAGGGAATATCAACAAGATGAGCATGGTCTGGAACTCTGCGATCAATCCCCTCTAGGTTCTGCACAAGCTCATCCCCCTCGCCCCCCTCACCTTGAGGGTCATAAGCGAGAGGGGTCCTCCTCGCCACTGGTAACATTCCGGCGGGCCTCTCTGGGCCAACATATGCATACATATAGGATCAGCTGTTATAACATGCATGTATACTAAAAAATCATAAAAATCATAAAAATAAAAAAGAGTCTTACCTAGCTCCTCATCCCAGTGCTCTCCTTCTGGGAGCGGAAGGTCTAGGTCTCGAGTGAAATCAATGCTTGCATAGGGCCAGTCCTCTATGATGATCAGTTGTCGTTAGAGCTATCCAAAGAACTCGGGCCGCCATGACATCTTCTGGCTGGCCCCTGCCCTGGGCATCAATGCTTCCCATCGAGCCATCCATGGCTCTCTCAATGGTGGATCCGAGGCTATGGCCCCCTAGCCCTAGAAGATAGGTAGTCGTTTGAGGAAGAATGATACCAAAATGGACCCATATCCAAACTATTTTAGTTTGGTCTTTTTTCATTTGGTCAGTTTCCATTTGATATTCATATTCATGGCTATAGCCCAGTCAAACACTATTGGGTTCATGAATTCTGACACGAGAAGGAGTTGTGTCTTGGTATCTTCGTGCAGTGCCTATGACCCCACAACCCGCGTAATAGTATGTAGCACTACTCTGAGTGCTAGATCAGGAATGGTCTAAATGTCTACCTTTCTGCTACCTGACCCTTTAAGTGACCCTGCACACACTCTTTCCATGACCATTATCATGTTTTCACCTGAGTGCCTGGTGACAGTCAAGATAGGAACTGGACCCCTGCATGACAGTCCAGTGATGAAGTATACATCAGACACTTTGAGCTCAATTACTTGATCTCGAAGTTTAAACTTCTCCTCGTCCTCATCCCAGATACTGATCAGATATTGCAGTAATTCGAGCTGAGCCCAGAGACATGGCGTTAGGAAGAATTTCTTCAAACCACAATTTCGAAGAGCATTCATGCACTACCCATTCCCCATTGCCAACTCATCTTCCTCACTGTGCTCTCTTTCCTTCCATTCAATCACCATTTTGATGTGTAACTGCATCAATTTGGTCATAAACACATTGTAAGATCCCTTGGGCACTTAAAACAACAATTAATTGACTTGATTTTTGTCAAAATTAAATGGAATATTGGGTTGTGTGGTTGGCGCAACTGTTTTGCTGACAGTCGCGCCACCTGGCACGGCCCTTTTGTGAAAAAGGGTCGGTTGGCGCGGGTCCGTGTCGGATACCTGCGCTAACCGCAGAGGCCCTAAATTTTCAATTCCTCCCCTCAGGGATAACAAATGAAAGTTAAAAACTATGAAATATGGCTTAAAATATGGCTAATGGAAGCAACTCTTACTTGAAGAAGACGAGATCCGGATTCGTGCACTCGATTGTTCACAGTCGTCACGGCAAGATCGCAACGAAAATGGCTCACTATCGCTCTACAAAGAGGTAAAGAGGTGAAAAGTAAATATGTTTTTACCTTTGGTAATATTTATAGCTTTTAAAAATAAAAATTAGGTTTTGGGACTTGTTTTTTCGATATTTTACTATATTTTTGTCAAAAAATGGGTTTTACACTTGCTTTTTGTGCAACGACAGGTTTTCACGCGATTAGGACGACAACACGAGTTGTATTTTATGCTTTTTCGGACTCGGTAAAAACACGAAAAATTCACTACTGGAGTCACCTTTCAGCTCTTTTCTGACTCTCTAAAACTGAAAAGATCGCCGAGTCGCTTGTCGTTTTGAGCTCATTAAATTGGTTGCGAAACGACATCTACCCAGTATACGTTTACCCCTTTTTCGGGTTGGGATAGATTATTTACGAAAAATGAATACCCTAGCCTATCGAGACTAGGAGGTTCTCTTAGACATAGTTTTCTACCTTTTCAGATCTGTGGGACTATCTACAAAAAGGGACTGGTGGAGTTTTCTTTTCCGCTGTCTTTTCAAACTCTCTAAACATGAAAAGATGTTGAGTTCTTCCTTTGTTAGACTCGTTAAAAATTGATGACATCGAACTCTGTCGTAATGACGTTACTCGAGTTCCTCCTTCCTAGGGCTCGTTAAATGTACTAGGTTGGATTTTTCCGAAGAAAAAACTTATATTACAAGCACATGCTATCCCCTTCAAGCTTGTTTTCAAAAATAATTGGGGTACTCACCAGAAATGGTGGGGGGAAATGGAACCAGTATTATAGTCATGTCGGCATTATTTCGCTCTTGAACATGGCACTTGTCTGCATTCGTGTCGGATTGGGGACATCTCATCTCGTTATCTACTTGCTTCCATGGGTTTGGGTAATCTCTTTTGACCGTTCATCTACTCTTTTCCATGTCACCATGACCTCAAATCCTTTGATGTCAAATACTATCAAATCCAAGGTCGTGTTGCCGATATGTTCAAGAGAAGTTGGCCTCTGTAGTTTTCAACCTCACTCTGATTCTCTGTTGGTCTTGATTCACAAACATTATGTTCCTCTGTCTCGTGTCAATGATGTGGGAAACCTTATGGCCCGCTTTCGATCAAGGTCACTTCTTGTCGACTTCAGCTCATTATCCGGGAAGTTGGTCTAGATACTCCCTTCAGGTACCTTGGAGCCTACATGCCTCAATGGCAGGTTTTTCGCATTCGACGCAAGGTTTTCATTATTGGCCTTCGATCGGATGATTCTGCGGGTGTTCGACACCAGCTCACTGTTCACATTCCATGGATTATACCTCTTGTACCTTGAGATCCATCGTCATTATTGGTGGTTCCTCTCGCGTCTGTTAGTGGCTTTCATTATTGGTTGGTAATCAGACAATGTTCTTGCATGTTCGACTTCAGCTCACATATTTGTATGCTTGAACTTGTACTCTGTTCGGGTCGAAATGGAGCACAATAATTTTGTCTGATAAACATCCAAGCTGCGGGTTCTTTTGTGGATTATTATGATTTATTACATGACACATTCGATTGGATGGCTGTATGGTCAATTTAGTGTGTCCTAAATTGCTGCATTTAATTGTCAATCCGGGAATCGTAAGCTGATGAAGTGCGGCGCACTATATGTGCAAGATAACCTCTTTCTTAACTTTTTGTCGTTTGTGGTCTTTCTAAGGTAAAATGGAAATTCTAAAGTGAAAATCAAGCTTGGTTATATTTATTCAAGGAAGTGATATCCCCTATAATGATTTATGCATAAAATTTCCTAATTCCTAATTCTACTAATAAAATATGCTCTTCACACACGAGTTGAAAATATGGATATATTCAACATATAAAGTCTAGTAATAAGGATCTATACATCAAGATAACAGAAGGATTTGCAAACCTCAAACATGTGAAATCACTGGACGTCATCAACTTGGACTGGGAAGATCAATCTCAAGAAGTAATAGTATGAAACTAGGAGATGGAGTACTAGTAGCCAAAAAATTTTAGTTATTTATGGAAAATGAAGATGCCTACTTCTTTTTATTGGAACTTGGGAAAGGAGTACACTCCAAACTTCATAACATGACAACCAGGTTTAATGGATATCTCCTTGACATAAAACAAGTTGGTGATGCTACCATAGATTGAACTACTATATTGGTTTGTATATATAAAAATGTTGATGTAGACTGACCTCACATATGTAAATTGTTGTATAATAGATGGATTCATAGTGAATTCAATGAAATTAGTAACCAACAAGGTGAGGCACTAATCTGTATCATTTTTGCAGGACCTTCTCCTTCCTCCCCAAATAATTGTTTATAATATAATTTTAAAAGTGAATGAGGCTGGTAATGAATTATAATCACTTATGTTGAATGAATGCGTAGGTATAAATAGAATTAACATGCTATAGTAAGACTTTTTACAAATAGTATAAAGATGAATAAGCTCCCTTAAGTAGTAAATTGATGGCTTTCCTTTTCTTGATAAAGGAAAAATTTGTGTATGGTATTTTGTTAATATTGAGATATTCCTTATATGTACATGATGAGACTTTGAGGCTATCATGCCCTCCCAAAAGAGCTCATGTCCCCAAGTAGGATTCCGATGTTAAACACTATTTTGTATAAATATCTTGCATATGATATTCACCATATTTTTCAAGAATTTTCAAAGATGACATGGTTAGAAATTTGGTAGAAAATGGCATCATGGATT
Organism: Pinus albicaulis; assembly: GCA_034641835.2. Taxonomy (NCBI): domain Eukaryota; kingdom Viridiplantae; phylum Streptophyta; class Pinopsida; order Pinales; family Pinaceae; genus Pinus; species Pinus albicaulis. The sequence continues at coordinate 1,315,819,733 of CM076575.1, forward strand.
GTCGGTCTTGACTGGCTAAATTTTTTTTTGATGCCTCAAAAATACATACCATTGATGAAAAACATACAATAGAGTTTTAAAGAAAATGTGTGCCAGTTATTTAAAATAATTTTCAATCTTAGGGATAGCATTGGTGATAACTATAGACTGATCAGAATGTGATCGATTAAGTGTTAAGGTAGTTTGATTAGTTTGTCATTAAGATTGATTGTTAATTGAAGAGAGCTTTAAAGTGAAAGACAACATAAACCAACAACAAATAAATGATTAAAATACAACAAAAAACTGAGAGAAGAAGAGGCAAACAGTTGATTACGGAGTTCGTCCTTGGTGGAATACATCTCCGGGTATGTTTTCAAGTGGGCATCCACTTTATTAGGATTGAACCAAGGAATTCTTTACACAGAAAAAAAACTAGATTGATTATGCTCGCAGGCACTTTTGGTCTCTGAAAACAGGAAGACATCTCTCTCAGCTTTCCAACGCGTGTCTCTACACTCTATTCCGACTCCCGACAGTCGAGCAATACTGAAATTGCACTCCAATTCTCTCAAAGCCTTCAATCATCGATGATCTTCATGAAGAAATGCCATGGTTTAAATAAGAATTGGTCGAACCTCCATTTCCCCATTTAACATTTGGTTTAGAAAATAAAGGGATAAGGGGTCGAATTTCTTCATTGTACAAGAACCTTGGATAAAAATCCCTCAACCTTTGGTGCAGAATTAAATATAAAAACCCAAAATTGACCTTACATTAAATTTCTTAACCATTCCTGCTAACTAACAAGGCGGAAGATTTAATACAGAGCACATGACAGGTTTACGTTCCAGTGGTTAGGGTCTATCCTGACAGTTAGTTAGCACGATATGATCATTGTTTTCTTATAACTGAGTATCATGAGTTATAGCATGCATTTAGACATCATAGTACAATATGGATTTATAGCATGCATGTAGACATCATTACATAATTCAATGTATTCTTAGGTATACAAAATACTTAGATGGAGAAGTTGCAATAAATATTTTTACTCAACTAAAAAAAATTCGTAATTCTAGTGAACATGCTAAGTGATCATTAACCTAAGTTATCATTAACCACCATGGCCTTGATTACAATAACACATGTGAGCCACTATGGTTAATTGATACCTTAAATATTAAAGAAACCATTGTGGCCATAACTCAAATAAAACCAACCTTTGACTCCTCTATCTCCATGTCAACCGACGAATATGGAGATATGAAATAGAATAGTATGAGAAAATGTGAAATTGAAAACACTAATTAGGGTTAGGGTTAGATAATTGGAGTCTAGAAAATAGCAGGTTGTAGAGTTATTCTAGGGTTGGATAATTGGAGTCTAGAAAATAGAAGGTTGATTTGCTTTTGAATTCAAGTTGAAATGCTACTAGATTTTGAAAATGTTTGTACTCGTAGGGTTAGGATGCCATTTTACTCTAGCATTAGAGTCATTTGAATTAGAACATTTGTATCAAAATTTAGTAATGAGAAAGCAATGAAAATTATGAAAAAGAAGAGAACTTTACACATAGAATAGCTTAATAGTCATTTTATTATTCAATCATTCAAACTTGCCACAAAATCTATATTGAAATTATCCATTCAAATTTAAAATGAATCATATATATTGAAATGATGAAACATTCGAATAAAATAGTCTATTAATTCTACATATATATGGTAATTTTAGTAATGGACTTATCTTACAAGTATAATCCATTATATAATCCATGATAAATAAATAAAATTGCATAAAATTTTGCCTTTTATATTTTATGCTACTATTTCCTACTCTCTTGCTTTACATGTGGTGCAATTGCTAATTTATTTATGTAATGTAATTACTAATTTATATTATAGAGAACACCTCCAGAATTATAAAAACCTTATTCCAAAGTGAATAAAAATATTTAATCCATTTATTAATTACCAACTAATATTAACAATTAGCTTAATCTCAACCACATGACTAATGAGACTAGTTTTAGTATTAGTTAATATGAAACCGAACTCCAAACATAATGAATGTACGAGAAGTTGACAAGAACACAGACTAGTAAGTATTACTTGATATGAAACTCCAAATACAATGAATGTAAGAGACGTAGCATAAACTAATTTTTCTTGTGATATCGATTACGTATTATAAAGTACGTGCACACACTTTGAGTTATATGGAGCAATTGGATGTGCTGTCAACCCAAGGTTACGGACCAAATCATTTTCGATATACTCGTACATTCTTCGACACATTCTGTCCACCACGCCACTAATATCAACCGCTTGCCTTCGGTTGGCCCTAACACTCTGTTGATCAGAAGGCCCCTCAATAATCTTTGAAAGCCTTTCTACGGTTCCCTCTAGCTGCTGCTGTTGATCTTCAAAAAGATTCTGTTTCAATTCTTTTTCTGTGGGTGTTAATATATCTCTGAGTATGTCATCACCAAACATGTGAAATGCAAAAGCATATGAATAAGCAAGGGCACGCCTTGATCTAAACAGCTTTTGCAGTGCATTGAAAATCTCCTCTTTGCTTTGAAAATCTAAAATACTTTTCTCTAATAATTCCCTTTGCTTTGTTTCAAGCTCGAGTGAATCCTTATGAGCTTTCCATCTGGAATAATAATGTGTGTACCTTTTCAAGTCACGTTGTGCCTTCTCAATATCCTTCTCCTGATCTTCTTTATATCGACCACAACTGTGTGCATCAATGCTTTCTGCGTTATGTGCATTTCCAGTGGCACCACCACACAACCAGCAGAAGTGTTTGCCACATACGCAGCTCACCAAGTTGCAGCCACCATCTTTATTCACGTTCTTCCCACAGTGAGGGCAAGACTTGGTATTAACTGCAATCCAATTTAATGTCTCAGACTCGCCCTTATCCCAAAGCTTCCAAATCGAACAGGAGCAAGGAGAGTGTGGTTGAGCCAAACAATTAAAGCAAAATTGATGTCCACAACTGCACTGGATCTCACAGTGAACATCTCCTTCAACTCGAACTGCATTTCCACAATGGGGAACACTAGGGCACCACTTCACTTTGTCGTTATCGTCAATATAGGACTCAAATAGGAAGCGATCGAAGCGTCGGGCTGCAGTCACTAACTTTCTTATGATGTCCATCGTTTATCTTAATAAGAAAGTGTTTCGTCATTTGGGCCGTGTAATAGCAACACCCGCTTGGGAATTTGTGGATTTGGGCCGTGTAATAGCAACACCCGTTTGGGAAAACAACCAGTCATTCCCTCTTTCTACAAATGCATCTACTAATCTCGCAAAATCCCAGCGATAATGAATCAAGATTGTGCGAGCAAGCTGTTCTTTTACAGCAAGGAGATCCATCACCTTACTTAACTCCTCTCTCTGTGCAGGCAATAAAGTTTCTTGACAGATGAGCCTGATGTTGATGTTCTGTGCTGCGGTAAAAACATCTTCTACTGCGGTAAAAACGTAGGGGTAGTAGACTTCATTTTCTTCATCGCTGCTCATCAAATCCTCCTCCCCATCAACGCTCATCAAATCAACCTCCTCCTCCTCGCTGCCCGTCATCAACTCCGCCGCCATGACAATAACAAAACCTTAATCTCGATATTTATCAGATTATGCGATGAATGAAATCCTTGTCAATATTTATGCGATTATGGTGTTACTTTCTAGTAGAAAAAGGCTGGTATCACACGGGGGCGATGATAATTGAGAAAGACGATGATAGGGTACGATCATAAATCGCCACAATGTTGCCTTATTTATAAACATGAATAGAACGGATACTCTTTGGGGTGCACTCGATCGTGGGCCAACTTACACGGCTTTGCTTTGCACATAAGAAAAATCTCTTCGTTGATAAAAACTGGACCATTTTATTTAATTTCATAGAGCTCCTCCTTCTCAATCTCATCACCATACGATTTATGGTCACCCGAAAATTCATAAGCCTCACATCTCCCTCCGACTTATGGTCAATGAAAATTGGACCACTTTATTTAATTTAATTTCATAAAGCTCTTTCTTCTTCTCAATCCTATCACCCCATGATTTATGGTCACTCCGAAAACTCATAAGTCTCACATCCTCTCAAACTTATTCTCAGTGCTATAGGATGCCCCACTCATGTCTTTTCCAAATTCATTGTCAAAAAACATCGACTCCATTCTCGCCACTCCTCCTTCATTAAAGATTTTGCAAACTTTATCCATGAAATTAAAACCCTTAAGCTTGATAAGAATGACAATATTGTTAGCTTTGACGTTGTTTCTTTATTTATCAAAATTATGGTCCCGCAAGCCCTAGACCTTATCTCTAAGTTGTGGACTCTGATACTCTTGATCCTATTAACCTTTGCCTCACCACTACTTTTTCTTCTCTAAGGGTGTTTGTTACGAGAAAACTAAGGGCACAACCATGAACTGCTCCCTCTCTCCTATTGTAGCCAAGATTTTGAAGGTCTTATTGATCACCTTTCGAGAATTCTCTCTAAAATGAACATCAAAACCTTCTTTAAACCCCCTTGAACTCTCAACCATCTCTTCGGGTGTGCCAAAGACAAAAATGACCCCTTGTCAAGTCTTGGTGTATATGAGATCCCCTTCTCTTGTGTTAAGTCCTACATAGGACAAACTGACAGATATTTTAAAACCCGATTGAGTGAACACATGGTAGACACCTACCATAATCGTGTCGCCAAATCGGCCATAGCTCAACATTCTCACTCGACTAGCGATTTTTTTTATATATATATCCAAAATACTTTCTCCTGGCCCTTCCCATTCCAGCCCAATCATTAGGGAAGCCTTCGAAATTGAGAAGCATCCCGATAACTTTAGTCGTGATGACGAGTATCATTTAAGCCAATCATGGAAGCCCACCATCCATTTTTTTCCTTTAAATACCCCATCGCTAAATCTAACCTACCCCAAATCACCCCTCCCCCTTGTTGTCACCTCTTTTCCTCTCCTTTCATCTCCCCTTTCATGTCTCTTCAATTTCCATCGTTTCAATTAATTCATTTCATTCTTAGGCCCCCTTTTGATATTTTCTTATTGGCCTTTTCTCCTCTTTAATTTTAAATTTTATTAATGTTAAAATTTTTATTAATCTTATTGGGCTTCCCCCCCTTAATTTAGGGCTTATCCAATAATGTAAAGGGCTTATCCAATAATGTAACACTTAATCATTGATCAACATCCCATCTTCAACCCTCATCTCTCAAATGAAATAAATTTATGTATAAACTTTCCACGTTCCATTTACTTTATTATTAATTTAATACCATATTCTTCTCCTATATTAATTCATTGAATACCCTAACTCTTATTATTTATTCATTTAATACATTATATATCTAATAATAAGATATTATCCAAATCATTTAATTTTAATTTTTTAATTTTAATCTGAAAAAATTAATTTAAATTTAAATTTAAATAAATATTTCAAATTCAATAATTGATTTCCCTAACAGTAAATTATCATTTATTAATTTATAAATTTGATTTTTACGAGTATAACTAATATTAAATTTATAATTTTTATTTCTAATTTTGTTTCAATACTTTGATTCATTTAATGCTCATAGACCCTCTTAACCCCCTTTATTTTAATGGCTAATTTCTTGTTCTCTATAAAATCTTGGTCCAACACTCTTCTCATTTTATGCTCTAGCTTTCTGTCGTTTAAGATGAGTGAAGTGTTCACTCAAAATGTCAAGCTCAACTAGCAAAATACACATTTCTCCAGAAACTCTCAACATTAAGTTTCAAATACCATATATTTAATTTATTTATTTTTATTTTAGGTTAAAAGTTAAAAATAATTTACCCATATATAACATTTAATGGTTAAAAGAGTAAGTTAACTTCGTATAGTCTGGTATGAGGTTATGATGCCTTTTGGTAAGTTATCAAATAGTTTAATTGCATAAATAAATACCACTTAAATATGAATGGATTACTCAAACTTGTGCAGTTAATTATATTTTAATATTAATATTAATGGTGGCTTTGAGATATGAAAATATTTTTATTCTAATTTTAAATCACATTAATCTAATAAAATAGTTTTATTTATTTATAGATTACATTTAATATAATCAAATAGTTTTATTTATTTTTATAAATAAGGAAATGTATTAATAGAATTTTACATTAAAATATGGAATAAAATAATTTTATAATAATTATTCATTAGTATATTGATATAAATTTTTAGCCATTGATCCATTATACACATCATAACAATTATCAATTTTTTTATTTTTTATTTTATTTTATTTTTAGTTTTAGTTTTATGTAATTTATGGAAGTCAACATGTTTTATTGATAATTATCACTATTAATTTTTTCTTTATTTTATTTTTAAATTTAAATTTTATTTTAATTTATTTTGTCCAAGTTAAAATATTTACAACATATTAACCATACCTATGTCCTGAAGGCTACCTCAATTGGTCATGTTCCCTCTCTCACCCCCCACCATCTATATCTATATATATCACCATCTCTTATTCTTTATCTATTTTTCTCACCTCCCCAAACACACATAGGCACTCTCTCCATATATATCTCTATTCCTCCCTCTATCTCTATCTTATTCCCTCCCCCCCTCCAACTATATATCCATATTTCTCTTTCTCTCATTCTTTGTCTCTCTATCTCACCCCCAAAACATACACACTCTCTCTCCATATCTATCTTTCTCTTTCTGTCCCTCTCCCTCTCTCTCTCTCTTCCCCTTCTCTCCCCCCTCTCTCTCTCTCCTTCTCTATCTCTTGCCTCCGACTCTCCTCTCTCCTTCACTCTCTCTCCATATCTCCCTTTTCATACCATCTCTCTCTCCAACCTTCTCCCTCTATTTCTTTCTTCTTCCCTCCCTCTCGCCCCCTCATAGAACCCCATCTATCTCCCTCTCTATTGAGTCTTATCTCTCTTCCTTTCTCTCTCTCATGTTCTCTCCCATCCCCATCTCTCTTCCCCCCTCTCGTCACTCTCTCTCTCTCTATCTTCTCTCTAGCTCTGTCACTACCTCCCTCCCTCTCTCCTTCTATCTCTCCCCTCCATCTTTGTGTTTCACACACTCTTTCTTCCCCTTATCTCCTTATCTCTCTCCTCTCCTATTCTCTCTTCCCTCATCTCCTCTCTTCCTCACTCTCTCCCTTTTCACTTCCTATCCCTCTATGTATTGGTTCTTTCCTACATATATCCCCCCCTCTAGCTCCAGATCTCTCCCCTCCTATCTCTCTTTATTCCCTCCACTCTCTCATTCTCTCTCCTACCTCCTTCCCTCTTTGTCACGCCCCTATGATAGTGGTGTCTTCCAACCTTCCAACCAACACATAGGTAGGTGTTGCACCAGCTAAAGTTTTCGTTTCAACACTACTTGAGTTCATGGACTATGCCTACCCAACACTTAACCAATTTTCCACTAAGTGTTACCATCTAGCGGAAATAATTTCATTTATCTTTCATGATTTAATATTCATATACAATGGAAATAAATATCATTCAACAATGTACACACATATCATAAATGAGAGCGGAAACTCACGAATTAGTGGAGCCTCTAAGCGACATGCAAAATTACTCTTCAATCTCGTACACCAGTTGTACAACAGTCGTGCACTTCACAAATACTACCATGTAGCCCCTATCGCTAATTCTAACCTATCCTAAATTCCTTCCCCTTCCCCCCCTTACTGTCATGTCTTTTCCTCTCCTTTAATATCCTCTTTCATGTCTCTTCAATTCCATTGTTTCCATTAATTCATTTCATTCTTAGGCCCCCTTTTCATATTTTCTTATTGGCCTTTTCTCCTCCATAATTTTAAATTTTATTAATATCGAGAATTGTATTAATCTTATTAATATTATTGGGATTTTCCCCCTTTAATTTATGGTTTATCCAGTAATGTAAAACTTCATGATTAGTCAGCCTATCCCATCTTCAACCCTCATCTCTTAAATTAAAAAAAATTATGTATAAATTTTCTTTAATTCAAAATTCCTCACTTTATTATTAATTTAATACCGTATTATTATTCTATATTAATTCGTTGAATACCCTAACATTTATTATTTATTCATTTATTATATTATATTTATAATAATAATATATTTTACAAATAATTTTAATTTTAATTTTTAAATTTTAATTTAATTTCAATTTTCAATTTAGTTTTAATTTTAATTTTAATTTAATTTTAATTTAAAATAAATATTTTAAATTCAATAATTGATTTCCATCATGGTGAATTATCATTTATTAATTTATAATTTTTTTTTTATTAGTATGATTTCATATTAAATTTATAATTTCTATTTCTAATTTTGTTTCAATACTTTGACTCATTTAGTGCTCATAGCCCCTCTTAACCCCCGATGGGTGAGGTGTTCACTTGAAACGTGAGGCTCAACTAACACCTGATTGGTGAAGTGTTCACTTGAAATGTGAGACTCAACTAACAATATAAGGATTGGTGAAGTGTTCATTTAAAGATTAAAATATTCATAAAATCTTTCAGGAAAATCACATTATCATAAAAAGGGAACATGGGTTTCGAACTAACCAGTGTAGTTCATCATCAAGAAATTTCCGATGACAAACTACACTCGTTAGCTTGAAACATGTGGACCCCTTTTTATGATAACGCAATTTTCGTGAAGAGTTTTATGAATAATTATGGATCAGTGATGTTTGCACTTGAAAATAAGATTAAACTACTACTACTAATAATAATAATAATTAATTGAACTATAAATTTATTTTAAGTTATAATGATTTTCATTACACTTTATTTTAAGTTATAATTATTGTAATTACATTTGCACCAGTTCATATTCATCTTAATTATCGATCTACCAAGATTTTAAAGGAATCAAATCTCTTTTCACTTTAAAAGTGGTTTGCATCTCAAGAAATTTGATCCCTCTTTTTTTTGACCAAGTTAAAATATTTACAACCAATTACAACATCTTTACCCCAAGTATGTTCTGAAGGCTACCTCAATTTTTCGAGTTCCCATCCCTAAAGCACCTCGCTAATGGGAGGTCATGGGGTCAATTCTCCTTGATGCCCTCCCTCAAGATAACACTCTACTAATAATCTCGCAAGAATTGATGCCCTTGAGTTAGGCTGTGCTAACAAGTTCATAAGATGGCGAGATGTGATTCCATCGGTTTAGGCTTTACTAACAAGTTGGCGGCATGGCACCTCTTAATGCTTAAAAAGTTATAATTACACTTGCATTTTACACTTTATTTTAAGTTATAATTATTGTCACTACATTTAGATCATTCTTGATTCATCTTAATTCTTCATGTGCCAAGAGACTAGAGGGATAAAATCTCTTTTCACTTTAAAATAGGTTTTCATCTCAGGAAATTTAATCCCTCTTAGAATTTAAGATGACTCTAGAATCACTTTATTATTAGTTATAATTAATTATAAATATAATTATAATTCTTTTTATTTTTTATTTAATTTTATTTTTATTTTTGGTTTTATGTAATATATCAAATTAAAAATGTTTTATTGATAACTATCATTATTATTTTTTTCTTTATCTTATTTTTAAATTTAAATTTTATTTTATTTTATTTTGACCCAGTTAAAATATTTACAACATTTTTACCATACCTATATCATGAAGGTTACCTCAATTGGTCAAGTTCCCTCTCTCTCCCCCACCATCTATATCTATATATATCACCATCTCTTCTTCTTTATCTATCTATCTCACCTCCCCAAACAAACATAGACACTCTCTCAATATATATCTCTATTCCTCCCTCTATCTCTACCTTCTTCCCTCTCCCTCCTCCAACTATATATCTATATATCTCTTTCTCTCATTCTTTGTCTCTCTATATCACCCCAAACAAATACACACTCTCTCTCCATATCTATATATTTCTTTCTCTCTCCCTCTCTCTTTCTTCCCCTTCTCTCAGCCCCCTCTCTCTCCCCCCTTCTCTATCTCTTCCCTCCCAGTCTCCTCTCTCCCTCACCATCTCTCCATCTCTCCCTTTTCACACCATCTCTCTCTCACACTTTCTCCCTCTATTTATTTCTTCTTCCCTCTCTCTCGCCCCTTTCTACAACTCCATCTCCCCCCGTCTCTCTCTCTCTCAAGTCTTATATCTCTTCCTTCCTCTCTCTTCTTTACTCTCCCACCTACCTCTCTCTCTCCCCCTCCCATCACTCTCTTTCTATCTTCCCTCCAGCTCTATCACTATCTCCCTCCCTCTCTCATTCTATCTCTCCCCTCCATCTTTGTGTTTCACACTCTCTCTATTCCTCTTATCACCTGATCTCTCTCTTCTCCTCTTCTCTCTTCCCTCCTCTCCTCTCTCCCTCACTCTCTCCCTTTTCACTTCCTCTCTCTCTCTCTCTTTCCACCTTTATCTATCTATGTATTTTCTCTTTCCTACCTCTCTCCCAACCTCCAGCTCCATATCTCTCCCCTCCTCTCTCTCTCTCGTCCTTCCACTCTCTCATTCCCTCTCATACCTCCCTCCCTCTATGTCATGCCCCTATGTTAGTGGTGTCTTCCAACCAAGACATTGGCTAGTGTGGCACATCTGAAATTTTTAATTTCAACACTACTTGAGTTCAAGGACTATCATGTACTCGAAATTATTTCATTTATCTTTCATCAGTTAAGATTAATATGTAGTGGAGATAAATATCATTCAACAATGTACACACATATTCTAAATGAGAGGGAAAACTGAAAAATTAGTGCAGCCTCTAAACGACATGCACAATTGTTGTTCAATCTCGTGCACGAGTCGTGCAATTCACAATTACTACCATACAACCCCTGCATGTTTATTCCTCAATGTGATCATCACTTTGTAGCTCCTTCATGCCATTTTTTACTCATTATCTCTTCATGAAGCCCTCAGCCTGCACTACCGTGTTACCCCATCGTGCTATAAACTAACTCTCAGTTCACCCTGCTGACAATGTCATGTCACCATGACACATGTTCCTCGCTAGGTCTTCAATCTTGTGATGCTGCACTATGCCATCGCGGTCCACAGTAATGTAACTCTGCCTGAACAGTATGTGCAACAACCCTATGTTGTGTTCTGCATGAACTATCGATGTTGCATTTGTGTGTCATGCTATCATTAGGTATACTACTACCTTGTGACTTGTCCCCTTGGAGTTTGGCTCTTCACCTGACCTGTCGAAACCCAAAAACTCCCCTTCAGTAATACTTCAATTCCGTAGCTCTGCCACATCTATGCCCATATGCCTCAGCCTCCTTCACACTTCATTCAACTCTAACTTTATGCTTTATGGTTCGATGATTCGATGCCTCCTTCCACTGAATGAATCTTCCATATATATCCACCCTCCACCGATGGAAATTATTCATGAATCGACGCATCCTTTGGTTGCAAAATGGGATAACCCACCTATGTCCCCCCAAACAACCTATGCACATGCTAAAAACACAACCCTTCAATATCGTTTGGTCATGGGTTGGCATATTCGTGCTACCCACGACTTTCCCATCACATGGTTTCCTCACCTGCAACCTAAAAGAGAAAATATCCCATCATATTAGACTTTATATAGGCCCCCAAATGCAAATGAACAATGCCGTCCTAAACTGATAGTTCTGGAGAAAAGACCAAAAGGCTTGGGGTTAGGAGATGATCCTAATGCTCCCATCACTAAAAGGAAGAATTTGTATTCTAACGGGATTATATTTTGGTTTGAAATGAGTAAATACATACTTGTAATAATTAGTGTCATGGATAACTGGAAACCTAGGTTATTGTGTGTATTTAAGGGGTGTCAATTTGTGGTTATAGAATGGACTTGCTACTGAGATTGATATTTTACATAAACTACCACCAAGGTTTTATTCCATACTATACCATTGTTGTATTTTGACGCCTGTATTACTTCACATGTTATTATTTTATTTTATGGAAATCACATTGTTTTCTTACAGATACAACAAATTCTTCAATGGATCCCCCTCGATCTGAACATGATTGGGTCACTAACATCACACAAATTGGTGATTTTCGAAGTTTTTTGTTAAGTATTTTCTCTTAGATTTGTGCACTGGTTGTTGTTCATGTTGTTAATGTAGCGTGTGAATGTATGGAGGGATTCAACATCCAAATATTTTGATTTCACTTGAATAACATAGACCGACCTGCCATCGCTCTACTTATCACATCATTCAAGGTGCATTTGAAAGGACTCGTAATTGATGTAGTTCGTATTCTAATTCATGTAATACTTCACGTGTTATTATTTTCCTAATGGAAATTTCAATTTTATCTTACAGATACATCAACTTATTTAATGGATAACCTTTGATTTGAACATGATTAGGTCACTAACATCACACAAATTGGTAATTTTCCAATTTTGTTGCTATGTATTTTCTCTTAACTTCGTGCACTAGTTTATTTTGATGTTTTTTATGTTGTTAACGTAGTGTGTGAATGGTTGTAGGGCTAAAACATCCCAATATTGTGCTTTCAATTGAAGAATTTGTATAGTGATGCATGTATTACTTGACATGTTATTATTTACTCATTTGAAAATGTTATTGTTATCTTATAGATACAACAACTTCTCCCCCACAATATGAACATGATTAGGTCATTGACATCACAGGAATTGGAGACAAGACGTAAATTGGCTTCTCAAACAAATTGTCAGAGAAATCACAACTTCTTCTTCTTTAATCTCCCACATAACAACATTCATGCCATGAACGTTATTGTAGTTTATGATCTTAGGTTGTTGAGGATTCTTGATGGAGTGACCAACTTTGGTTAGGTGAGATTCCTAGCCAAGGGTATCTTGTTGTTAGGGTTTTATTAGCTTCCATAGCTAGGGTTAGGAGAGCTTGTAATTGTCACAGCTTTTGATAAGCTACGAGTATGTACATATAATTCATATTTTCTATATAAATAAAGTGTTTTAGCAGTCCAATAATTGAGTACTTGAAGATTTGATTCCAATAATTGAGTACTTTGCTAATGATATTTCCAACATTTTCTGATAATTCCAGTTTGACATAACAGAAGGTTGAAATTATTATTGTTTTAGCATATATATGTGCCCCAAAAATGTACCTACTTTATTTTGTCTAGATATTTAATTTTAAAACCTGATTTGTTCATGTGCATGATAACTGAAACCATTTTCCAAAAGATACAATGCCTCTTGCATAAGATTAAAGGTAAGACCATTAATTTCAGTTCAATTATTATGAAATGCAACACTAACAGAATGAAGGTACATTATCAAATCTCTTCAATACTAGTATGCAACTAGTAATACAAATATGGCTATAGCATATAACAAAAAGGAAAATTTTTGAGACCTTTGGTTTATTTCTTATACCTTTATCAGTGTGGGCACAATAAAAAATGTTGAGAGTTTCTTAAAGATAGTGAATAGATGGTGAAATAATTCCTATTATACAAGTCTTTGACCTCCAACCCAATGAATAATGTAGAAGACTTGTATGGTTACTATTTCTATACACTGCTATGAATATAGTTTTTAATATAATAATAATAAATGTAAATGTAAATGTAATAATAAACAATAATTCATTAACTAATCATTATTTAGTAAGTGATGAAGAGGCATGCCTTAGAGACATAGCTAGTCGTGAAAGGGAACTTGCCTAGGGTTTATAAGAAAACCCCCATTGTCATTTGTAATCATGCCATCATCAATTCATTATATAATATAGAACTTACAATTTCTATCCTACAATAGATATATTTTTCTATGAAGTATTTTAATTTTTTCGCTATGTATATGATTGTTGGTCGCCACATTGATATCCAAGCTATGCCTGATCCAGCCTTTGGCCATCAAACCATCCTTTTTGTTGTCATAATCAAAGTGTTTCACTACACCAGTGTTGGAGATTCTCCATTCCAGTGGATTTGTCGGTAGGCCTTTGGCGATAATAAAAATTTGAAAAAAAAAGGTGAAAGAAATATATTAAAAAAAATACTAGTAAAAAAATTAATAGACTGAGAAAAAAAATTTATTTAATAAAAATCAATTAAAAAAATAAATAAAAAAAGCATAACTTGGAAAATGATGAAGAAATTAATAAGAAAAGGAAGAAATAAGCAACATTTTGTATTACGATAGTATTATTGTTGATTAAAAGTAATATAGTACAAAATTAGGTAGTAACTAACATAATCAGTCAAGACGCATATTTGTTGGAACTTGCATCAAACACTAGAATTAGGGCATAGTAATATATGTATTGGTGGTCATAAATAACCACGAACCCATGTTACCCTTCCGATGTTATATCCTAAAAACTGCAATAGAATATTTCCGACTGGGGAATCATGTACGTTTTAGTTGCATCTGGAATTTATACCAATTATCGTAATCGATTCCATTTGATTCCAAGGTAGGTGATTGGAAGAAGTTTATGGTCCTTGATGCTACTAAACAACATTTGTTGGTTTTTTAATCCACTTCGTCGTTTCATGGTAAGAAAAAATCCACACATAGTCCAGCAGAACCTTGTAGACACTCGTATCCCTGTCCTCGTCGTCATCACGATTAGGTGTATCCTCTGCCGAAAATGACCTGCTACAACCCATTTTTTTCTTGTCGCCTTTTTTATTGCTTCCTCCAACTCTCGACTGCCACATCCATCATCGACCGACCTCGCATGATGGATTCATAGTAAATTGTTGTTTAATATATGGATTCATAGTGAATTCAATGAAATTAGTAACCAACGAGGTGAGGCACTAAGCTGTATCATTTTTGGAGGACCTTCTCCTTGCTCCCCAAATAATTGTTTATAATATAATTTTAAAAGTGAATGAGGCTACAAAGTAATCTCAAGCACTAATCATGAATTAACATGCTATAGTAAGATTTTTTTACCAATAGTATAAAGATGAATAAGCTCCCATAAGTAGTAAATTGATGGGTTTCCTTGTCTTGATAAAGGAAAAATTTGTGTATGGTATTTTTCTAATATGGAGATATTCCTTATATGTACATGATGAGACTTTAAGGCTATCATGCCCTCCCAAGAAGAGCTCATGTCCCCAAGTAGGATCCTGATGTTAAACACTATTTTGTATAGATATTTTACATATGATATTCACCATATTTTTCAAGAATTTTCCATGACATGGTTTGAAATTTGGTAGAAAATGGCATGATGGATTGTTGGTCTTGACTGGTTTAATTTTTTTTTGATGCCTAAAAAATACATACCATTGATGAAAAAACATACAATAGAGTCTTAAAGAAAATGTGTGCCAGTAATTTACAATTATTTTCAATCTTAGGGATAGCATTGGTGATAACTGTAGACTGATCATATTGTGATCGATTAAGTGCTAAGGTAGTTTGATTAGTTCGTCATTAATATTGATTTTTAATTGAAGAGAGCTTTAAAGTGAAAGACGACATAAACCAACATCAAATAAATGATTAAAATAGAACAGAAAATTGAGAGAAGAAGATGCAAGCAGTTGTTATGGAGTTCATCCCTGGTGGAATACATCTCCGGGTATGTTTTCAAGTGATCGTCCGCTTTATTAGGATTGAACCAAGGAAGTCTTTACACAGAAAAAAAACCAAATTGACTATGCTTGTAGGCACTTCTGGTCTCTAAAAACAAGAATATATCTCTCTCATCTTTCCAACGCGTATCTCTACACTCAATTCTGACTCTCGACAGTCGAGTAATGCTGAAAACAAAACTACATCTATCCTACTGAAACTGCACTCCAATTCTCTCAAAGCCTTCAATCATCGATGATCTTCATGAAGAAATGCCATGGTTTAAATAAGAATTGGTCGAACCTCCATTTCCCCATTTAGCATTTGGTTTAGTAGATAAAGGGATAAGGGGTCGAATTTCTTCATTGTACATGAACCTTGCATAAAAATCCGTTAGCCTTTGGCACAGAATTAAATACAAAAAGCCAAAATTGACCTTACATTAAATTTCTTTACCATTCGTGGTAACTAACCAGGCAGAAGATTTAATACAGAGCACATGAGAGGTTTACTTTCCAGCAGTTACGGTCTATCCCGACGGTTCTGGCTTATCCACTGCGTTTAAGCCTGTTCACATGGCTTAACTACATAAACACAGTTTTAACAAACACGACTTAACAATTGTCATTAGCATTGGTCTCTGCTGCAGTCTAATTAACGCCTGTCACATGGCATTAACAACTTCGACACGTTTTAGCATAGTTAGGATTGTGGTGGATTTATAAACTTTAATATAAATTTTATAGTAATGTTTTAGGAATGATTGAATGTTTTATTATTCAATCATTCAAACTTGCCACAAAATCTATATTGAGATTATTCATTCAAATTTAAAATGAATCATATATATTGAAATGATGAAACATTCGAATAAAATAGTCTATTAATTCTACATATATGGTAATTTTAGTAATGGACTCATCTTGCAAGTATAATCCATTATATAATCCATGATAAATAAATAAAATTGCATAAAATTTCCTAATTCCTAATTCTACTAAGAAAATATGCTCTTCACACACGAGTTGAAAATATGGATATATTCAACATATAAAGTCTAGTAATAAGGATCTATACATCAAGATAATAGAAGGATTTGCAAACCTCAAACATGTGAAATCACTGGACGTCATCGACTTGGACTGGGAAGATCAATCTCAAGAAGTAATAGTATGAAACTAGGAGATGGAGTACTAGTAGCCAAAAAAATTTAGTTATTTATGGCAAACGAAGATGCCTACTTCTTTTTATTGGAACTTGGGAAAGGAGTACACTCCAAACTTCATAACATGACAACCAGGTTTAATGGATATCTCCTTGACATAAAACAAGTTGGTGATGCTACCATAGATTGAACTACTCTATTGGTTTCTATATATAAAAATGTTGATGTAGACCAACCTCGTGTATGTAAATTGTTGTATAATAGATGGATTCATAGTGAATTCAATGAAATTAGTAACCAATGAGGTGAGGCACTAATCAGTATCATTTTTGCAGGACCTTCTCCTTGCTCCCCAAATAATTGTTTATAATATAATTTTAAAAGTGAATGAGGCTACAAATTAATCTCAATCACTAACCATGAATGAACAAAGATATAAATAGAATTAACATGCTATAGTAAGACTTTTTAACAATAGTATAAAGATGAATAAGCTGCCTTAAGTAGTAAATTAATGGCTTTCCTTTTCTTGATAAAGGAAAAATTTGTGTATGGTATTTTGTTAATATGGAGATATTCCTTATATGTACCTGATGAGACTTTGAGGCTATCATGCCCTCCCAAGAAGAGCTCATGTCCCCAAGTAGGATCCTGATGTTTGTTAAACACAATGTTAGAAGCACACACATGGTGTATGAGGAAGATGAACACACACACACAAAAGACTCAACACACAATGAAGGATAAGTGTGAGGCTTTCTTATTTTCCATTATACAAAGATGTACATTTAGAATACAATGGTGTGACTCTTGGTTTCACATTCCAAGGTCACTTGGACTCCATTGTGACTTTTCGCATTCCACACCTACCCATGTAGGATTAGGTGTTCCAACATCCCCCCTTAATCCGAAGGGGTATGTGTGAGTCCAAGAAAAGAGTTTTAATACAAATCTGCAAAGTATACATGGCAGCACTTGGGCTGAATCTCTCTGAAATGTTGGAAAAAAGAGATGGTTTAAGGATGACCACCAACACTGGAACGCAAAACTTGTTGCAATTCCCGGAACTCTTCCAAAACTGGCAAGAAGCTGAAGGCTTCTGCTAGAGGAATTGTCCCTCATAAAAAAGGGAGACCTTCAACCTAAAAGAAGGGAGGTCTACTACCTGTGATGGTTTTAGGATTACCAAAAACTCTGGAATGCTTGAAGCATTTCCTGGAACTCAACCAAAGCTGGCAAGAAGCTGAAGGTTTCTGCTAGAGGAAGTGTTCCTCATATATGAAAGGGAGACCTTCGACCTAAAAGAAGGGAGGTCTACTACCTGTGATGGTTTTAGGTTATCCACCAACCAAAGATGATGGTTTAAGGTTTTCCACCAATCGAAGGCATGCTCATGGGCATTTGTGTCTCTGGCTACATCTCTGAATCTGGAATGGAAAATTGTGGCTCAGGCTCGCTTGAACTGCTGGCTACAACTCTGAACATGGAATGAGAGATTGTGGCTCAGGCTCGCTTGATCTGACGTCGAAGCTTGTACATTACCACCATTTTCCCCCGTGTGAGGGACAAGGTGAGATGATGGCGAAAACTCAGCTGCAAGTTTGCTCAATATCCGTGAACATGTTCTGACATGCGACTTGAACATCTTCTTGGCTGCTGATACCCATTGCCAAGAAGCGATCCATCCAAGATGAATCTTTGTTCTTGCAGGAGGCTTGTTTCTGAAGCATCTGTCTGAAGAATGGGTGTGCTGACCACAGTGCTTGCATGGATGAAGATCAAAACAGTGATCTTTCATATGACCAACTCGATCACAGTGTTGGCATTTTACAATCTGTTGTTGTTGTGGAACAGGATCTGGAACAACTGCAGGTGAATTGTCATATAGGAATCCGGCACTCTGAAATATGATGGGCTTTGTGTAGTCTGGAATATGAAAGGACACATCCTTGTCATATCCAAGACCAGTTCTATGCTTGTTGTGGACAAGCTCTTCCCAAGGTCTGACGATGGGCTTGAGAAGTGCAGGTTGAACTGCTGCATCTGCATGTACATCTACTCTAGTACAAGGAACTGAATGGGAATCATCTGCAACTTTATCTTCTTTCTTCTGATGAGAGTCCTTCACAATGTTCTGAACAGAAACAGGTTCAGAATGGTGACTCTTTTGCTGAATTTCGTCTTGTTGAAGCTGAGTTTCCAACTGCAAAAACTCAATATTTTCTTGTGCATCTAGCAAACAATTTCGAATGTTACAAAGAGCATGCTTGCTCATTTTTATCATATCATCAACATTGGAATGAATGAGGATATTCAACAACACTAATGCCTCATTGATTTTAGCCATTTCAACAACTTAGGCTAAAAAATGAAAGGGTGTTGGCTACAACCGAAAATGCACCCATTTACAATGTGATGCAACAAAAAATACAAATGACTCCAAGGAATTCTTAAAGTACAAAATGTGCTCCTCAAATGATGGAGGGCAATCAACAATCTTTCAACAACTCAAGTACCAATCGCAACTATGAAGAAGATGCAAATTCCACTCACAATACAATGTCAATGTCTCTGCAAAATATTTGTTTGAATGTGCAGCTGAAAACACTTGTGCAAAAGGCCTTTAAGGCAGCTGAATTTTCCTTCAAAGAGATGTTTAAAAACTGATGGCAAACTTGTCTTCAAATGTCAATTTCTTCAAAAAATCACCGTTATATTAATGCCACAAATCATATAATGTCAAATCTGCAATATGTATATACCATTTCCTCATGTGCCATTTCTTCTTTTACTGCTGTTCATGTCTTCTTCTTTCCTCTCTCTTTGTTTTTTTTTTTTAATTAAAAAATAATTAAAGAAAATTAATTAAAAATGGGAATAATTTAAAAGGAAAGGAAAAATTATGGGAATGGGATTAATTAAAGGAGAAGGAATTTTAAAATGGGGAGGAATTTATGGGGGTGGGGGATTATATTAAAATAGGAATTAATAAAAAAGCGATTATTAAGAAGAGATTATGGGTATTAAAAAGGGAGATTAATTAAAAGGGATGGGGGTTATTTAATAAAAAAGGAGTTATTAAAAAAGGGAATGGCGGTTATTTAATTAAAAAGGAAGGGGGTTATAATTTATTGAAATGAGAGGGGAGGGAATTTAGTAATGGAGGAAGGGATTTATTAAATTAAAATTAACGTGGGGGGGTCATATTATATGGGAGGAATTTTAGTTTAAAAAGGAGGGGAAGGAAAATAATTAAAAATGAAGTTGAAAAAAAGGGCCGAATGTATGGGGAGGGGTGTATGTGATAAGGAGGAATTGGAGATAATGTGAAGTCGGGGGTTTGGAGGGGCGGCAAAGAGCCGACGGGTGAGGAGAGGCGTAAGGAGGGAGAGCTCACGGTAAGGGGAGGTGGAGTGGGACGAGTGTAGTGTGCAGGGGTGTGTGAGATTGCAGAGAGCCGTGTGATAGTCGCGAGGGGGAGAGCAACGTATGTGAGTGCAGAATGCTTGGAGGTATGGGTAAGTGAGGGGGGAGAGGTGTTTGGTAAGACGAGTTGAGTGGAGGTCGTGATGGCCAAGAGCGTAGATTGCAGAGCGTATAACGAATGGGTAATGGGGATGTGTGAGCGTAGATGAGTGCTGCATTAGGTGGAGTGATAAGGGTTGAGATATTTGCAGGAGGAGCGATGTGAAGTGTATGGAGGGATAAGTGAGGTCGTGTTGCAGGCGTGGGTTTAAGGAGTAAACGGTAGCGCATTGGTTGAATTATGGAGAGAGGGCCGGCTATCTGGAGCGCCGTTGAGAGTTGCAGGTGGAATGGGGAAGGCCGAAAGGCCAAGGGCTGAGTAGGCGGTTGTTGTAGATTTTTAATTTATTTATTTATTTTATTTTTAAATATAACAACAGAGAGTAGGAAATTATCATTAAAACAACAGCAGAATCTCCAGATATTGCAGAGAAGACTCAGAAACTTTTCCAGTAGTCCAGCAGCAAAAAATATGTAGTCCAGAAGCTCAGAAATTTTTACAAAAATCTCAAGACTTTTCAGAATATTTTAGCAGCAGAAAATCCAATAGAAAATCAGAATTATTTTACAGTAAAACCAAAAACTTCTTCAAAACCCCACTTTGAACAGTATTCCAGCAGCTCTTCCAAAGTAGAATTAAAGGCAAAAAATGCAGAGAAAAGATCAGAATTTATAAAACATTCAGATGTGCTTCTTCAACACCATTGCTGCTTTAAAACAAATTCTGAATGCTGCCAATTTCTGAATGCTGGGATTTTGAATGCTGCTCTTCTTCAAAACACTTATGAATGGCGGCAAAAACACTGCTGGAGAAACTCTGAGTGCTGCAAAAATGTCAAGAATTTTGCAGATATGCACAGGCCATAAACACAAATGGCTCACTCAAATTGGAGCAGGGCCAGCAATCGCCCGCTTTGATACCATGTTAAACACCATGTTATAAGCACACACATGGTGTATGAGGAATATGAACACACACACACAAAAGACTCAACACACAATGAAGGATAAGCGTGAGGCTTTCTTATTTTCCATTATACAAAGAAGTACATTTATAATACAATGGTGTGACTCTTGGTTTCACATTCCAAGGTCACTTGGACTCCATTGTGACTTTTCGCATTCCACACCTACCCATGTAGGATTAGGTGTTCCAACAATGTTAAACACTATTTTGTATAAAAATTTTACATATGATATTCACCATATTTTTCAATAATTTTCCAAGATGACATGGTTTGAAATTTGGTAGAAAATGGCATCGTGGATTGTTGGTCTTAACTCGTTAAATTTTTTTCTGATGCCTCAAAAATACATACCATTGATGAAAAAACATACAATAGAGTTTTAAAGAAAATGTGTGCCAGTTATTTACAATCATTTTCAATCTTAGGGATAGCATTGGTAACAACCATAGACTGATCAGAATGTGATCGATTAAGTGCTAAGGTAGTTTGATTAGTTTGTCATTAAGATTGATTGTTAATTGAAGAGAGCTTTAAAGTGAAAGACGACATAAACCAACAACAAATAAATGATTAAAATACAACAAAAAACTGGGAGAGGAAGAAGCAAACAGTTGATTACGAATTTTGTCCCTCGTGAACTACATCTCCAGGTATGATTTCAAGAGGGCGTCCACTTTATTAGGATTGAGCCAAGGAATTATTTACACAACAAAAAAACTAGATCAACTATGCTCGCAGGCACTTCTAGTCTGCGAAAACAGGAAGACATCTCTCTTAGATTTCCAACGCATGTCTCTACATTCAATTCCGACTCCCGACAGTCAAGCAATGCTGAAAACAAAACTGCATCTATCCTACTGAAATTGCACTCCAATTCTCTCAAAGCCTTCAATCATCGATGATCTTCATGAAGAAATGCCATGCTTTAAATAATAATTGGTCGAACCCCCATTTCCCCATTTAGCATTTGGTTTAGCAAATAAAGGGATAAGGGGTCGAATTTCTTCATTGTATAAGAACCTTGGATAAAAATCCCTTAACCTTTGGTGTAGAATTAAATATAAAAACCCAAAATTGGCCTTACATTAAATTTCTTAACCATTCGTGCTAACTAACCAGGTGGAAGATTCAATACAGAGCACATGACAGGTTTACTTTCCGACGGTTACGGTCTATCCTGACGGTTAGTTAGCAGAATATGATAATTGTTTTCTTCTAACTGAGTATCATGAGTTATAGAATGCATTTAGACATCATAGCACAATTTGGATTTATAGCATGCATGTAGACATCATTACATAATTCAATGTATTCTTAGGTATACTAAAATGGAGAGGTTGTTGCAACAAATATTTTTACTCAACTAAACAAAATTCGTAATTCTAGTGAACATGCTAAGTGATCATTAACCTAAGTTATCATTAACCACCATGGCCTTTATTACAATAACACATGTGAGCCACTATGAATAAAAATATTTAATCCATTTATTATTTACCAACTAATGTTAACAATTAGCTTAATCTCAACCACATGACTAATGAGACTAGCATTAGTATTAATTAATATGAAACCGAACTCCAAACATAATAAATCTACGAGAAGTTGACAAGAACATAGACTAGTAAGTATTACTTGATATGAAACTCCAATTACACTGAATCTAAGAGACGTATCATAAACTAATTTTTCTTGTGATATCGATTACGGATCATAAAGTACGTGAACACCCATTGAGTTATATGGAGCAATTGGATGTGCTGTCAACAATATTAACACCCTGTTCACATGGCTTAACAATATTAACACAATTTTAACAAACACGACTTAACAACTGTCATTAGCATTGGTTTCTGCTACAGTCTAATTAATGCGTCTTACATGGCATTAACAACTCCGACACGTTTTAGCATAGTTAGGACTGTGTTGGATTTATAAACTTTAATATAAATTTTATAGTAATGTTTTAGGAATGATTGAATGTTTTATTATTCAATCATTGAAACTTGCCACAAAATCTATATTGAGAGTATCCATTCAAATTTAAAATGAATCATATATATTGAAATGATGAAACATTCGAATAAAATAGTCTATTAATTCTAAATATATGGTAATTTTAGTAATGGACTCATCTTGCAAGTATAATCCATTATATAATCCATGATAAATAAATAAAATTGCATAAAATTTCCTAATTCCTAACTCTACTAAGAAAATATGCTCTTCACATACGAGTTGAAAATATAGATAGATTTAGCATATAAAGTCTAGTAATAAGGATCTATACATCAATATAACAGAAGGATTTTCAAACCTCAAACATGTCAAATCACTGGCATCATCAACTTGGAATGGAAAGATCATTCTCAAGAAGTAATAGTATGAAACTAGGAGATGGAGTACTAGTAGCCAAAAAAAATTAGTTATTTATGGCAAACAGAGATGCCTACTTCTTTTTATTGGAACTTGGAAAGGAGTACACTCTAAACTTCATAACATGACAACCAGGTTTAATGGATATCTCCTTGACATAAAACAAGTTGGTGATGCTACCATAGATTGAACTACTCTATTGGTTTGTATACATAAAAATGTTGATGTAGACTGACCTCACATATGTAAATTGTTGTATAATAGATGGATTCATAGTGAATTCAATGAAATTAGTAACCAATGAGGTGAGGCACTAATCTGTATCATTTTTGGAGGACCTTCTCCTTCCTCCCCAAATAATTGTTTATAATATAATTTTAAAAGTGAATGAGGCTACAAATTAATCTCAATCACTAAGCATGAATGAACAGAGGTATACATAGAATTAACATGCTATAGTAAGACTTTTTACCAATAGTATAAAGATGAATAAGCTCCCTTAAGTAGTAAATTGATGGCTTTCCTTTTCTTGATAAAGGAAAAATTTGTGTATGGTATTTTGTTAATATTGAGATATTCCTTATATGTACATGATGAGACTTTGAGGCTATCATGCCCTCCCAAAAGAGCTCATGTCCCGAAGTAGGATCCCGATGTTAAACACTATTTTGTATAAATATCTTGCATATGATATTCACCATATTTTTCAAGAATTTTCTAAGATGACATGGTTAGAAATTTGGTAGAAAATGGCATCATGGATTGTCGGTCTTGACTGGCTAAATTTTTTTTCTGATGCCTCAAAAATACATACCATTGATGAAAAACATATAATAGAGTTTTAAAGAAAATGTGTGCCAATTATTTACAATCATTTTCAATCTTAGGGATAGCATTGGTGATAACTATAGACTGATCAGAATGTGATCGATTATGTGCTAAGGTAGTTTGATTAGTTTTTCATTAAGATTGATTGTTAATTGAAGAGAGCTTTAAAGTGAAAGACGACATAAACCAACAACAAATAAATGATTAAAATACAACAAAAAACTGAGAGAAGAAGAGGAAAACAGTTGATTATGGAGTTCGTCCCTGGTGGAATACATCTCTGGGTATGTTTTCAAGTGGGCATCCACTTTATTAGGATTGAACCAAGGAATTATTTACACAGAAAAAAAACTAGATTGATTATGCTCGCAGGCACTTTTGGTCTCTGAAAACAGGAAGACATCTCTCTCAGCTTTCCAACGCGTGTCTCTACACTCTATTCCGACTCCCGACAGTGAGTAATACTGGAAATCGCATCTACCTTCAAAGCTTAATCATCGATAATCTTCATGAAGAAATGCCATGGTTTAAATAAGAATTAATTAACTCTCCATTTCACCATTTAGCAATTGGTTTAGAAAATAAAGGGATAAGGGGTCGAATTTCTTCATTGTACAAGAACCTTGGATAAAAATCCCTCAACCTTTGGTGCAGAATTAAATATAAAAACCCAAAATTGACCTTACATTAAGTTTCTTAACCATTCGTGCTAACTAACCAGGCGGAAGATTTAATACAGAGCACATGAGAGGTTTACGTTCCAGTGGTTACGGTATATCCCAACAGTTAGTTAGCACGATATGATAATTGTTTTCTTATAACTGAGTATCATGATTTATAGCATGCATTTAGACATCATAGTACAATATGGATTTATAGCATGCATGTAGACATCATTACATAATTCAATGTATTCTTAGGTATACAAAATACTTGGATGGAGAGGTTGTTGCAATAAATATTTTTGCTCAACTAAAAAAAATTCGTAATTCTAGTGAACATGCTAAGTGATAATTAACCTAAGTTATCATTAAACACCATGGCCTTGATTACAATAACACATGTGAGCCACTATGGTTAATTGATACCTTAAATATTAAAGAAACCATTGTGGCCATAACTCAAATAAAACCAACCTTGATTCCCCATTCCATGTCAACTAACTTAAGAGGCAGAGATATGAAAGAGAATATATGAGAAAACGTGAAATTGAAAAATAATAATTAGGGTTAGGGTTAGATGTCTGGAGTCTATTATGGAAAATAGGAAGGTTGTAGAGTATTCTAGGCTGGATAATTGGAGTCTGTGTTAGTAGGCTGTTGATTTTGCTTTTCCATCTATTAGGCTACTAGATTTAAAACAGCCAGTTTTTGTATTGAACATTTTTTATATCTAAAATAGAGTCATTTAACTATACGAGAATACTTTGTATCAAAATGTATAGTAAAAAGACAAGAAAGTGTGTCTAAAATTTGTTAAAAAGGAAAAGAACTTTACACAGAATGAAGCAATAGTCATTTTATTATTCAATCATTCAAACTTGCCACAAAATCTATATTGAAATTAATTAGTCTAAATTTAAAAATGAATCATAGACATTGAAATGACAGTAATTATATAAAATAGTCTATTAATTCTACATATATATGGTAATTTTAGTAATGGACTTATCTTACAAGTATAATCCATTATATAATCCATGATAAATAAATAAAATTGCATAAAATTTTGCCTTTTATAGTTTATGCTACTATTTCCCACTCTCTTGCTTTACATGTGGTGCAATTGCTAATTTATTTATGTAATGTAATTACTAATTTATATTATAGAGAACACCTCCTTATACCAGAATTATAAAAACCTTATTCCAAAGTGAATAAAAATATTTAATCCATTTATTAATTACCAACTAATATTAACAATTAACTTAATCTCAACCACATGACTAATGAGACTAGTATTAGTATTAGTTAATATGAAACCGAACTCCAAACATAATGAATGTACGAGAGGTTGACAAGAACACAAACTAGTAGGTATTACTTGATATGAAACAGAACTCCAAATACAATGAATGTAAGAGATATATCATAAACTAATTTTCCTTCTGATATCGATTACGTATCATAAAGTATTTGGACACCCTTGGAGTTATATAGAGCAGTTGGATGTGCTGTCAACCGAAGGTTATGGACCAAATCGTTTTCGATATACTCATACATTCTTCAACGCATTGTATCCACCATGCCACTAATATCAACCAATTTCCTTCAGTTGGCCATAACACTCTATTGATCATAAGGCCCCTCAATAATCTTTGAAAGCCTTTCTATGGTTCCCTCTAGCTATTGTCGTTGATCTTCAAAAATATTCTATTTCAATTATTTTTCTGTGGGTGTCAAGGTATCTATGAATATGTCATCACTAAACATGTGAAATGAAAAAGCATATGAATAATCAAGGGCACGCCTTGATCTAAACAACTTTTGCAGTGCATTTAGTAACCAACTATAGTTGGTAAAACTGGACTCCTTGCTTCGAAAATCTAAAATATTTTTCTCTAATAATTCCCTTTGCTTTGTTTCAAGCTCGAGTGAATCCTTATGACCTTTCCATCTGGAATAATAATGTGTGTACCTTTTCAAGTCACGTTGTGCATTCTCGATATCCTTCTCCTGATCTTCTTTATATCGACCACAACTGTGTGCATCAATGCTTTCTGCGTTATGTGCATTTCCAGTGGCACCACCACACAACCAGCATAAGTGTTTGCCACATACGCAGCTCACCAAGTTGCAGCCACCATCTTTATTCACGTTCTTCCCACGGTGGGGGAAAGACTTGGTATTAACTGCAATCCAATTTAATGTCTCAGACTTGCCCTTATCCCAAAGCTTCCAAATCGAACAGGAGCAAGGAGAGTGTGGTTGAGCCAAACAATTAAAGCAAAATTGATGTCCACAACTGCACTGGATCTCACAGTGAACATCTCCTTCAACTCGAACTGCATTTCCACAATGGGGAACACTAGGGCACCACTTCACTTTGTCGTTATCGTCAATATAGGACTCAAATAGGAAGCGATCGAAGCGTCGGGCTTCTTCAGGATCTTCTGTAGTCACTAACTTTCTTATGATGTCTTCATCACATATGATATTACATTCGGAATCCATGCACTTAATCCGCTTACTTTGTCCATCGTTTATCTTAATAAGAAAGTGCTTCGTCCAGCACACATTGCAGAAAGTGTGACCACAATTCATCATTGTGGTGTCCTCTTCGCTCAAATCTTCATCTCCACAGACAATGCAGTCGGTAACACCCGCTTGGGATTTTAAATTCAATAATTGATTTCCATCATGGTGAATTATCATTTATTAATTTATAATTTTTTTTTTTATTAGTATGATCTCATATTCAATTTATAATTTCTATTTCTAATTTTGTTTCAATACTTTGACTCATTTAGTGCTCATAGCCCCTCTTAACCCCCGATGGGTGAAGTGTTCACTTGAAACGTGAGGCTCAACTAACCCCTGATTGGTGAAGTGTTCACTTGAAATGTGAGACTCAACTAACAATATACGGATTGGTGAAGTGTTCACTCGAAACGTAGGCTCAACTA
Organism: Pinus albicaulis; assembly: GCA_034641835.2. NCBI lineage: Eukaryota > Viridiplantae > Streptophyta > Pinopsida > Pinales > Pinaceae > Pinus > Pinus albicaulis. The sequence goes on from CM076575.1 coordinate 1,315,847,792, forward strand.
GCAATATACACATTTTAGAAGCTCTCAACATTAAGTTTCAAACACCATATATTTAATTTAATTTTTTTATTTTAGGTTAAAGATTAAAAAAACATTACCGATTTATAACATTTAATGCTTAAAACAGTAAGTTACCTTGAGTTCCATATGAGAATGTGATGCCTTTTGGTAAATTATCAAATAATTATCAAATAGTTTAACTGCATAAAGGAATACTAAAGGAATACTAGTTAAATATGAATGGATTACTCAAACTTGTGAAGTTAATTATATTTGAATATTAATATTAATGGTGGCATTGACATATGAAAATATTTTTATTCCATTTTTAGATTAAACTAATCTAATCTAATAGTTTTATTTATTTTTAGATTATATTCATCTAATAAAATAATTTTTTATTTTATTTTTATAAATAATGAAATGTATTAATGAAATTTTACATTAAAATATAGAATAAAAGATTTTTATAATAAGTATTCATCTGTATATTGATATAAATTTAATGTTTAAACAATATTGATAGCTATTGATCCATTATACACATCAAAACATTTATTTCAAGGTACATCTCATGTTGAAAAGATTAAAATATTCATAAAAATTTTCAAGAAAATCACATTATCATAAAAAGGGACCACATGTTAAAGATTAAAATATTCATAAAATCTTTCAGGAAAATCACATTATCATAAAAAGGGAACATGGGTTTCGAACTAACCAGTGTAGTTCATCATCAAGAAATTGCCGATGACAAACTACACTCGTTAGCTTGAAACGTGTGGACCCCTTTTTATGATAATGCAATTTTCGTGAAGAGTTTTATGAATAATTATGGATCAGTGATGTTTGCACTTGAAAATAAGATTAAACTACTACTACTAATAATAATAATAATTAATTGAACTATAAATTTATTTTAAGTTATAATGATTTTCATTACACTTTATTTTAAGTTATAATTATTGTAATTACATTTGCACCAGTTCATATTCATCTTGATTATCGATCTACCAAGAGTTTAAAGGGATCAAATCTCTTTTCACTTTAAAAGTGGTCTGCATCTCAAGAAATTCGATCCCTCTTTTTTTTTACCAAGTTAAAATATTTACAACCAATTACAACATCTTTACCCCAAGTATGTTCTGAAGGCTACCTCAATTTTTCGAGTTCGCATCCCTAAGGCACCTCGCTAATGGGAGGTCACGGGGTCAATTCTCCTTGATGCCCTCCCTCAAGATAACGCTCTACTAATAATCTCGCAAGAATTGATGCCCTTGAGTTAGGCTTTGCTAACAAGTTCATAAGATGGTGAGATGTGATTCCATCGATTTAGGCTTTACTAACAAGTTGGCGGCATGGCACCTCTTAATGCTTAAAAAGTTATAATTACACTTGCATTTTACACTTTATTTTAAGTTATAATTATTGTCACTACATTTAGATCATTCTAGATTCATCTTAATTCTTCATGTGCCAAGAGACTAGAGGGATCAAATCTCTTTTCACTTTAAAAGAGGTTTTCATCTCAGGAAATTCAATCCCTCTTAGAATATAAGATGACTCTAGAATCACTTTATTATTAATTATAATTAATTATAAATATAATTATAATTCTTTTTATTTTTTATTTAATTTTCTTTTTATTTTTAGTTTTATGTAATATATCAAATTCAAAATGTTTTATTGATAACTATCATTATTATTTTTTTCCTTATTTTATTTTTTAATTTAAATTTTATTTTATTTTATTTTGACCCAGTTAAAATATTTACAACATTTTTACCATACCTATATCATGAAGGTTACCTCAATTGGTCAAGTTCCCTCTCTCTCCCCCACCATCTATATCTATATATATCACCATCTCTTCTTCTTTATCTATTTATCTCACCTCACCAAACACACATAGACACTCTCTCAATATATATCTCTATTTCTCCCTCTATCTCTACCTTCTTCCCTCTCCCCCCTCCAACTATATATATATATATCTCTTTCTCTCATTCTTTGTCTCTCTATATCACCCCAAACAAATACACACTCTCTCTCTATATCTATATATTTCTTTCTCTCTCCCTCTCTCTCTCTTCCCCTTCTCCTCCCCCTCTCTCTCTCTCCTTCTCTATCTACTTACCTCCCACTCTCACCTCTCTCCTTCACTCTCTCTCCATATCTCCTTTTCATACCATCTCTCTCTCCTTCTCCCTCTATTTCTTTCTTCTTCCCTCCCCCTCCCGCTCATAGAACTCCATCTATCTCCCTCTCTATTGAGTCTTATCTCTCTTCCTTTCTCTCTCTCCATGTTCTCTCCCATCCCCATCTCTCTTCCCCCTCTCCATCACTCTCTCTCTCTGTCTCTCTCTCTCTCTCTGTCACTACCTCCCTCCCTCTCTCCTTATCTCCCCTCCATCTTTGTGTTTCGCACACTCTTTCTTCCCCCTTATCTCCTTATCTCTCTCTCTCCTATTCTCTCTTCCCTCATCTCCTCTCTTCCTCACTCTCTCCTTTTCACTTCCTATCCCTCTTTATGTATTGGTTCTTTCCTACATATATCTCCCCCAGCTCCAGATCTCTCCCCTCCTATCTCTCTTTATTCCCTCCTCTCTCATTCTCTCTCTCCTACCTCCTTCCCTCTTTGTCACGCCCCTATGATAGTGGTGTCTTCCAACCTTCCAACCAACACATAGGTGGGTGTTGCACCACCTAAAGTTTACGTTTCAACACTACTTGAGTTCATGGACTATACCTACTCAACACTTAACCAATTTTCCACTAAGTGTTACCATCTATTACCGGAAATAATTTCATTTATCTTTCATGATTTAATATTCATATACAATGGAAATAAATATCATTCAACAATGTACACACATATCATAAATGAGAGGGGAAACTCACCGAATTAAGTGGAGCCTCTAAGCGACATGCAAAATTATTCTTCAATCTCGTACACCGGTTATACAACGGTCGTGCACTTCACAAATACTACCATACAACCCACATGTTTCTTCCTCAATGTGATCATCGTTAGTAGCTCTGCATGCCATTTTTGATTCTGTTATCTCTTCATGAAGCCCTCGCTGCACTACGATGTTAACCCATCGTCTTGCAAACTAACTCTAGTTCACCACTAACAATGTCCATGTCACCACGCTGACATACTGTTCTCTTGGTCTTCAATCTTGTGATGCTGCCTGCTGCCACTCCACGGTCTCACGATGATAACGCTTTCTACTTTTTCTGAGTGTATGCAGCAAGCACGCATGTTGTGTTCTTGCATGAACTATCGATGTTGCATTTGTGTGTCATGCTATCATTAGGTATACTACTACCTTGTGACTTGTCCCCTTGGAGTTTGGCTCTTCACACGACCTGTCGAAACCAAAAAATCCCCCTTGATACTTCAATTTGTAGCTCTACCACATACATGCCCATATACCTCAGCCCTCCTTCACTTCATTCAACTCTAACTGCCTTTGTAGTTGAGTAATTCGATGCCTCCTTCCATTGAATGAATGCCTTATATATCTACCCTCACCGATGGAAATTATTCATGAATCGATGCATCATTTAGTTGCAAATGGGATAACCCACCATGTCCCCAAACGACTATGCACATACTATTTTAACCCTTCAATATGGTTTGAGTAGGTAGGTGTGTAAGTGCTACCACGACTTTCCATCCCCATGGTTTCTACTGCAACCCTAAAAGAGAAAATATCCCATCATATTGACTTTTATATAGGCCCAGATGCAAATGAGCAATGCGAGTCCTAAGGCGAGTAGTTATGGAGAAAAATACCAAAAGGCACGGGGTTAGGAGATGATCCTAATTCTCCCATCACTGTAAAAAGGAAGAATTTGTATTCTAATGGATGCCTTTTGTTTGAAATGGTAAATACATACTTGTAATAATTAGTGTCATGGATAGTGGAAACCTAGGTTATTGTGTGTATTTAAGGGGTGTCAATTTGTGGTTATAGAATGGACTTGCTACTGAGATTGATATTTTACATAAACTACCACCAAGGTTTTATTCCATACTATACCATTGTTGTATTTTGATGCACATGTTACTTCACATGTTATTATTTTATTTTATGGAAATCACATTGTTTTCCTTTACGAATCATAATAACTTCTTGATGGATCCCTTGATGCGAACATGATTGGGTCACTAACATCACACAAATTGGTGTTTTTCCAAGTTTTTTGTTGATATTTTCTCTTAGATTTGTGCCTTTGGTTGTTGTTCATGTTGTTAATGTAGCGTGTGAATGTATGGAGGGATTCAACATCCAAATATTTTGATTTCACTTGAATAACATAGACGAGCACTGCTTAATAGCTCTACTTATCACATCATTCAAGGTGCATTTGAAAGGACTCGTAATTGATGTAGTTCGTATTCTAATTCATGTAATACTTCACCTGATGGCTATTTTTCCTAATGGAGAATTTAAATTTTTATCTTCTGAGATACATCAAATTCTTTAATGGATAACCTTTGATGCGAACATGATTAGGTCACCGACATCACACAAATTGGTAATTTTCCAATTTTGTTGCTATGTATTTGCTCTTAACTTCGTGCACTAGATTTTTTTGATGTTTTTTATGTTGTTAACGTAGTGTGTGAATGGTTGTAGGGCTAAAACATCCCATGTTGTGCACTTTCAATTGAAGAATTTGTATAATGATGCATGTATTACTTGACATGTTATTATTTACTCATTTGAAAATTTTATTATTTTATCTTGTAAAATGCAACAACTTCTCCCCCACAATATGAACATGATTAGGTCATTGACATCACGGGGAACAGACAACCGTAAATTGTCTTCTCAAACAAATTTCGAGAGAAATCACAACTTCTTCTTCTTTAATCTCCCACATACCAACATTCATGCCATGAACGTTATTCTAGTTTATGATGTTAGGTTGTTGAGGATTCTTGATGGGTAGCTTTGGTTGGGTGAGATTCCTAGCCAAGGGTATCTTGTTGTTAGGGTTTTATTAGCTTCATAGCTAGGGTTAGGAGAGCTTGTAATTGTCACGACTTACGATAAGCTATGAGTATGTACATATAATTCATATTTTCTATATAAATAAAGTTTTTTAGCAATCCAATAATTGAGTACTTGAAGATTCCAATAATTGAGTACTTTGCTAATGATATTTCCAACATTTTCGATAATTCCGGAGTTTGACATAACGAGTTGAAATTATTAGTGTTGTATATATATGTGCCCCAAAAATGTACTACTTTTATACAATGATACAGTACTCTTGCATAAGATTAAAGGTAAGAGAATTAATTTCATTTCATTATTATGAAATGCAACATATGAGAATGAGCACATTATCAAATCTCTTCAATACTGGTATGCAACTGCATGTAATACAAATATGGCTATAGCATATAACAAAAAAGGAAAATTTTTGAGACCTTTGGTTTACTTCTTATACCTTTATCGGTGTGGGCACAATAAAATGTTGAGAGTTTCTTGTTAAAGATAGTGAATAGATGGTGAAATAATTCCTATTATACAAGTCTTGACCTGTTTAATGAATAATGTAGAAAGACTTGTATGGTTACTATTTCTATACTTGCTATGAATATAGTTTTTAATATAATAATAATAAATGTAAATGTAAATGTAATAATAAATAATAATTCATTAACTAATCATTATTTAGTAAGTGATGAAGAGGCATGCCTTAGAGACATAGCTAGTCGTGAAAGGGAACTTGCCTAGGGTTTATAAGCAAACCCTCATTGTCATTTGTAATCATGCTATCATCAATTCATTATATAATAGAGAACTTAAAATTTCTATCCTACAATAGATATATTTTTCTATGAAGTATTTTAATATTTCCGCTATGTATATATTTGTTGGTGTACATTGATATCCGCTATGCACGATCCGACTTTTGGCCATCAAACATCTTTTATTGTCATAATGAAAGTGTTTCGCTACACCGGTGTTGGAGATTCTCCATTCCGGTGGATTCATTGGTGAGCCTTTGGCCATAATAAAAATTTGAAAAAAAAAGTGAAAAAAATATATTTAAAAAAAAATACTAGTAAAAAAATTAATAGGCGAAAAAAATTATTTAATAAAAATCAATTAAAAAAATAAATCAAAAAAACATAACTTGGAAAATGATGAAGAAAGTAATAAGAAAAGGAAGAAATAAGCAACATTTTGTATTGCGATAGTATTATTGTTGATTAAAAGTAATATAGTACAAAATTAGGTAGCAACTAACATAATCAGTCAAGACGCATATTTGTTGGAACTTGCATCCAAACACTGATTAGGACATAGTAATATATGTATTGGTGGTCATAAATAACCACAAGCCCTTCTTACCCTTCCGATGTTATATCCTAAAAGCTGCAATAGAATATTTCAGGCGGGCATCATGTACGTTTTAGTTGCATCTGGAATTTATACCAATTATCATAATTGATTCCATTTGATTCCAAGGTAGGTGATTGGAAGAAGTTTATGGTCCTTGATGCTACTAAACAACATTTGTTTGTTTTTTAATCCACTTCGTCGTTTCATGGTAAGCAAAAATCCACACATAGTCCTGTAGAACCTTGTAGACACTCGTATCTACATCTCCATCTAAATCATCATCACAATTAGGTGTATCCTGCGCAAAAATGACCTGCTACAACCGATTTTTCTTGCCGCCTTTTTTATTGCTTCCTCCAACTCTCGGCCCTTACATCGTCCTTGACCCATTAAATTGATAGGGTAGTAGCTTTTTACACTCCTCCGCCGTCATCGAAAGACCTCACCATCATTCTATCGAACCGCTACCGATTTTTTTTCCTCTGTTGACATTCGCATACATCTTGAAGGCATGGTTATGCGTCGAAAACTGCGATTGTCATCTTAAGCGAGAAAATGACGGTTGAAATAGACGTATCGGTTGGTTACTGCTTAAAACTTAGGATACTTTGTTAGTGTGTATATAAATATATTTAGAAGTAAAGTTTAAAAAAGAGGAAGTTCTGTAATGAAAAAAGAGAGGAAGGAAGAACGTATCAAGTGTCGTCGATGAAGAAAAATGATTGAAAAAAATGGGATCGATCAGGTAAAAAATTAATGGAAATAATGGAGCTCAAGTCTAAAATGACAAGGAAGAATGGTTCTCCTATAAAGGTTTTTAATCATGCCTCACAAGATATTCACATTAACGAGGACTATACAGGGGAAAAAAGTTAACATCACTATTGGTACAACAACGTTATCCAGTAAATATTGAAATTTGGTGAATCGATTGCTAATTTCGGATGCCAATGTAGGTGAAAGAACAAATATTTTTAAAATATTAAATTAAAGATTTACAAATAAAAATAGATCATTATGAGTACATATCCTAATTTAGTGTTGTAACCATGTATGACTGCGAGGTTGACGGAATTATTGGTCAACCTTGGTTTAGAGAGTTTGAAATTGGGATTCGGGTTAGACATGGAGAAAAAAAATCTTGACGTTTCCTTATAAGGGAAAGATGATCACATTTTGAGACATGACAATGGAGTCAAAATCGATAATGTCTATATAAAAATACTTTAAGGATATCTCGGACTTGATGTTCAAATATAACGAGAAAAAACTATATCAAGGAAGAAGAGAGCTTAAAGAACTCATCTCCAACAAAGAGAAAAGTTTCCCACCTCATAGATCACTAAGAAAAACTACTTGAACAAGTCAAGAAATTTAAAGCATCAAAGAAGGAACTCAAGAAGTGTTTATTAGAACGAGAAGAAGAAAATGCATGTTTTAAGAGCCTTAATCAAACATTATTAGACCAAATCAAAATTTTAAAAGATGATGGAGGATATAAGAATAAAGTCAACAATTAGGAGAAAAGGATGAACTGCGTATGTTTTAAGGAATCATAACCAAACCTTATGAAAATGAAGAAACTTAAAAGCCAATAAATAGTTGAATGACAAGCTAGAACAACTTCAAAGAGAAGTATTTAAGTCATCGAGTTGTTTCAACTGGCAAAGTTGAAGATAGAGGGATTAATGCGGTCAGGTCAATACTCACAAGTAAAGAAGAAGAAGAATATAGAAGCTAAAACATATGCGGATATTGCGAGTTCAAACATTGGACGTCCCAACTAGCCTGATTCGATCGCCCACTCAACAACGACAACATTTGGAAGAAATGAATAATCAACCAATAACATGATAAGGGAAGGCCAAACCAAATGAGCTATGTATTGACATATAAATAACAAGAGCATACATTCAAATCTATCTACTTTCCCGTATCGCTAAGAACATTAATGACAAATTTATGTTCCCAGAAATACTAAAGTTTAGAGAATCTAATCCTATGATAACCATCCATCACAAAATTCGATTCCATAGAAGATCAATCTAGGATGGTACGATTCGTTCTCAGTGCAACATATTTGTATATTGCTCAGAGTATCACATCAACTCGTATCGACGAAGATGAAAATACAAAGACGAGAACATGTTATTAAGTAAGCTTCGAGGACAAAGCTTATTGAAGGGAGAGGCTATATCGTGAATATAATTCATAATAAAATAATAATAAATATAAATGTAAATGTAATAATAAATTATAAGTCATTAATTGATGATTAGTTCATTAGCGATGAAGAGGCATGTCTTAGAGACATAACTACTCGTGAAGAACCTACCTAGTGTATATAAGCGGACCCTCATTCTCATTTTTAATCATCCTATCATAAAATATTTATATAGTATACAAATTACAACTTCTATCCTACAATGGATGTCTTTGTGTATGAAGTATTTCAATATTTCCCTTGCTTGTAATATTGTTGGTCATTACACACACTTTTTAAAGTTAGATACAAAATTTTATTCTAGTTTCATTCTAAATTAGAATAAGGTTAAGAGTTCCTTGTAGGAAGAGTTTTAGTGGTAACAATTTGCAACACAATACCACTGAAGGAAGTATCTTTGATCACTATAATGGTCCATGATTCAAACATATGCTTTTCGACACGAGATGAAAATATGGATAGTTTCAACTTATAAAGTCTAGTAATAAGCATCTATACATTAAGATAACGAACGATATACAAACTTACCTCAAACATTTGAAATAGCGAACATCATCAACTTGGGTGGAAAGATAAATCTTAGGAAGTAATAGTATGAAACTAGGAGATGGAGTACTGGTAGCCAACATTTTTTAGTTATTTATGGCAAATGGAGATGTCTACTTCTTTTTATTGAAACTTGGGAAATGAGTACACTAAACTTCAAAAAATGACAATAGGGTTTAATGGATATCTCCTTAACATAAAATAAGTTGGCAGAAGTACTACCCTTATATTGAACTACTCTATTGGTTTGTATATATAAAACGTTGATGTAGACCGACCTCATGTGTGTAAATTGTTGTATAATAGATGGATTCATAGTGAATTCAATGAAATTAGTAACCAACAAGGTGAGACACTAATCTGTCATTTTTTTGTAGGACCTTCTCCTTGCTCCCAAATAATTGTTTATAATAGAATTTAAAAAGTGAATGAGGCTAAAAATTAATCTCAATCACCAAGATTGAATTAAAAGAGGTATAAATATAATTAACATGCTATAGTAAGATTTTTTAGCAATAGTATAAAGATGAATAAGCTCCCTTAAGTAGTAAATTGATGGCTTTCCTTTTCTTGATAAAGGAAAAATTTGTGTATGGTATTTTGATAATATCAAGATAATTTTATATATGTACATGATGAGACTTTGAAGCCATCATGCCCTACCAGAAAGAGCTCATGTCCCCAAGTGGGATCCACTGATGTTAAACACTATTTTGTAGAAATATTTTACATATGATATTCACCATATTTTTCAAGAATTTTCCAAGATGACATGGTTTGAAATTTGGTAGAAAATGGCATCATGGATTGTTTGTCTTGAGTGGTTAAATTTTTTTTTTCGATGCTTAAAGAATACATACCATTGATGAAAAATCATACAATATAGTTTTAAGAATGGATGCTAGTTATTTACAATCATTTTCAATATTAGGGATAACGTTGGTGACAATTGTAGATTGATTTGAATGTGATCGATTAAGTGCGGAGGTAGTTTGATTATTTTGTCATTAATATTGATTGTTAATTGAGGAGATCTTTAAAGTGAAATACGACATAAACCAACAACAAATAAATGATTAAAATATAGCATAAAACGAGAGAAGAAGAAACAAACGAGTTGATTGTGGAGTTTTTCCACGATGGACTACATCTCTGGGTTAGTTCTTTCAGAAGTGGGTGTCCTCTTTATTAGGATTGAACCAAGCAAGTATTTACATAGAAAAAAAAATGAAGTGAATAATGCTCGTGAAGCACTTCCTGGTCTCCGAAAACAATAGTCTCTCTCTCTAAGCTTTCCAACATCTATCCTACGTACTTAATTCCGACTCCCAATGGTCGAGAAATCTTTGAAAACAAAACTACCTCTATCCTATTGAAATTGCACACAAATTCTCTTAAAGCCTTCAATCATTGATGATCTTCATGAAGAAATGCCATGGTTTAAATAAGAACTCATCGAACCTCCGTTTTCCTCATTTAGAATTTGGTTTAGCAAATAAAGGGATAACGTGTCAAATTTATTCATTGTACATAAACCTTGGATAAAATTCCTTAATCTTTGGTGCGAATTAAATACAAAAACAAAAAATTGACCTTAGATTAAATTTGTTAACCATTTTGTGCTAGCTAACCGAGTGGAAGATTTAATACAAAGCATGTCACTAGTTTACTTTCCAGGTAGTTACGGTACTTGACTAGCGGTCATGGTCTATCTGGCGGTTCTAGCTTATCTGCTTTGCATTTAAGCCTATTCACATGGCTTAACTATATCAACACGGTTTTAAAACGCAACCAAACAATTGTCATTAACATTGGTCTGCGCTACGATTAATTAAGGAGCTGTCGCATGGCATTAACAACCTCGACGCTTTTAGCATGGATTGGGAACTCTATTGGAATTATAAACGTTAACATAAAGTTTTATACTAATGTTTTAATACCCAACACTCGAACCTCTTGTTTTAAAGGTTTTGGGTATATATTTTCACCATGGCAGGAACCTTAGAATTAAATACTTTTTTTTTTTTTTTTTTTTTAATAATATGGTTTGATTTTGCACTCATAGTTTTTTTAGGCTTTTACATCATATTCTTGTATGTATAATTTTTATACCATGCTTAGATTATATGTTTAGGTTTTAGGTTTTAGGTTTGTATGTTTAGGTTTTAGGCTTAGTTATTAGGGTTCTAGTCTAGGCATTAGGTTTCTAACTTAGACCTCTTACAATATGAAGGTATTACACCTTTTTAAACCCCCAATTTAACCATTACATGCCATTAACCATTTTTACATGCCATTTCTTCAACGTTCCAAGAGAAGCTGCATGAGGATTGGAGACTAAAATGGAATTAGTGTTGGAGTTGATAGAGCTTCTTTCTTCGGGCCGTAATGAATAAGATCCTCCTAGATAAATCCTCTCCACTTGAAATCTTTTGGACCACAAAGCTTGTTTTTAAGCATACAATAAGTGAGGATACAACTCCCTCACTTTTTCAATCTCTATCCTCTTCGCCTTACTTGGATTTATGCCCTTGAGTCCCACTCAAAAATATTCCACATCTCGTTGCGTGGAAGTACAAATCTTCGGTCCAAGATGGTTTCTTCATGAAACTGTCATGTATTGAGTTGATAAATCATCAATAGAGGGATCCCTATATATCATCCTCGAATCAACAATCATCGGAGCTTCATACAACTTCGGACTTTCCAACATTTCTGGCGAGTAAATATGCATATAAGGTGGTAAATCTAGTGGAATATTATTTCCAATCTTCTCAACAATTTTGAAGGGACCACTTTTTTGATAGATTTCGGTGTCTAACCTTCCCCTTTTAACTTTGAATTTACTGATATACAACCATATCTATTCGGCTGAACTCAAAATGATGATCGAATCGATGCTTTTCGTGGAAAAAATTTGAACTTGCTTTGACTCTCTTTCAGCTGATTCCATACGCCTATGTATCTGTCAGAAAGAGTGACCTTTACGAATAACTTGCACTTTCTTCTTTTTTTTTGTGGTATATACAACTTACCCAAATAATATAACAACTTGTCATAAATATGATAATTGTTTTCTTCTATACGAGAACCATGAGTTAGCGATTCATACTTTCTTTGAAATTATCATAGGTATTTATATTGTTCTACATAGCTTTCATATTTCAATGAACAATACACGGTACTACGCAAGCATTCAAAGATGGTCTGAATGGCATATCAACTACTTCATTTGTTATACCTTTCTTGTCCTTAATTACTAAGTGAATTTCCTGAATAAATCTATTGATAAAGAATATATATATATATGTGTGTGTGTGTGTGTGTGTGTGTGGTGTGGGTTTGTTGCTATGTATTTTATTTTAATTTTATGTGTTGGTTGTTGTTGATGTTTTAATGTATTTATGAATGTATTGTTGAATTACAACATACAATATTTGTGTTTTCACTTGAAGCATACATGAGCTACCATCACTCCTACTTATAACATGGAGTCAAGGTGCATTTGACGACAGCTCAAGTCGATGTACTTTGTGTTTTGATGCGTATTACTTCACATGTTATTATTTTCTCCTCCTTCTGGAAATGCATTGTTTTCTTATGGATAGCAACTTCTTCAATGGATCCCTGAGTCCAAAAATGTTGAAGTTTTTTTCAAGATGGTGGATATATGGTGAAATAGTTCCTATTATACAAGTCTTTGACCTCCCCACAATGAATAATGTCCATGAGACTTGTATGTTTACTATCTCTATATTGTTATTAACATAATTTGTAATATAATAATAATAAATGTAAATGTAAATATCCCATAATATTAATAATTCATTAACTAACTGAGATTGGTTAGTTAGTGATGAAGAAGCATGTCTTAGGGCCATAAATTTAGTCATACAAACACATGCATAGTGTATATAAATAGACCCTCATTCTCATTTGTAATAATCCTATCATCAATTCTTTATATAATATACAACTTACAATTTCTATTTCGATTTTTTTTATTTTAATATTTCCGATGTACTTATTTGTTGGTCACTACATTGTTATGCGAGCTATGTACGTACACGGCCTTTGGCCATCAACTTTATTGTCAATCTTGTTGTCGTCATAATTGAATCATTTCACTACACCGGTGTTGGAATTCTCCATTGCGAGATTCACCGATAGAAATTTGGCTATATTAAAGATTTGAAAAAATGGGAAGAAATATTTTTTTTTTGTAAGCTTAATAGTTACTTTCATTTTTTTCACTTTTTCTTTTTTTCCAACTCTATTTTCCTTGACATGTTCGGATACATCACCCCGATTGGGAAATGGAATTGAACTTTTGTGATGAGTGCTATAACAACTCGCTTCATCACCGTTTAACCAAAACCCCATGGATGGGGAAGAAATATATTTAAAAAAATAGAAAAAAAAATAAAGTGAGAAAAAATTTATTAAAAAAAATGATTAGAAAAAAAAACACTATTTGGGAAATAAAGAAGAAAGTATCTGAAAAGGGAAGTAATAAGCAAACAACTGTTATTGTTGCTATAAAAGTAATATAGTACAAAATTAGGTAGCAACTAATGCCAGCAAACCAAGAAGAATCTTCTTTGAACTTACATCAAACACCAAAATTAGGCATAATAATAATATATGTATTGATGATTCAAATAACCACGAACCAGCTGACACCCTTAGAAGTTATATCCACATGGCTGCATTCGAATATTTCCGATTGGGGCATCGAAATACGCTTTGTTTGTATATGAAATTTAATCGATTGACATAATCGATTCCATTTTATTTCAAGGTAGGCGATCGGAAAGTCTACTTGCCCTTTTTTGTTAAACAACATGTGTATCTTTTAATCCCGCCATTTCGGGGGTAAGCCCAAATCCACTTATAGTTCGGTACGACCTTGCATACAGCATTTAATATGAGATAGATATGTCATTTGTTCACTAATTAATATGGAATATGGAGTTGACAGAAAATAATACTATAAATATTAAATTATGTGTACAATTCAAGTGTAAATTTCTTTTATATTCATGTTTAAAACAAAAATATTTTTCTACCATAAGTAAAATATTTTATTTTATATTTTCTTCCTACTACTCAGGTGAACGTTATTTGCAAAATGTGCATAAAAAATTATAACCTATTTGGCCAATGCTAAATTAGCGACAATTTGTAGGAAAATGAAAACATATAGGCAATTGATTTGTGATAAAAAATAAATTAAGTAGAAGTCCCACAAATTAATTTCTTGAATTCCTAAGCACAGGCATAGGAGGTAGGTACAGTAATCAATGATAGCACTACACATTAAAATATATTAAGAAATAAATTCACAAATGTGTGTCTTGAGAAACACATATATAATGATGGAAATAACATGTATTATATTTATTTATATCTTATTCATGTCCATATTTTGGTTTTCCTTAGCTCAGAATAAAATATCAATACAAATACATCTAAAAATCATGCATGGATATTTCATATATATATATATATATATATATATAGAGAGAGAGAGAGAGAGAGAGAAATTCTTATAATTAAAATATTTTATTATTTTGTTTCATAAAAATAACATTAGCATAGATACATCTAAATCTAGATTTACGGAAACAACGGAGAGGAATAAAATCTCTCCAAGTGCAAACATTTTCTCAATTTTGGCACTCAAAAATTTCATCTTAAGAAGGATGACCTCCTCTAGAAGCTTGGAAGTAGAGTCTAAATTAGATGGATCTATATTGGTCCCAACCAATGTTTACAACGATTAAGAGGAGAATATATATATATATATATATATATATATATATATATATATATATATATATATATATATATATATATATATATATATATATATATATATATATATTGGAAAATAATAATAATCAAATAACTACCAAATTAACATGAATTAACATAGGCAATCTATAAAAAAGCTCTAGAAATATCATTGAGCATTGATTTCCCATAACTTTTATCCCAACCATTTGTTTACTATAGATTTTATTGCAATTAGTCTTAACTAAATCTAGGGTTAATAAAGCGGAGTTTAATTTAGTAGATCCGACAACAAAAAGATAGAAAAATTAACTTTGAATTAAAATTAATGTTTTTACTTTCGATAAGGTGTTTTACTTTATATTTCAATAAGATGTTTTTATTTTCAATTAATATTAAAAAAATGACTAATTTATTAAATATTATATTTTAAAATGAAAATTTATATTTTAAAATCTTTTAGGCAAATCTAGAGTCTAAAAATTGCAACGACTATAAATTAAAGTTGTTACTATTGAAGATAATGGAGAATCTCCTATTTTAGTGAGTTGGTTCACAAGACCTTAGGATATGAAATTGGTTTCTATTTCTTAGCGTGCGGTTCTAACTTCCTTAGATCTGCATTGTGCTATATAATAGTTGAATTGTATGGAGATTGTACGGCTTTCTGGGAAAGCGGTCTCCTAGTTCGGACTCTCTTTCATTGAGCTAGCAGGAGGGATTGCTAATTAATCATTCAAACTTGTTGCTTCTTTTATCTTGGTATCGAACTTTGTTATAAAGTTGCACGAGGAGTGCTGCCTACCTCTAGTGTTGTCTCGGCCAGCAGAACGGGAGGAGCGTGAAGAGGAATTGGCTTTCATAAGCCTCATAGCAACAGTCGATCCGAATGAAGACCATCCCTTTGATGCTTTTATCTATGCATTCGACGGAAGTAACGGTGTGTGCCGTACTTCTAGACCATCCTTGGTGTGGATGTTGTGGTGTGACATAGTCATTATGCTCCAAACTACTTTTAAATTGCGAACGATGCCATCCAACCCAGAGGAGCATTGCCTCCTTGAACAAATAGAGAAAATAGCAGCCCTTACATTGGAGACATAGATGAGATGTCTCTGCGTGGTTGTACCCTCTAATCGTGGGCTGGCAGAAATTTGCACAGAGAGTCTTTATACGCCTTGCTTGAGCAGCACCAAGGCTGAGCAAGAGCCGGGCGGAGAGAGGATGGAGGAACGCGTCGAGGTGGGTATTTGCCATCAAGAGGAGCCATGCTATGGAGGGGGATAACTCCCATGATGTGTGGAGTCCACAGCTCTAGGTGCCTAAATCACTCTTTGCGTTGGTGAAGGGATGCCGTTCGTAGAAGAACCGTCTTTAGCAGGTGGGGAGCCATCTCTCTAGTCACCTCCTAATGAGCGCTACCACCATTTGCCTATTTTCCAAAACTGCGTGGAAGAGAAGGCACACTATCTGGCTCTTGTCTCCTTCATACACTATATGCTTTGTAGTGGAAAGTTTTTGCGGTATACGTGAAAGCAATGACTTAGATTTGACTTTGACCAATTGAAGATATCTCTCATTGATTTGGTGGGTGAGCATGTTATTTTCAAAAATTCACTTTGCTCTAAAATTTATGTCGAGCTCCTATCTCCTAATTTCAATAGTGGCAAGTGCCACAGTTTCAAAGCACTTTGAATTACTTTAAAGTGGAATTTTTTAATGGTTTTATTTATGAGTGTATTTTTTTTAAATATTCCTTTATGATTAGAGCTTGGTAATAAGGTTCTTGAAAAGTACCTTTGCAAAGTTTGTTCAAGGAATTATTGTTGATCCACTTAAGAAGAGAGGAATTTTTAAAAAAGTGTCGAAGATACTGAGAAATGCGAGCTAGTGTCATCAAGATGAGCAATCAATTAATAAAATCATACTTGAATGAGAGTAGCAAACTTGATGGATCCAATTAATCAAATTAGAAATTTAAGATGAAGATAGTGTTAGAAGTACATAATGCAGATTGCAAATGGGGATAGGTTGAATCCGACAACAAGAACAACATTAAAGTCTGAATTGGGAGGAGGAAAGCGAAGGTAAATCAAAGATAGTCTTGAAGTTGTTAGTGAAAGAATACATCATACCTCATATCAGATGATGTAAATTATCAAAATGAAATGCACCATATTGAAGGATTTGTATGAGACCAAGAATACAAATCACCTCTTGTTCTTGAAGAGAAATATTTTTGTCCATAAATATGGAGGAGAATGAAATGGTTACTTCCTTCATATCACGGATCAAAGGCGGAAAAACAAACTATCGGATATTGGTGAGGTAGTTGCGGATGCGAATTTGGTCACCATTACCATGAATGGTATGAATGATGACTACCAAATTTTTATCCTTGCGATAAGTACGAGAGAGAAAATCCCAAAGTACGAAGAACTTAAAGGGATATTAATGCGGGGAAGAAGAAGATAGACTACGAAACCACGAGTGAAGATGCAGCACTAATGGAAAAGAATAAATTTTTGAAAGGAAAAGGAAATCCATCATAGCAAAATGGAGGAAACACACGAGAAAATACCAAGTCAAAATCAAGGTATGCATCCAAAAAAAAACAACTCTCTAGTTAAATTTTTTTATTGTGGAAAACTCGATCATATTTCTAAGGAGTACGGGAAGAAGAAATTTCATGAAGATCGACAGACGAAGAAGACATTTAGGTCATTTTTTGCAAATGATGACTATGTTGAGAAATTTAGATTGTTCTGAGGACTTAGGTGATAAGGTCAATGCGGACACACAGTACGTAGATTCGGGGAGCATCCACACATATGACGGGGAATAGACAATGGTTCGGAGATTTTAAAGAAATCGACGACGGAGCACGGAAAATATATCTTGGCAATGATACATGTCATCGGATGAAAGGGTGTGGGAAAATTTAACATTTATCTTACCCAATGGACGTGTCGAGGATATATTCATAATGTAATTTATGTGCCCGAGATTGACAAACAATCACAATTTACGTATCCATGATTACAGATCAAGATTTCAAAGTTGAATTTTTAAATCTAGCTTGTTATATTAAAGATGGCATGAAGACTATTGCTTCGGGGAATTGACAAGGAGAAGTCTGTACAAATTGGATGTGAAGACAACACTAGATCAAGCTTTGACAACATCGAGTTTAACTACGAGAAGAGTTGTGGCATCAAAAGCTTGGTCATATAAACTACAACGACTTGATGTTTCTTCGAGAAAAAGGAAATGGTAGAGATCTTCCTATATTTAAACAAGTGCATAATGATTGTGATTATTTTTCATTAGGAAAGATGCATAGAGAAGAATTGACTTTTTGAGTAGAAATGAAGAAGAAGAGAGACATACTTAAATTAATGCACACGGAACCTTTGTGGACCCATGCAAACAAAGTCATTAGGAGGTGCTTGTATTTTTATTGTTTGTTGATGAGCACTTGCAATTTTTCTTGGGTATATTTCATGAGTAAGAAGAGCCACACCTTTCGGAATACTTTAAGCGAGTTCGGAGTATATGATTGAAAAGCAAACGGGGAAGTACATAAAAATTCTCCGCTTCGATCAAGGGGAGAATACAAGAGGAACTTACCAAGTATTGTAAATACCATGGGATATTGTAGCAATTCACGGTACCCCATACTGCGTCAACGAACGGGAGTATGAGGAAAGGATAGAACATTGGTGGAGTGTGCTAGAAGCATGTTTAAAGGTAAGGATTTTTTGAATGGTTTTGAGGTGAAGCATTGAATCTGTGAGTTTATTTGAAAAAATAATAGTCTTACAAGAAGTCTTGAGTTTAAAACTCCTTTTGAAGCATTACATGTGGATTTAAAATGGAAGTAAACCATCTAAGATTTTTGGTTCTAAATCATTTGCTCACAATCCAAGGAGAGAAGCGAGGAAAACTAGATTTAAAGCCATCAAATGTACCTTTGTAGGGTATTCACAATTTAAAGCTTATAGTTTATTTAATCCCTCTACTCACAAAATTTTTGTTAGTAAGATGTCATATTCCATGAGCGAGGTTTGTAATGAATCTAATAAGTGCGATGAGGAATGGAATGTTCATTTTTGGTGGAAGAAAGTGAAGAAATAGGTAACGGCCCGGGGATCGGGAGAAAGGGCGGGAATCAAAGATTCCAAACGTAGCAATCAAGCCAAGTCCACCAAAGGGAAAGTCGAGAATGGGTTGGAAGCTACACCAGCACTCAGGAAGATCGAGTAGGTAGATTCAAGTTCTTGCTGGAGTAAGAGAAAATGCATTTATAATTAGTATTTTGTTGAACCTTCTAGTTATAGAAGAAAATCAATGTAGTGAATGGAAAACGGTATGGAACATGAATATGAATCTATCCTCAAAAATAACACTTGGGAGACTTGTTGAACTTCATTTGGGAAACAAACCATAGGGTGTAAATGGTTGTATAAACCCAAGATTAATGCAAATGGAACCATAGATAAATTAAAATCTAGATTGGTAGCAAAGGGGTTTCAACAAAGAAAGGTATTGACTATGAGGAAACCTTCGCCCCCATAGCTAAACTAAACACTATCAGAATTTTGATTTCTTTAGCTACTAAGAGACATTGGATGATTCACCAACTAGATGTAAAATCTGCATTTTTAAATGGGGAATTAAAAAGAGGAGGTCTATTTAGATCAAATTGAGGGTTTCTTCGAAGGGAAGAAAATTTGGTACGTAGATAAAGAAGGCCGTATGGACTAAAACAAGCACCCGAATCATGGTATGAAAATATTGATTCATTTCTTCTCCAGCATGGTTACAATAGAAGCAAGAATGATACTAATTTGTATACCATGAAAAGGAAAAGAGTGCATAGTGGTAGTTCTTTGTATGTATATGATCTAATTATTACAAGTGATGCGATCAGAGTCTAATCAAAGAAATCAAGCGGCAAATGTCATAGATGTTGAAATGAAAAACCTTGGTGAATTTAGATATTGTTTGGGTCTCGAGATATGGAGAGATTTAGGACAAACGTTTTTGTCCCACGGTAAGTATGTCGAGAGGTCTACGGAAATATTTAGGATGGATCGGTGCAAGGCTGTAATGAGTACCACTACAACGAGAACATTAAGCTTCATAGTGAGGATGGTTCTAAAGAGGCAGATCGACACTTTATAGATAGCTGGTTGGGAGCTAATCTACCTAACCACACCACTAGACCAGATTTGACTTATCAGTTAGTGTGCTAATTAAATACATGTCCAAACCACTCAAGAGTCATTGGAATGCAGCAAAAATTGTTTTAAGGTATTTACAAGGAATTGTAGATTATGGTATTATTTATATTGATTCTTCTAATGTTATATTGACGGGATTTTCGAGATTCCATTTGGGGGGGGAAATGTCGACGACCGAAGATCCATAATGGGATATGAATTCATCATTATATCTTGGGTGATCACATGGTGTATTGAAAACGAACAGTTTCTTATCTTGTTGAACGGAGAGTATCAAGCCATGTGTGCAGCAACATGCGAGGAAGTTTGGTTGTAGAGACTTCTCCGGGACGTCGGGGAGGAACATCATGATGCGACAACAATCAGATGCGATAACAGAGTTCGATCAAACTTTTTAATAATCTGGAGTGTTTCACAAGGACACTAAACACCTTGATACAAAATTCCACTTTGTCGGAGAGAAAGTTCAATTGAAATAAATTCACCTTTTATATTGTAAAAATTGTGATAATGTTGAAGACATTTCACTAAGCCTCTTGGAAAAATTAGGTTTGTAATGTTTGCAGGAGATGTTAGGCATATTTGTGAACCCCTTCTCCATTAAGGGGAGTGTTGAAGATAATGGAGAATCTCCTATTTTAGTGAGTTGGTTCACGAGACCTTAGGATAGGAAATTGGTTTCTATTTCTTAGGGTGAAATTCTAACTTCCCTAGATCTTGCGTGCTATATAATAGTTGAATTGTATGGAGATTGTAGAACGTGCAAGGCTTGAGACTCTCTAGTTCGGACTCTCTTTCGTAGAGCTGATGAGAGGGATTATTAATTAATCCATTCAAACATTGTTTATTTTATCCGTTACTATGAAATATGTTTGTGCTCAACTTGGGAATTGACACATATCCCTTTTAAAAAATTGAAAAATATATATTTCAATAAAAAAACTTGGGATTTAATAAAAAACAAAAATGAATACTCATGTTTGGTTTTGTTTAAACAAAATTATTATAAAATATCAATATTGTCACTCTCAATGGTCACAATAACAAGTACACGGCAAAAAAATTTCACTCTCAATCATAAATAAAAAATATAATAAAAAACAAAAATGAATCTTTGTTGTTTTAATCAATTTAAAGTACAATAATACATCAATAATATCACTCTCCATATCA
>CM076575.1:1315874150-1316023752 GCA_034641835.2 Pinus albicaulis
GTGATTGATTAAGTGTTGAGGTAGTTTGATTAGTTTGTCATTAAGATTGATTTTTTATTGGAGAGAGCTTTAAAGTGAAAGACAACATAAACCAGCAGCAAATAAATGATTAAAATATAACACAAAATAGAGAGAAGAAGAAGCAAAAAGTTGATTACGTAGTTCGTCCCTAGTGGACTACATCTCCAGACTGACTATGCTTCTAGGCGCTTTTGGTCCCTAAAATCATGAAGCTCTCTCTCTCAGCTTTCCAAGCCTATCTCTGCGCTCAATTCTGACTCCCAACGGTTGAGCAATGCTGAAAATAAAACTTCCTCTATCCTACTGAAACTACACTCCAATTCTCTCAAAGTCTTCAATCATCGATGATCTTCATGAAGAAATTCCATGGTTTAAATAAGAATAGATCGAACCTCCATTTTCCCCATTTAGCATTTGGCTTAGCAAATAAAGAGATAAGGGGTCAAATTTCTTCATTGTACATGAACCTTGGATAAATATCCCTTAACCTTTGGCGCAAAATTAAATATAAAAACCCAAAATTGACCTTATATTAAATTTCTTAACCATTCGTGCTAACCAAAAGTGCGGAAGATTTAATACAGAGCATGTGACAAGTTTACTTTCCAATGGTTATGGTCTTGACCAACTGTCATGGTCTATCCCAGCAATTCTGGCTTATCCGTTGTGTTTAAGCATGTTCACATTGCTTAACTATATCAACATGGCTTTAACAAATGCGGCTTAATAACTGTCATTAACATTGGTCTCCACTGCAGTCACATGGCATTAACAACTTCGACATGTTTTAGCGTGATTAGGACTATGGTGGATTTATAAACTTTAATATAAAGTTTTATACTAATTTTTTAATGCCCAACACGCGAACCTTTTGTTTTAAAGGTTTTTGGTATATATTTTCACCATAGCCCGAACCTTAGAATTTTCTCAATAATCATTGAGCTTCTACCAGGTGTTACCCTGTCTTGGGATTCGTCCACCAATCAATGGTCCCAAAGCTCCAAGGAAGATCAAAGAATTCTTGTGCAAGTTGTTTACCCGCTCAGTCTGTCCATTCATCTAAGGATCGTAGGTGGTGCTAAATTTTATGTGTACCCATTCCAACAAACAAAGCTCTCTAGAAAGAGGATGTGAATTTTACGCTTGTATCTGATATTACCATTTTAGGCAACTCATGCAATCTAAAAAATTATTTTCTTAAAATATCAAGAATGGGTAGAGGGCGCATCAACCCTGTGGGGTGTTGATGCTCAATTTTAACTTGTTGGCATTCCAAATATTTTTTCCAAATAGCCAATAGTCTTAGACTTCATGTCAGGCCAGAAATAGTCTTTTCTCAAGGCTGTAATTAACTTTTGGTATGCAGGATGAGCAGTGTAAGGGCCCTTGTGACTCTCATCCAATATTAACTTGTTGAGACTTTACTGGTTAGGAATTTATAATCATACCCTATAAATTAACATCCCCTTCTCATCGACATCATACCCCATTATTTTTCCTTAATGTGTTGAAGTTTTTCTTGGTGCCATAAAAAATAACATTATATATCCTTTAAATCAACATCTTTAAAGGAAGTATGAAGTCTTATGTCTAATATGGTTTCTTCCTGCAACAATTTCATGTACTCAAGTGATAAATTGTCAATAGAAGGGATCTGTATATCATCCTGAAAATCAACAATCTTCAGAGGTTCTTACAACTTCAAATGCTCAACATTCACAACTAAGTAAATATGCATATAAGATGGTAAATATAATTGGAACACATTTTTTCCAATATTCTAAACAATTTTGAAGGGACCATACCTAATACATTTCAGTTTCTTACCTTCCCCTTTTAACCTGACTTTGCTGATATACAACCATACCTGTTTGCCGAACTGAAAATGATGATCGACTCGATGCTTGTCGTGGCACAATTTGAACTTGGCCTAACTCTCTTTCAACTGATTCCATACTTCCCTATGTATATGTTGTATCCAAGAAGAGTGACCTTTCTAAATAACTTGCACTTTTCCTTTCTCTAGTATATGCAACTTACCCAAATAATATAACAATTTGTCATAAATATGGTAATTGTTTTCTTCTCTAAGAGTACCATGAGTTAGTGATTCATAAATTTCTTTGAAATTATCATCAGTATTATAATGTTCTACATAGCTTTCATGTTTCAATAAACTATTATGCAGTACTACTAAAGCATTCAAAGACGGTCTAGATAGCATATCAACTACTTCATTTGTTACACCTTTCTTGTCCTTAATTACTAAGTGAATTTGTTGAATAAATCTCATCTACAAATCAAGGAATATATATATATATATATATATATATATATATATATATATATATATATATATATATATATATATATATATATATATATATATATATATATATATATATATATATATATATATATATATATATATATATATATATATATATATATATATATATAGATATATATATATATATATATATATATATACATATATATATATATATATGTATATATATATATATATATATATATATATATATATATATATACCTTTTTTTAACTCTATCTTTTCACTATTCAATAAATCTAGTACAATATGGATTTATAGCATGCATGTAGACATCATTATGTAATTCAATGTATTGTTAGGTATAAAAAATACATGTGGTGCAATTGCTAATTTATTTATGAAATTAATAATTTTTTTGATAGAGAAAACCTCCTTATACAACAATTATAAAAACCTTATTCCAAAGTAAATAAAAATATTTAATCCATTTATTATTTACCAAATTATATTAACAATTAACTTAATCTCAACCACATGACTAACGAGACTAGTATTAGTATTAGTTAATATGAAACCGAACTCCAAACATAGTGAATGTACGATAGGTTGAAAAGAACACAAACTAGTAGGTATTACTTGATATGAAACAGAACTCCAAATACAATGAATGTAAGAGACATATCATAAACTAATTTTCCTTGTGATATCGATTACGTATCATAAAGTATTTGGACACCCTTGGAGTTATATAGAGCAATTGGATGTGCTGTCAACCGAAGGTTATGGACCAAATCGTTTTCGATATACTCATACATTCTTCGATGCATTGTATCCACCATGCCACTAATATCAACCAATTGCCTTTAGTTGGCCATAACACTCTATTGATCAGAAGGCCCCTCAATAATCTTTGAAAGCCTTTCTATGGTTCCCTCTAGCTACTATCGTTGATCTTCAAAAATATTCTATTTCAATTATTTTTCTGTGGGTGTCAAGGTATCTATGAATATGTCATCACTAAACATGTGAAATGAAAAAGCATTTGAATAAGAAAGGGCACGCCTTGATCTAAACAACTTTTGCAGTGCATTTAGTAACCAACTATAGTTGGTAAAACTGGACTCCTTGCTTTGAAAATCTAAAATATTTTTCTATAATAATTCCCTTTTCTTTGTTTCAAGCTCGAGTGAATCCTTATGACCTTTCCATCTGGAATAATAATGTGTGTACCTTTTCAAGTCACGTTGTGCGTTCTTGATATCGTTCTCCTAATCTTCTTTATATAGACCACAAATGTGTGCATCAATGATTTATGTGTTATGTGCAGTTCCAGTAGCAACACCACACAATCAGTAGAACTGTTTGCCACATACATAACTCACTAAGTTGCAGCCACCATATTTATTCACGTTCTTCCTACAATTCGGGCAAGACTTGGTATTAACTGCAATCCAATTTAAAGTCTCAGAATCGTCCTAACATTTCTTATCCCAAAGCTTACAAATAAAACAGGAGCAAGGAGAGTGTGGTTGAGCCACACAATTAAAGAAAAATTGATGTCAATAACTGCACTGGATCTCACAGTGAACATGATCTCGTTCAACTTGAACTGCATTTCCACAATGGGGAACACTAGGGCACCACTTCATTTTGTCGTTATTGTCAATATAGAACTCAAATAGGAAGCGATCGATGAGCCTGATCAACTCACCTTAAGTAACTCCTCTCTCATCATGTCTGCCTGACCAACCTATGCACACACCAACCACACAAACCTTCAGTATCATTTGGTCGTGGGTCAGCATATCCGTGCTACAAACGACTTTCCCATCGCATGGTTTCCTCAACGGAAACCTAAAAGAGAAAATATCCCATCATATTAGACTTTATACAGGCCCCCAGATGTAAATGAACAATGCCATCCTAAAGTGATAGCTATGGAGAAAAGACCAAAAGGCCTGGTGTTAGGAGATGATCGTGATGCTCCCATCACTAAAAAGAAGAATTTGTATTCTAATGGGATTATATTTTTGTTTCAAATGATTAAAGAGATCTTGTAACAATTAGTGTCATGGATAACTCGAAACCTAGGTTATTGTGTGTATTTAAGGGGCGTCAATTTGTGGTGATAGAATGGACTTGCTACTAATATTGATATTTTACATAAACTACCACCAAGGTTTTATTCCATACTATAACATTGTTGTATTTTGACGCATATATTACTTCACATGTTATTATTTTCTCTGATGCAAATCACATTGTTTTATTATAGATACAACAACTTCTCAATGGATCCCCCTTGATCTAAACATGATTGGGTCACTAACATCACACCAATTGGTGATTTTCCAAGTTTTTTGCTATGTATTTTCTCTTAGCTTTGTGCACTGGCCGTTGTTGATGTTGTTAATGTAGCATGTGAATGTATGGAGGGATTCAACATCCCAATATTGTGATTTCACTTGAATAACATAGACTGACCCACCATCACTCTACTTATCACATTAGTTAAGATGCATTTGAAAGGGCTTGTAATTGATGTAGTTCATATTCTGATTCATGTATTACTTAACGTGTTATTATTTTCCTAATGGAAATTTCAATTTTATCTTATAGATACATCAGCTTATTTAATCGATAGCCTTCGATCCGAACATGATTGGGTCATCGACATCACACAAACTAGTAATTCTCCAAGTTTATTGCTACGTATTTGCTCTTAACTTTGTGAACTGGTTGTTTTTGATGTTTTTGATGTTGTTAATGTACTGTGTGAATGGTTTCAGGGCTACAACATCCCAATATTGTGCTTTCACTTGAAGAATTTGTATTATGATGCATGTATTACTTGATATGTTATTATTTACTCCTTTGAAAATTTCATTGTTATCTTACAGATACAACAACTTCTCCCCCTCAATCTGAACATGATTGGGTCATTGACATCACAGAAATTGGAGACAACACATAAATTGTCTTCTTAAACAATTTTTTAGAGAAATCACAACTTCTTCTTTAATCTCTCACATACCAACATTCATGCCATGAACGTTATTCTAGTTTATGATGTTAGGTTATTGAGGATTCTTGATGGAGTGACCAACTTTGGTTAGGTGATATTCCTAGCCAAGAGTAGCTTGTTGTTAGGGTTTTCTTAGCTTCCATAGCTAAGGTTAGGAGAGCTTGTAATTTTCCCAGCTTCTGATAAGCTACAAGTATGTACATGTACTTCATATTTTCTATATAAATAAAATGTTTCATTTGTCCAATAATTGAGTACTTGAAGATTTGATTCCAATAATTGAGTACTTGACTAATGATATTTCTAAAATTTTCTTATAATGCCAGTTTGACATAACAGAAGGTTGAAATTATTAGGGTTTTAGCATATATATGTGCCCCAAAAATGTACCTACTTTATTTTTTCTAAATATTTAATTTTAAAACCTGATTTGTTCATGGGCATGATAACTAAAACCACTTTACAAAAGATACAATGCCTCTTGCATAAGATTAAAGGTAAGAGCGTTAATTTCATCTCAATTATTATGAAATTCAACACTAATAGAATGAAGGCACATTATCAAATCTCTTCAGTACTAGTATGCAACTAGTAATACAAATATGGCTATAGCATATAATAGAAAGGAAAAAATTTTAGACCTTTCGTTTATTTCTTATACCTTTATCAGTGCGGGCATAGTCGAAAATGTTGAGAGTTTCTTCAAGATAGTGGATAGATGGTGAAATAATTCCTATTATACAAGTCTTTGACCTCCCACCCAATGAATAATGTAGAAGACTTGTATTTTTATTATTTCTACAGACTGTTATGAATATAATTCATAATATAATAGTAATAAATGTAAATGTAAATGCAATAATAAATAATAAGTCGTTAACTAATGATCAGTTAGTTAGTGATGAAGAGGCATGTCTTAGATACATAGCTAGTCGTGAAAGGGAACCTGCCTAGGGTATATAAGTAAACCCTCATTTTCATTTGTAATCATGCTATCGTGAATTCATTATATAATATACAACTTACAATTTCTATCCTACAATGGATGTATTTGTCTAAGAAGTATTTTAATATTTCCTCTATGTATGTGATTTTTAGTCACTACATTGATATCTGAGCTACGCCTGATCTGGCCTTTGGCCATCAAACCGTTGTCATCATTTTTATTGCCATAATTGAAGCGTTTTGCTACACAAGTGTTGGAGGTTCTCCATTCCACTGGATTCATCGATACGCCTTTGGCCATAATAAAGATTTGAAAAGAAGAAGAAGAAGAAATATATTAAAAAAAGATATTAGTAAAAAAAAAAAAATGAGAAAAAAAAATTATTTAAAACAAATCAATTAAAAAAATAAATAAAAAAAACATAACCTGGAAAATGATGAAGAAATTAATAAGAAAAGGAAGTAATAAGCAACATTTTGTATTACGATAGTATTATTGTTGATTAAAAGTAATATAGTACAAAATTAGGTAGCAACTAACATAATCAACTAAGACGCATATTTTTTGGAACTTGCATCAAACACTAGAATTAGGTAATAATAATATATATATTGGTGGTCATAAATAACCATGAACCCATGGTACCCTTCCAAATTTATATCCTAACAACTGCAATAGAATATTTCCTACTGGGGCATCAAGTACATTTTAGTTGCATCTGGAATTTATACCAATTGTCATAATCGATTCCATTTGATTTCAAGATAGGCGATTGGAATAATTTTATGGTCTGTGATGCTACTAAACAACACTTGTTGGTTTTGGACTCCACTTCGTTGTTTCATGGTAAGCAAAAATCCACACACAGTCCTGTAGGACCTTGTAGACACTCGTATCCCTGCCATCGTCATCATCGGAATTAGGTGGATCCTCTTCCGAAAATGACCCACTACCACACATTTTTTTTCTTGCCACATTTTTTATTGTTGCCTCCAACTCTCAACTACTATAGTTTCGTAGCCACATCCATCGTCGAGCCACTAAATTGGTAGGGCAGTATTTTTTTACACACCCTCAACCATCATCAAAAGACCTCACCATCGTTCTATCCCACCCGCTACCCATATTTTCTGCTGTTGTTCGAAGCATCCGCATACATATTGAAGGCATGGCTATGTTGTCGAGACAACTCCATTTGTAATCTTAAAAGCAGAAAATGACTGTTGAAATAGTCATATCGGTTGGGTTACATAACATTTTAAAACTTGGGGTCATACAATAGTGTTTATATATATATAAAATTAGAAGTACAAATTCTAAAAAAAAAAAGGTTCATAATGAAAAAAGAGAAGGAAGGGAGAGCATATCAAGTGTTGCCAATGAAGAAAAATTATTGACAAAACACAAACGAGATCAATCATTGAAAAAAAATAATGGAAATAATGGAGCTCAAGTCTAAAATGACGAAGGAAGAATGATTCTCCTATAAGGGTGTTTTAATCATGCCTCACAAGATAATTACATTAACAAGGACTATCTAAGGGAAAAAAATTAACATCACTATTGGTACAAGCAATGATGAAAAATGCATAAATATTAATTTCCTAAATTGATTGCTAATTTTAGATGCCAAAGTAGGTGAAAGAAAAAATATTTTTGGAAAGGAATATTAAATTAATGATTTACAAATAAAAATAGATCATTATGCGTACATATCCCAATTTAGTGTTTTAAACATGTATGACTCAGAGGTTGACATAATTTTGGGTCAACCTTGATTTAGAGAGTTGGGTGGGTTCAGGTTAGACATGGAGAAAAAAATATTGATGTTTTCTTATAAGGGAAAATGATCACATTTCAAGACATGACAATGGAGTCAAAATCGATAATGTCTACATCAAAATACTTTAAGGATATCTCAGAATTGATGTTCAAAGATAACATAAAAAGTATATAAAGGAAGAAAAGAGAGCTTGAAGAACTCATCTCCAAAAAATAAAAAGAAGTTTCACACCTTAGAGATCACCAAGAAAAACTACTTGAACAAGTCAAGAAAGTTAAAGCATCAAATAAGGAACTCAAGAAGTGTTTATTAGAAAAAGAAGAAGAAAATGCATGTTTTAAGAGCCTTAATCAAACATTATTAGACCAAATCAAAAGTTTAAAAGATGATGGAGCTATTAAGAATAGAGTCAACAATTCAGAAAAGGATGAACTTGTATGTTTAAGGAAAAATAACAAAACCTTATGCAAATTAAGAAACTTAAAAATGACTATAAATAGTTCAATGAAAAGCTAGAACAACTTCAAAGAGAAGTATTTAAGTCATGAGTTGTTTCAGCCCAAGTTGAAGATAAAGGGATTAATACTAATTCAGTCAATATCAGAAGTAAGGAAGAAGAAGAATATAGAGAAGCTAACACATATGCAAATGTTGTAGTTCAAACGTTGGACATCCCAACTAATGGTTTTAACGCCTGAAGGAAATGAAGAATCAACCACTAACATGATAAGCGAAGGCCAAACCAAAGGAGCTATGTATCAACATCCGAATAGGAAGAGAATACTTTCAAAATATGTCTACTTTCCCATATCGCTAAGAACATGAATAACAAATTTATGCTCCCAGAAATACTGAAGTTTGCATAAACCAAATCGTGTGATAACTATTCATCCCAAAATTTGATTCCATAGAAGATCAAGCTAGGATGGTCTGATTCGTTCTCAGTACGACAAATTTGTATATTTCTCAGAGTATGACATCATCTCGTATCGATGAAGATGAAAATACAAAGACGACAAGATGCTCTTAATTAAGCTTTGAGGAAAAAGCTTCTTGAAGGGAGAGGCTATATCATGAATATAATTCATAATTCATAATAATAAATATAAATGTAAATGTAATAATAAATTATAAGTCATTAATTAATGATTAGTTTGTTAGTGATGAAGAGGCATGTATTAGAGACATAGCCAATCATGAAAGGGCACCTACCTAGTGTATATAAGCAGGCCCTCATTATCATTTTTAATCATCCTATCATAAATTATTTATATAGTATACAACTTACAGCTTCTATCCTACAATGGATGTCTTTGTCTATGAAGTATTTCAATATTTCCACTGCGTGTAAGACTGTTGGTCACTACACATACTTTTTAAAGTTAGATACAAAATTATATTCTAGTTTCATTCTAAATTAGAATAAGGTTAAGATTTTTCCTTGTAGGAAGAGTTTTAGTTGTAAACATTTGCAATACAATACCACTAGACGAAGTATCTTTGATCATAATGATTCATGATTCAAACAGATTCTCTTCACACATGAGTTGAAAATATAGATAGTTTCACCTTATTAAGTCTAGTAATAAGGATCTATACTTCAAGATAACAAAAGGATCTACAAACCTCAAACATGTGAAATAACTGGACATCATCAACTTGGAATGGAAAGATCAATCTCAAGAAGTAATAATATGAAACTAGGAGATGGAGTACTAGTAGCCAACAATTTTTAGTTATTTATGGAAAATGGAGATGCTTACTTTGTTTTATTGGAACTTGGGAAAGGAGTACACTCTAAACTTCAAAACATGACAACCAAGTTTAATGGATATCTCCTTAACATAAAACAAGTTGGTGATGCTACCATAGATTGAGCTACTCTATTGGTTTGTATATATAAAATGTTGATGTAGACCGACCTCATGTGTGTAAATTGTTGTATAATAGATGGATTCATACCGAATTCAATGAAATTAGTAACCAACAAGGTGAGGCACTAATATGTATCATTTTTGTAGGACCTTCTCCTTGCTCCCAAAATAATTGTTTATAATAGAGTTTAAAAAGTGAATGAGGCTACAAATTAATCTCAATCACCAAGAATGAACGAAGAGAGGTATAAATAGAATTAACATGCTATAGTAAGTTTTTTTAGCAATGGTATAAAGATGAATAAGCTCTCTTAAGTAGTAAATTGATGGCTTTCCTTTTCTTGATAAAGGAAAATTTTGTGTATGGTATTTTGTTAATATGAAGATATTCCTTATATGTACATGATGAGACTTTGAGGCTATCATGCCTTCCTGAGAAGAGCTCATGTCCCCAAGTAGGATCCCGATGTTAAACATTATTTTGCATAAATATTTTACATACGATATTCACCATATTTTTCAAGAATTTTCCAAGATGACATGGTTTGAAATTTGGTAGAAAATGGCATCATGGATTGTTGGCCTTGAGTGGTTAATTTTTTTTCTGATGCCTCAAAAATACACATCATTGATGAAAAATAATACATTATAGTTTTAAAGAGAATGGGTGCCAGTTATTTACAATCATTTTCAATCTTAGGGATAACATTGGTGACAATTCTAGACTGATCTCAATGTGATTGATTAAGTGTTGAGGTAGTTTGATTAGTTTTTCATTAAGATTGATTGTTAATTGAAGAAAAATTTAAAGTGAAAGATGACATAAACCAGTAGGAAATAAATTATTAAAATATAGAATGAAACGGAGAGAAGAAGAAGCAAGCAGTTGATTATGGAGTTCGTCCCTAGTGGACTACATCTCCAGGTCTGTTTTCAAGTGGGCGTTTGCTTTATTAGGATTGAGATGAGGAAGTATTTACACAGGAAAAAAACCACATTGATTTTGCTCGCAGGCACTTCTAGTCTCTGAAAATAGGAATCTCTCTCTCTCAGCTTTCCAATGCCTGTCTCTAAGCTGAATTATGACTTCCGTCGGTCAAGCAATGCTGAAAACAAAACTACCTTTATCCTACTAAAACTACACTCCAATTATCTTAAAGCCTTCAATCATCGATGATCTTCATGAATAAATGCCATGGTTTAAATAAGAACTGATCGAACCTCCATTTTCCCCATTTATCATTTGGTTTAGCAAATAAAGGGATAAGGGGTCGAATTTATTCATTGTACATGAACCTTGGATAAAATCCCCTTAACCTTTGGCGCAATATTAAATACAAAAACCCAAAATTGACCTTATATTAAATTTCTTAACCATCCATGCTAACTAATCAAGTGGAAGATTTAATATAGAGCATGTGACAGGTTTACTTTCTGAAAGTTACGGTCTTGACCAACAGTCACGGTCTATCCCGACGGTTCCAGCTTATCCAATGCGTTTAAGGCTGTTCACATGGCTTAACTATATCAATGCAGTTTTAACAAATGCGGCTTAGCAACTGTCATTAAAATTGGCCTCCACTATGGTCTAATTAAGGCCTCTCACATGGCATTAACAACTCCGACACGTTTTAGCACGGTTAGGACTGTGGTGGATTTATAAACTTTGATATAAAATTTTATAGTAATGTTTTAATACCCAACACCTGAACCTTTTGTTTTAAAGGTTTTTGGTATAGATTTTCACCATAGCCCGAACCTTAGAATTAAAGGTTTTTTTCTCATATAATATGGTTTGATTTTGCGCTCATATTTTTTTAGAGGATTTTACACCATAGTTTTGTATTTATAATTTTTATACCTTAGCGCTTAGGTGATATGTTTAGGTTTTAGGTTTGTATGTTTAGGTTTTAGGCTTACTTATTAGGGTTTAGGTCTAGGTATTAGGTTTCTAACTTAGAAATTTTACAATATGAAGGTATTACAGCTTTTTAAACCCCATTTTTAACCCATTACATGCCATTAACCATTTTTACATGCCATTTCTTGAATGCTACAGGTGAAACTGGTGGATTGGAGACTGAACTGGAATTCGAACTGTCGGAGCTGAAGAAACTTCTGTACTGAACTGTAATGAATAATATCCTCCTGGATCAATTCTCTCGACTTGAAAGATTTTGGACCATAAAATCTTATTTTTAAGCAGACAGTAAGTGAGGATACAGCTCCCTCACTTTTCCGATCTCTATCCTCTTCGCCTTACTTGGATATATGCCCTTGAGTCCCACTCGAAGATATTCCACATCTCGTCACCTGGAAGGATGAAATATTATGTCCAAGATGGTTTCTTCTTGAAACTATGTCATGTACTCAAGTGATAAATTGTCAATATAAGGGATCTGTATATCATCCTTAGAATTAACAATCATCAGAGGTTCATACAACTTCAAACTTTCAACATTCACAATTGATTAAATATGCATATAAAGCGTTAAATATAATCAGAACACATTATTTCCAATCTTCTCAACAATTTTGAAGGGATCATACCTGATAGATTTTAGTTTCTTACCTTCCCATTTTAACCCGACTTTGCTGATATACAACCATAACTGTTTGCCAAACTGAAAATGATGATTGACTCGATGCTTGTCGTGGCGCAACTTGAACTTTTCCTAACTCTCTTTCAACTGATTCCATACTGCCCTATGTATATGTTTTATTTGAGAAGAGTGACCTTTTTGAATAACTTGCACTTTTCCTTTCTACGGTATACTCAACTTACCCAAATAATATAACAACTTGTCATAGATATGATAATTTTTTTCTTCTATCTAAGTACCATGAGTTAGCGATTCATAACTTTCTTTGAAATTATCATCAGTATTAAAATGTTCTACATAGCTTTCATGTTCCAATGAACTGTTCTGCATTACTACTGAAGCATTTAGAGATGGTCTAGATAGCATATCAACTACTTCATTTGTTACACCTTTCTTGTCCTTAATTACTAAGTGAACTTGATGAATAAATCTCATCTACAAATAAAAGCATATATATATATATATATACCTTTTTTTTTAACTCTATCCTTTCACTATTCAATAAATATAGAACAATATGGATTTATAGCATGCATGTAGACATCATTACATAATTCAATTTATTGTTAGGTATACAAAATACTTGGATGGAGAGGTTGTTGCAATAACTATTTCTACTCAACTAAAAAAAGTTCCTAATTCTAGTGAACTTGGTGTTAGTGTTGTCTTGGCCATCATGATTATGAACATGCTAAGTGATCACTGACCTAAGTTATCATTAACCACCATGGCCTAGATTACAATAACACATACATTCCACTTAGCATTATGGATCAATAGGGAACATCTAAAAATGTTTGGTAAGACCAAATCAAAATAGAATATTAACCAACTTCTAAAGTGGTATATAAAGTGCTCATCCTAATAATGGTTTCAACAATATGAGCTTATTTTTGCGTTATTTTGAAAATACTCACACACTAGTTTTCAATTAACAAATTTTCCATGGTGCAAACTCTTAATCTATCTAAATAAAAGAAAATGTATTCTTCTCATGTGAGCCACTATGGTTAATTGATACCTTAAATATTAAACAAACCATTGTGTCCATAACTCAAATAAAACCAACCTTTGATTCCTATATCTCCACGTTAACCAACGAATATGGAGATGCAAAATAAAAAATACAAGATAATCAATATATATAGTGTGAGAAAATGTGAAATTGAAAACCCTAATTAGGGTTAGGGTTAGATATTTGGAGTCTAGAAAATAGCAAGTTGTAGAGTTATTTTAAGGTTGGATAATTGGAGTCTAGAAAATATAAGGTTGATTTGCTTTTCAATTCAAGTTGAAACCCTACTAGATTTTGAAAATGTTTGTGCTTGTAGGCTTAGGATGCCCATATTACTCTAGCATCCGAGTCATATGAATTAGAACATTGGTATGAAAATTTATTAAAGAGAAAGCAATCATAGGAAATCAGTAGGAGTAATATGTGGATGAGGAATTCTTGATAGCTAACTTGGAAAACATCTTAGGTTGTATCTAATACTAAGTCCACTTGTACAACAAAGAGCACTTCATGCATAGAATAACTCAATAGCCATTTTATCATTTAATCATTAAAACTGGCCATAAAATCTATTTTGAGATTATCCATTCAAATTTAAAATACATCATATATATTGAAATGATGAAACATTCGATAAAAAAATATATTAATTCTAGATATATGGTAATTTTAGTAATAGAATCATCTTGAAATTATAATCCATTATATAATCCATGATAAATAAATAAAATTGCATAAAATTTTGACTTTTATATTTTATGCTACTGTTTCCCACTCTCTTACTTTACATGTCATGCAATTTCTAATTCATTTATGTGATGCAATTACTAATTTATTTTATAGAGAACACTTTCTTACACAACAATTATAAAAATCTTATTACAAAGTAAATAAAAATATTTAATCCATTTATTATTTACCAACTAATAATATATCCTTCTCCTGATCTTCTTTATATTGACCACAACTATCTGCATCAATGCTTGCTACATTTTGTGCACTTCGAGTGGCACCACCACACAACCAACAAAAGTGTTGTCCACATACGTAGCTCACCAAGTTGTAGCACCATATTTATTCATGTTCTTCCCACAGTTGGGGCAAGAATTTGTATTAACTGAAATCCAATTTAAAGTCTCAGACTCGTCCTCACATTTCTTATCCCAAAGCTTCCAAATTGAACAGGAGCAAGGAGAGTGTAGTTGAGCCAAACAATTAAAGAAAAATTTATGTCCAAAACTACATTGGATCTCACAGTGAACATCTCCTTCAACTTGAACTGCATTTCCACAAT
Organism: Pinus albicaulis; assembly: GCA_034641835.2. Classification (NCBI taxonomy): domain Eukaryota; kingdom Viridiplantae; phylum Streptophyta; class Pinopsida; order Pinales; family Pinaceae; genus Pinus; species Pinus albicaulis. Next base: position 1,315,889,005 of record CM076575.1, read on the forward strand.
GGGGAACACTAGGGCACCACTTCACTTTGTCGTTATCGTCAATATAGGACTCAAATAGGATGTGATCAAATCATCAGGCTGCTTCAGGATCTTCTGCAGTCACTAAATTTTTTATGATGTCTTCATCACAGATGATATTACTTTTGGAATCCATGCACTTAATCCTCTCACTTTGTCCATCGTCTATCCTAATAAGAAAGTGCTTCGTCCAGCACACATTGCAGAAAGTGTGACCAAAATTCATCATTATGGTGTCCTCTTCACTCAAATCTTCATCTCCACAGACAATGCAGTCGGTAACACCCGCTTGGGAATTTGTGGATTCGGGCCGTGTAATAGCAACACCTGCTTGGGAAAACAACCAGTCATTCCCTCTTTCTATAAATGCGTCAACTAATATTGAAAAATCCCAGTGATAATGAATCAAGAGTGTGCGAGAAAGATGTTGTTTTACAACAAGGAGATCCATCACCTTAAGTAACTCCTCTCTTTGTGCAGGTAGTAAAGTTTGTTGAGAGATGAGCCTGATGTTGATGTTCTGCGCTGCGGTAAAAACATCTTCTACAACGTAGGGGTAGTAGACTTCATTTTCTTCTTTGCTACTCATCAAATCATCCTCCTCCTCCTCACTGCTCATCATCCACTCCACAAATCCTTAATCTCGATGTTTATCAGATTATGTGATGAATGAAATCCTTCTCAATATTTATGCGATTATGGTGTTACTTTCTAGAAGAAAAAGGATGATATCAGAGGGGGGCGATGAGAATTGAGAAAGAAAATGATAGGGTACGATCATAAATGGCCAAAATGTTTCCTTATTTATAAACATGAATAGAAAAGATACTCCTTCAGGTGCACTAGATCGTGGGCCGACTTACATGGCTTTACTTTTCACATAAGCAAAGTCTCTTGGTCAATGAAAACTGGACCACTTCATTTAATTTAATTTCATAAAGCTCCTCTTTTCTCTCAATTCCATCACCTCGAGAATTTATGGTCAACTGAAAATTCATAAGCCTCACATCTTCTTTCGACTTATTATTAGTGCCATAGGAGGCTCTACCTATGTTATTTCCAAATTATTTGAAAAAAAGCTTCGACCTCATTCTCCTCCTTCTTTATTATATATTCCGCACACTTTATCCATCAAATTAAACCCTTAAGATTGCTAAGAATGACATTATGGTTATCTTTGATGTCATTTCTTTATTTACCAAAATTCTGGTGCCTGAAGCCCTAGACCTTATATCTAAGGTTGTGGAATCTCATACTATTCATCTTATTAACCTTTCCCTCACCATTACCTTTTTCTCCTTTAAGGGTGTTTGTTACGAGAAAAATGAGGGCACAACCATGGGCTGCTCCCTCTCTCCTATTGTAGCCATGATTTTTATGGAACACTTTAAATCCAAAGCATTAGAAACCTTCCACCTTATGCCTAAATTCTGGAAACATTTCGTTGATGACACCTTTGTGATTTGGTCCCATGGTATCCCTGCACTCCGAAAATTTCTTGCTCATCTTAATAGTATTTCCCCTCATATCCAGTTCACTATGGAATTGGAAGAAAACCATTCCCTCCCCTTTCTTGACGTCCTTGTCTCTCACCTCCTTGATGGATCCCTAACCCACCAAGTCTTTAGGAAGAAGACTCATGCCAATAGATACCATCACGCCAACTCCCACCACCATCCTGCTAAAACATCTGTCGTTCTCAAGACCCTTGTCTCTCATGCTATCAAGATTTACTTTGTCGAATCCTTTCCCAAAGAAAAAGCTCGTCTATTAAAATCGCTTAAAGTTAATGGTTACACTTCTTCCCAGATCAATAAGGCCTTCCATACTTGCCTCCATCCCCACCCCATAACCCATCCTTGTACCCCTCCCTTAGCCAAGGTAACCCTTCCTTATATTCAAGGTGTTATTGATAAAATTTCTAGAATTCTCTCTAAAATGGACATCAAAACCTTCTTTAAACCCCATCAAACCCTCAACCAACTCTTTAGGTCTACCAAAGACAAAATTGACCCCTTGTTAGGTCCTCATTTAAATGAGATCCCCTGCTCTTGTGGTAAGTCCTACATAAGACAAACTGGTAGATCCTTTAAAACCTGATTAAGTGAACATATTACAGACACCTATCATAGCCATGTCACCAAATCGGCCATAGATGAGAATTCTCACTCTATTAGCCATCTTATTTTTTTTGATAAATCCAAAATCCTTGCTCCCGTCCATTTCCATTCCAGTCGGATCATTAGGGAATCCCTCGAAATTGAGAAGCATCCTAATAAATTTAATTGCGATGATGAGTATCATTTAAGCCAATCATGGAAGCCCACCATCCATTTTTTGTCCTCTAAATACCCTATCTCTAATTCTAACCTATCTTAATTCTAGATCTACCAAGAGTTTTGAGGGATCAAATATTTTTTCACTTTAAAAGTTGTTTGCATCTCAAGAAATTTGATCCCTCTTTTTTTTTACCAAATTAAAATATTTACAACACATTGCAACATATTTACCATAGGTATGTTCCAAAACTGACCTCAATTGGTTGAGTTCCCATCGCTAAAGCACCTCGCTAATGGGAGATCAAGGGGTAAATTCTCCTCGATGCCCTCCCTCAAGATAACACTCTACTAATAAGCTCGTGAGATGTGATTCATTTAACTATGGATCTACCAAAAGTCTAGAGGGATCAAATCTATTTTAACCTTAAAATATGTTTTCATCTCAAGAAATTTGATCCAATTAGAAGTTAAGATGGATCTAGGCGGGCTCTATTATTAATTATAGTTATTTATAAATATAAATATAATTATAAATTTTTTATTTTTATTTATTTTATTTTTAGTTTTAGTTTTATGTAATTTATCGAAGTCAAAATGTTTTATTGATAATTATCATTAATTTTTTTCGTTACTTTTTTTTTTAACTTTAATTTTATTTTATTTTATTTTGACCAAGTTAAAATATTTACAACATCTTTACCATACCTATGTCCTGAAGGCTACATCAATTGGTCAAGTTCCCTCTCTCTCTCCCCACCATCTATATCTATGTATATCACCATCTCTTCTTCTTTATCTATTTATCTCACCTCCCCAACCACACATAAACACTCTCTTCAAATATATCTCTATTCCTCCCTCTATCTCTACCTTCTTCCCTCTCCCCCCTCCAACTATATATCTATATATCTCTTTCTCTCATTCTTTGTCTCTCTATCTCACCCAAAAAACATACACACAATCTCCATATCTATCTCTTTCTATATCTCTCCCTCTCTCTCTCTTCCCCTTCTCTCCCCCTCTCTCTCGCTCCTTCTCTATCTCTTTCCTCCCACTCTCCTCTCTCCCTCACTCTCTCTCCATCTCTCCCTTTTCACACCATCCCTCTCTCCAACTTTCTCCCTCTATTTCTTTCTTTTTCCCTCCCTCTCACCCCCTCCTACAACTCCATCTCTCTCCCTCTCTCTGTTGAGTGTTATCTCTCTTCCTTCCTCTCTTTTCGTTACTCTCCCACCTCCCTCTCTCAAACCCTCCCATAGGTCTCTGTCTCTCTATCTTCCCTCCAATTATGTCACTATCTCCCTCCCTCTCTCCTTCTATCTTTCCCATCAATCGTTGTGTTTCCCACTCTCTCTCTTCCCTTTATATCCTTATCTCTCTCCTCTCCTCTTCTCTCTCCCTCACTCTCTCCCTCTTGACTTCCTCTCTCTCTCTCTCTCCAAATCTATCTCTCTATGTATTTTTCCTTTCCTACCTCTCTCCCCACCTCTAGCTCCATATATCTCCCCTCCTCTCTCTCTCTCTTCCTTCCACTCTCATTTTATCTCCTACTTTCCTCCCTCTCTGTCATGCCCCTATGTTAGTGGTGTCTTCCAACCAACACATAGGCAGGTGCGACACAGCCAAAAATTTTCATTTAAACACTACTTGATTTCATGGACAATGCCTACTCAACACTTAACCAATTTTCCACTAATTTTTATCATGCAGCGAAAATTATTTCATTTATATTTCATCAATTAATATTCATATGAAGTGGAAATAAATATCATTCAACAATGTACACACATATCATAAATGAGAGGGGAACCTCACGAATTAGTGGAGCCTCTAAACGACATGCACAATTGTTGTTCAATCTCGTGCACCAGTGATGCACTTCACAAATACTATCGTACAACTCCTACACATATCTGCCTAAGTGTCGTCGTTGTCGTGAAGCTCCTGCATGCCTTGCCTGACTCGTTATCTCATCATGCAACCCTCCACCTGCACTACGCTGACCTTGTCATGATGCAAACCAACTCTCTGTTCACCTTGCTAACTCTGTTGTGTCATCACGAAATCTGTTGCTCACCTGGTCTTAAATATTTTCATGCTGCAATATGCCATCATGACCCACAGTAACGTAACTCCTCCTGAAAACTATGTGCATTGACTCTGTGCTTTGTTCGGCATGCACTACCGGTGTTACAGTCGTGTGTCATGCTACTATCAGGTATACTACTTCCTTGTGACTTGTCCCCTTGACGTTTCACTCTTCACCCTACTTGTGGAAACACAAAAACTCCCCTTTAGTAATACTTCAATTATGTAGCCTCATCACACCTCTGCCCATATGTCGCGGCTTCCTTCGCACTTAATTCAACTCTGAATTTATGGTTTATTGTTCGATTATTTGTTTCCTCCTTCCATTCAATGTATCTGCCATATATATATATTCCCTCCACCGATCAAAATTATTCACGAATCGACACGTCCTTTGGTTGCACCATGGGATGACCCACCCATGTGTGCTTGGCCGGCCTATGGACACACTTAACACACACCCCTTAAATATTTTTTGGTAGTGGATTGGAATACCCATTCTGCCCACGACTTTCCCATGCATTTTCTCCTCACCCGCAACCTAAAAGAGAAATTCTCCCAAATACTACACTTTATATAGGCCCCCATATGAAAATGAAAAATTTCATCCTAAGCTGCTATTTATGGAGAAAATACCAAAAGGCCTAGGGTTAGGAGATGATCTTGATGTTCCCATCACTAAAAAGAAGAATTTTTATTCTACTGGATTTATATTTTGGTTTGAAATGAGTAAAGAGATACTTGTAATAATTAGTGGCATGGATAAATCAAAACATAGGTTATTTTGTGTACTTAAGGTGTGTTAGTTTGTGTTTATAGAATGGACTTGCTACTCAGAATGATCGTTTACATAAACTACCACCAATTTTTTATCCAGGACTATACCATTGAATAGTTGTTTTGTGACTCAATAAAAACTTCAATTTAAACCAAGCCATACACCTTCACATTGTAATCTATGATTGTTGTATCCGATGGGAATGGTTGCAGCATTTGATTTTGGTAGGAGACTATTTTCATGGAATCATGTTTGAGAATGGAGTTTATAGGATCACCAATGCTACCTCTTATCCACTATTACATCCTGTATATATCTTCTCATGGTAGGTTGATTGTAAATAGAAGGACCTTTTTCTAGTCTCCACCTGGCTAGTCACTCCCACCAAAAGTTATGAGAAACCTCCCATAAGTGATTTGAACTAGTCTACACTTAGCATATGCATCCTCCTTTTTGGTTGGATTTATTTGTTTCAGCAAGGTTGTATTCATACCTTTGTCTCTCTTTCGTTCCATTTTTTGTAAGTGAACAAAATCCCTAGACTAATATGAGAGTGAGTTACTGGTGATTGAAGTTAATAATATTTCCAAGGTTTCTAATTTAGTTCTTTAGGTTTATTTCCATTTGATATCCACATTGTAAATATATTTTTGTTTGTTGGAACAAAGGTACAAGTTATAATAACATAGTTTCCCTTAGAAATTCAAGAGAGGTTTATTGTTGTTAAAGGAACCCCAACTGTGAAACCAACAAATGAACTATTTTGGTTCAATATCCCTCAACTTATATTTTTCTTCATCCATTTCACTCTTTCCCAGGTATCAAAATGATTTTCACACCAAATTTCCACTAAAAAGGTGAATTTTTAAATCCTGTTCACTGAGTTTATATGAGAGTGTCAATTAATTGATGGTTACCTTAAGTTATGCAGAATGATTTCCAGCTTGATTTCTTCTTGTGGACATGGGTAAGAACAAAATTCATTTAGAAAAGAATAAATTGTTGTATAATTTTGGTGTGGATGCATATAAATATTTTTCTGTAGGAGCTAGAAAATTATTTTCCAATGCTTCCTATAAGCACTGGAAAAATCGTTTTTCAACGTTTTTTTGAGGTAGCTTTGCAAGGCTTAGGGAAAATAAAATTGAGTTTGGCCTGAAATTTCCAAAAAAGTAGATGATCATTCATGATGAAATGGAATAAGTAATCTAACTCCTCTAGCCTTATAATTTGTAATCCATATTATAAGAGAAATTGAGAACTAAAACCACACTTAATTTTTAATTCACCAAAAATACTCAACAACCTTCATTACATGTTTCAACAGAACATGCAATTATATTACTATTCAGAAAAAGAAATTTATCTTTCCCAATATGGTTGTTAAGAAAATCTTGTTATCTCCTAGATCAATTGTTAAACTTGGTTATGATGTCCATGGGATTTAATATAGAAACTAATAATAAAAAATTTAATAATATCCTAGAATCATGGAGTTAAAATGTGAAGCATATCAAACATAAATTAATGAAACAAGTATAAGAGAAACACATTGCAATATATTAGGCACCACTATAGTATTATTTATTGAATACCAATCAATTTCAATGAATTCCATCTACTAACTCAATTGATCAAGAGAAAAAAGTTGCTACTCAAAGAATCCTAATTTAGACCTCAAGCTCGTGGGACTCAAATTATAGAGAAAAAAAATAACAAAGATTGCAGGAAGAATCAGTTGGTGTGTTTTGTCCTAGCATCTCGGGGCTTGTTTAGATTTACATTTACATTTCCATTAATTTAATAGTGTTGGAGCCTTGATTTAAAGTGTTTTTTGACCCATGTTATAGATTTTCATCCATTCATCTTCATAATATGCTTACACATTTTTGGCAGATATTGAGAGAAATGGCAAATAATCATGGGTCTTGAGGTGCAATGCCCTAAAGAGAAAATAATTTTTTCTAGTAAAGATTTAGTTTGGTCCCATGTATACAAAAAATAGATGAATATTGATCGGGTTGAAAAAATTCCCAAAGAAATAATTATTGATTTTGTTAAAGGAGAGTTATCAAATACAGATGCTCCATGTTCCTTCTTGCATTGAAAAAGAAAACCCCCAAGAAGAATGATTAGTGTTTCCTTGCGATGGGAACTGTAAGAATTTTAGAAAAGTATTTTTTATATGTTCATATTAATAGTGCTTTATCATTTATCAGATGTGACAAAATTTCAAAATTTATTTTGTAGTTATCATTGCTCATATGGTCCATATGATAAGTGAGAGGAACTGAAAACCAAACCAAGGTGTTCAATTGCCAAAACGAGGGGTTTTCATTGACATTTTATTGTAAAGGTTATGGTTCAAGATCCTGACACAACAGTAATAACATAAAAAATGTACATGACCATGAAGATGGGAAAGGATGGAATTGTAATGGAAAACACAACACTTTAGGTGATGATATTCCTTAGAAGAGGCCAAGACTTTTAAGGGATGTGATTTCTTATTAAGAAACTTGTTTTCTCTTCAACTGCCAATTGACTATGGTTGTAAAATGCATATTAAGAAATATATTGACATAGATGCTATAACTCGAGATATGGATTTTTTATTACGCATAAAAGATATTTTAAAAATCTATAATTTTCTCATGAAATAAAATTATAAAATTCAAAGCAAAGATGAAGTGAGTGTGAATCTCTAGTATTAAAAACACCATAATGATTTCTTCTTCTAATAGAATCCTAATGATGGAGAGATCACTTTCATAGCTGGAAGAAAAACTAAATGGATGTTGGAAACTATGGTCAAGTTATCTCACAATAAATTGATTGCGTGAGACCCAATGGTCAGTACAAATAAATATGAGGTGAGTATATTTTCCAATGATTGCTTTAATAAAACAAATTTTGTTATAATGATTCAATATGATTAATGACTTAAAATCAACTTCATTTTACTTAATATGACAATATGGGTTGTATATGCTTGTGGTGTTTGATGAGAAATAAAGTGGAGTACCAGTTGCATGGGTGGTGATGTCACTAATACATCACAAGATATAGCACTATGGTTGGAGAATCTCATGCATAGGTGTTTTCAGATTAATCCCAATTGGAAGGTCAATCCCTTTATAGCTAATGATGTTAGGGCTAAATCATTGCTTTGAGGTAATATCAATATTATTATTTGACATTGAAAGTTGCATTCATTCTAAAAATTTCTCACTTAAAATGAATTAAATGTGGTAGGAGAATCACCAAATGTGAAGTGAGCTTGTGTATTTGGCATGTAAGGAGGGCATGGCTAAATAGTTTTAATCAGTTAGTCAATATCAAAAGAGATATTCAATGAAATTCGTCATATCATGAAATTTTTCTGTAGTAATGAAGTGGACAATGATATCAATGGATTTTTCATTAAATTTGCAAGTGAGGAGAATTTTTTGGACTATTTTCACAAGAATTGGTTTGTCAGTGACAAGATTTGCAAGTTTGTATACTATTTATTTTGTGTTGTAATTTTTTTGTTTCATAAGGACAATATATATTTACTAATTTATTTATTCCATTTAATGATGTGTGTTAAAGGTTTCTGATGTTTTTTGCATGCAAACCAGGAGACAAATAATGTTGTGGAGTCATACCATGATTATCTCAAGGCAGCCTTTCTATGTGATAGCAAAAATAAATGTTCACGTAGGATGGATCGACTATTGTATACTCTCTTAAAAAATGTTGATCCATGTCATCGATTCAAGGAAATTCTAGAAAAGAAGGATATTTGAACAAACATAAGAAAGAGCTTGAATCATCAATTGAAAAGGCTAGAATAATTCCATACAGTGATTGTAGGCCTCATGAGAGAATATCTCACACTTATTAGGTGAGGAGTTAAAGTAAACCGGATAAGGAATATCTTATCATATGGAATTGCACAAATTTTATCACTTGTGATTTCCCATCATCTATTTGGGGCAACATTTGTAAGCATGCCACAAATTTAGATTGGTTTAATTCCTCCTTAATGGACTCATACCTTTTTTTGATCTTGATACCACACCGAAAAATTTTAATGCCCCTCCTCAGATGAGTATAGAGGCACCAAACCATGATGTAGATACTAACACAACTAATATGGATGATGACAATGTTGATGCATAAACCTTCCACCTTAAGCCCAATTTTCTAGAAAAAATTTATTGAGGACGCCTTTTTTATTTGGTCACATACTATCAAGGCTGTGCTCCACAAATTTCTTTCTCATATTAATAGAATTTCCCCTCATATCTAGTTCAGTATGGAATTGGAAGAAAACCATTCCCTCCCCTTTCTTGACGTCTTCGTCTCTCACCTCCTTGATGGTTACCTAACCCACCAAGTCTTTAGGAAGAAGACTCATACTGATAGATACCTTCATGCCAACTCCCATTACCATCCTGCTCAAAAATTTTTCGTTCTCAAGACCCTTGTCTCCCATGATATTAGAATTTCCTCCCTTGAATCCTTCCCCAAAGAAAAAGCTCATCTGTAAAAATCACTTAAAGCTAATGGTTACACTTCTTCCTACATCAATAAGGCCTTCCCTGCTTGCCTCCATCCCCACCCCATAACCTGTCCCTGTACCCCTCCCTTAGCCAAGGTAACCCTTCATTATATTCAAGGTGTTACTAATCACCTTTCCAAACTTCTATCTAAAATAAAAATCAAAACCTTATTTAAACTCCATCAAACCCTCAACCAAGTCTTCAGATCTGCCAAAGAAAAAAATTACCCCTTGTTAGATCCTCGTGTATATGAGATCCCTTGATCTTACGGTAAGTCCTACATAGGAAAAATTAGAAGATGCTTTAAAACCTAATTGAGTGAAGACATGGCAAACACCTACGATAACTATGTCGCCAAATTGGCCATAGTTGACCATTCTTACTCTACTAGCCATATTATCTACCTTTATCAATCCAAAATCTTTTCTCCCGCCCATTTCCATTCAAGTCGGATCACTATGGAAGCCCTCGAAATTGAGAAGCATCCCAATAACTTTAATAGCGATGACAAGTATCATTTAAGCTAATCATGGAAGCCCACCATCTATTTTTTTTCCTCTAAATACCATATCGCTAATTCTAACCTATCCTAAATTCCTTCCCCCTCAACATCCCCCCCCCCCCCCCCACTGACATGTCTTTTCCTCTCCTTTCATCTCCCCTTTCATGTCTCTTCAATTCCATCGTTTCCATTAATTCATTTTATTCTTAGGCCCCCTTTTGATATTTTCTTATTGTATAATATAATATTAAATTTATAATTTCTATTTATAATTTTGTTTCAATATTTTGACTCATCAGATGCTCATAGACCCTCTTAACCCCCTTTATTCTAACAACCAATTTTTGGTTCCCTATAAAATCTTGGTCCAACACTCTTCTTATCTTATGCTCTACCTTCTTGCCCCTGAAGGTGGGTGAAGTTTTCACTAGAAACATGAGGCTCAACAAGCAATATAGAGAGTTCTTGCTCTCAACATTAAGTTCCAAACACCATATATTTAATTTTATTTTTGTATTTTAGGTTAAAAGTTAAAAAAACTTTACCCATTTATAACATCTAATGCTTAAAACATTAAGTTAACTTGAGTTGCCTATGAGGGTGTGATGCCTTTTGGTAAGTTATCAAATAATTTAACCACATAAAGAAATACCAGTTAAATATGAGTGGATTACTCAAACTTTCGAAGTTAATTATATTTGAGTATTAATATTAATGATGGCGTTGAGATATGGAAATATTTTTATTCTATTTTTAAATCACATTAATCTGATTGAATATTTTTATTTATTTCTATATTACATTAATCTAATCAAATAGTTTTATTTATTTTTATAAATAAGGAAATTCATTAATGGAATTTTACATTAAAATATGGAATAAAATAATTTTATAATAATTATTCATTAGTATATTGATATAAATTTAATTTAAAAAAAAATGATAGCCATTGATCCGTTATACACATCAAAACACTTACTTCACAGTAGATCTCATGTTGAAAATATTAAAATATTCGTAAAAATTTTCAGGAAAATCACATTATCATAAAAATTGACCACACATTAAAGATTAAAATATTCATAAAATTTTTCAGGAAAATCGCATTATCATAAAAACAGACCATGCATTTCAAACTAACTAGTGTAGCTCACCATCAGGAAATTGTTGATGATGAACTACACTCGTTAGCTTGAAAGGCATTGACCCCTTTTTATGATAATGTGATTTTCCAGAAGAGTTTTATGAATAATTATGGATAAGAGAAGTTTGGACTGGAAAATAATGTTAAAATAATAATGATAATAATAATTAATTGAACTATAACTTTATTTTAAGTTTTTTTTCTAAGTAATACTAAATCTATTGATATTGAACATAAAAGTACAAGACTGCCTCTGTCTCAGCTGTGGAAGCCTGAGCACAGGGCTTTACTATCATGAGAATTCATAGTTTGGACTGCCCATAGTGGGGAAACTAGTCCATTTAGATTACGATTCCCTGCCCTCGAAAGGGAAACTGACGTTACATTCAAACTGTTTGTCAAAAATATCAAAAAGATAGCATGCCACTTTGCAAGCAGAGGGATAAAAAGCAGGAAAACCAGAAATAGCATAAATACCTTGCACCTGGAGAACAAAAACCTCTGTGGCATCTTTTGATTACTATGCATCTATGGAGGAGGGCGGTTCTTAAACAATCCTGCAACCAAACTCGTCGTTACTCCTCCCTTCATCAACTGAGGAAGGCATCTTGTCTTTGTCCACGCCTTCCATATTCTGGACCTGCGTAGAAACATTTGGGGCCAAATTTAATTGGGCCAAGGAATCCTTGGTGAATTCTGCAGGTGCTGGGAAAGGTGCAGTGGGTCCATGGAAAGCGACTGAGGGACCAGGCATAGTAGACGTAGATGGAACCAAGCGGGAAGATTCTTCACAAACCGTAACCATGACGTCAGCTCTGAGGACCGGTCGTTCAAACATACAGTCGAAAGTAAACTCTACGCATTGAGAGAATTGGCGAAGGGAGGGAGAAGAGAACAGGTGAGGAACGGAAGGAGTTGCAGAAGGGTGGACTGGAGGTGCTTGGGCGAGGACAGAAGGAGACGGAGGACACACAGAGGGAGGCGCAGAGAGGGGTCCATGAGGTCTGCCCCTGCGTGTTGTAAATATGATGCAGAGTGTTGTCCTTGATGGCAACCCACTTGATAAAGATGATGGAAACCTACTTGATGAAAGTTGTACTTGATGGAAATTGACTTGATATACTAATTAATGATGTAAATCTGATGTGTCTACAGAGCAGCTCAGAAGTAATGATGAAAGGAATTCCAGTATGTGCTAGACCAGTGATGAAAAGTGTGTGTCTCAATGCATACGCGGGTTTGTCTAGTAGAAGTAGCATATGCATATGGGAAAGTATGTGCCAAGTCGCGTATGCTCAATTGCACTCTAAAAGTGTAAAACCAGGGGTTACTACCATGGTATTGACCCATGGTATTGACCCATTGTATTGAGCGCTGGGTTGTCTATTTGATCCCGTCTAGGAATACCATCGGAAGTGGTGTGGTTTTGGCTCATGGTATTGATAAAGGGTAAACCTATATAAGGAGAAGAAAATCATTTTGCAAAGGGTGTGCAAGGGTCTGGGCTTCAAATGAATACTTCACTCAGAAGTTTATCTGTATGGTTGAACTCTATTCTTAATCGATACATCTAAATCTATGATGCACCCATGAATATGATGAAGGTTCAAAATCTCTAGATCTGAAAATGATGAATCTCTAGGATGATCTGGAAAGAAGTATTCAAGACCTCGCACAAATCTATTGAAGATATTGAAGAAACTGCAAGTCTCAGACAGATCTTATCTCTGTTTCGTGAAAGTTTATCTCCTATAGATCTACACGTACAACGTTTTCCCCCGAAAAAACATGATATACGCTAATCCGTTTAAACAAAGGAGCGTACGGACTGTTAGGGTTTTTTCGAAAAGTACGTATGCATACGCCAAGGTTTTTATTAAAAGCGTATATATGAGAGCTTTTTGAAGAAAAGCGCATATGTAATTTGAACCCGATGGTTGCTCAAAGCTGAGATTCTCGACATCTATTCTCAAGTCCGGGTTATCTCCCGACATTCGGTTACAAAGAGCCCATGGTTCACGTGATGCTCGAGACGCGTCGATAAGTGAATGATTGTGTTAGTTGTTTATCCGCCGAGAATCGATGAAACGTGGTCCGTAGTGGATCTTGGATCCGAGGGTTGAAACCTTCGTCCGAAAGTAGAAGCCGCTGTGAGAGAGTGTCAGTGTTGAACATACTGGTGGGGAGATGCCTCCTTCCGTGAGAGGGGCCGTGGCAACGAGAGCATGGGGGTTTTTGCTCCCTTCCAGGAAAGGCTGGTGAACGAGAGAAGGTTGTAGTGTTCTGTAGGTGGATGCCTACAGCGGGTATGAGTCTACACCAGTACATGTTGTAATAATTTTTCTTAATAATAAAGATTGAAGACTGAGACGACGGCAGCGGTGGTTTTCTCCCAAATTGGGTTTCCACCTAAAAATCCTGGTGTTCATGTGTGATTGCTTGTGTGTGATGATTACTCTGTTCTTTCTGCTCCTGTCTACTATTTTCTGAACATCTGATAAATGAGTAATGCAATGATTTAATTCATGAATTACATGCATAATTAATTCACTAGATATACACGAGTTCTGTAAAGGATATCCGCGTATATACGCGAGTTGAATTCAGGAAAGTAACGTATGGGTTTTTAAGAAGGAACTATAAAAAATTTATTTTCTGCACTAAATAATGATTCACCCCACCCCCCCCCCCCTCATAGTATTTTTCCCAACAATTGGTATCGGAGCCGGTCCTTCTGAAAAAGCTTAGCCACTAGAAGGAAGATCAAGCAAGATGAGAAATCAAGATGGAACAGCATCTATCAAGCCTCCACTCTTTCATGGAAGCAACTTAATCTTCTGGAAAATAAGGATGAGATCCTATCTTCAGTCTATGGGATTAGATGTATGGGCCATTGTTGAACAAGGATATCAATATCCAACCGCAGTACCAACGGATCCGACGGAAAAGAAGAATTATGAAACAAATGCAAAGGCGGTCAATGCACTATTGGGAAGTCTAACTGAATCAGAATTTTTCAAGGTTATGCAGCTGAATACAGAAAAGGAAATATGGGACAAAATCATCTTAAGTTATGAAGGAGATGCAAAGGTAAAAAGTGCAAAACTCCAAACTCTCAGAATTGAATATGAAAATTTGAAGATGCATAATGATGAGAGTGTTGCTAGTTTCTTCTTACGTCTTGATGATATTGTAAATTGTATGAGAAACATGGGAGAAACAATATTAGAATCTACTTTGGTTGAGAAAATCTTAAGATCACTAACGGCAAAATTTGAGTCAAAAGGAGAAGAGGAGGACCATATGAAGTCAAAGAAGCCATCTTTAGAGCTTCTGCAAAAGGGAAGGAAGTACAAGAAGAAGGATCAGGATATATCTCAGAAGAATATGAGGTAAATTTTGTAAAGAAACTTCAACTTGGCACAGGACGGTTCAAAGGGAAGCTTCCTTTCAAACGTTTTGATTATGGAAGAGTTGGTCATTATGCTGCTAAGTGTCCTTATAAAGAAATATCTGCAAAAGGGAAGGAAGTAGCAAGAAGGTATAAGCACCGGTCTAGCACTAGGAAAAGTTACTACACTCATGAAGACAGTGATGGGTTCTCTGATAGTGAGGAAGAGTGTGAACAAGATCTTAGACTTCTCATGGCATTTGAATCTAAAGATGAAAAGGATACTTTTGTGGATGCTCTAGAGGACAATTATTCTCTTGAAGAAAACAATCAACTCAAAATTTGCTTAGAAGAATGTAAAATTCTCTTATAAGAAAGGAAAATTACCATAGAGACTCTGAAAAAGCAGGATGAAGAAGCGAAGAAACACAATGAGAATTTAGAATGTGAAGTAGTAAGTCTAAGAAAAGAACTTGAGAAAGAAAAGACTATGAATCTTAGATTTGCTAAAGGATCTGAAACCTTAGATGAGATTATCAAAGTGCAACGTTCTCCTCTTATAAAGACAGGTCTTGGATATACCGGAGAATCCTCTCAGGCTTCAGCACCAAATTATCTAAAAGCAGCTACAGTTGGTTTACTACATTCAGCCACTCAGCAAGGGAATAAAGAATCTTTACAAGTAAAGCATGATCATCAAAATTCAAGGAACACTAACAGGGATGTCTTTCAAAGAAGCTACAACTAACAGGTAAATTCAAATAGAAGATTTCATGATCGCAAAAATTTCTACTTCAATGGACAATGTTTCTCATGTCACAATTTTGGTCATAAAGCTGTTCAATGTGTTGCCTATAAAACCATCATGACAAGAGAAGCAAGAAAGAAAAGGATGGATATTGAACCAAAGAAGAACACCTATAACAAATTTTCTCCTCTTCAAAATGAAGTTGAATGTGCTTATTGCAATAACTTTGGCCATGAAGAATCTGAATGCAGGAGCAAAGTCCAGCCAAAACAACATTCTCCTTCAAATTCCAAAGTATGGAAAAAGAAGGAATTACAGGTTGAAAATTATGGGATAGCGTTATTTGCAGAAGGTGAAGAAAATCAATGGTACATTGATAGTGGGTGCTCAAGACACATGACAGGTGACAAAAGCAAACTTCTTGCATATAATGCTCTAGAAAAGGAAAAGAAAGTTACATTTGGAAATGATACCCCTGCTGTAATTAAAGGAAAAGGGTCCGTGTTTTTAAAAGAAAAGGTGAAGGCTAATGATGTCATGTATGTGGACGGATTAAGGCATAACCTGTTAAGTGTAAGTCAAATGTGTGATCAAGGAACTGAAGTTGTCTTTAGTTCAAAAGAATGTGTGGTTCGTGATCTTGATACAAGTAAAACTATTATAAAAGGCAAAAGAACTCCAAGCAACCTGTATGTATTGAAGAACTGCAAAGATCAATGTTACTTGAGCAAATCTTCAGAAAATTGGCTATGGCATAGAAGGCTAGGGCATCTGAGCTTCTCTCAAATCAACAAATCAAGCAGACTTAAAGCTGTTCGTGGTCTTCCCAATATTACTCTACCAGAGAGTATCATATGCAAATCTTGCCAATTCGGTAAGCAGACCAGAGTACAATTTAATGCCAAAGAAGGATCATCAAGTAAGCCTCTTGAACTTATTCATACTAACATATGTGGACCTATGAGGAAAAAGTCACCACGTGGGGAAGAATACTATATCTTATTTATTGATGATTTCTCTAGGATGTGTTGGATTGGGTTGATTAAACACAAAGATGAAGCATTTGAAAATTTTCAGATCTTCAAAGCACTGGTGGAAAATGAATTAGATCTAAAAATCAAGTGTCTTAGATCTGATCGAGGAGGAGAATATACCTCAAATGAATTCCTTGAATTTTGTGAACAACATGGCATAAAAAGACAATTCTCTGTAGCTGGCACTCCACAACAAAATGGCGTAGCAGAAAGAATGAATAGAACAATTCAACAAATGGCTAGAGCTATGCTTGATGATTCTGGAACACCTGACATTTTTTGGGGAGAAGCAGCACATACAGCAGCAAACATTCTCAACAAGGCACATGTTCGGTAAATAGTGACAAAACTCCATATGAACTCTGGTATGGTAATTCTCCCTCTGTGAAACATTTTAGAGTTTTTGGAAGTAAATGCTTTATCAAAAATAATGATGAAAAGCTTGGCAAGTTTTAACCTAGATCAGATGAAGGAATACTTCTTGGTTACTCATCTACAAGCAGGGCATACAAATGTTACAATAAAAGGCTTCGAAAGATTGTTGAATGTATTGATGTTGTTATTGATGAGTCTCATGCAGTCCCTAAAGAAGAAAGACAAACAACAGAAGAAGATGATGGTGACTTTTGTCCCTCTACATCAAATAGAAATGATATAGACAGTGGATCCAATGAAGAACCTGAAGATGATTTATCCGGAAAGGCTCCATCCAGATATGTTCAAAAGAATCATCCTGAATCTCAAATTTTGGGAGACAAGGAATCAGGTGTACAAACAAGGAGGACTCTTGTGGGATCTTCTATCTATCTGGCATTTCTATCCACAATTGAACCACACAATGTCAATGAAGCTAGCAAAGATGAATGTTGGGTTGAAGCCATGAATGAAGAGCTTGATCAAATTGAAAAGAATGACACTTGGGAATTAGTACCAAGACCTCATAACAAAAATGTCATTGGAACTAAATGGATATTCAAAAACAAGTTAAATGAAAATGGGGATGTCGTAAGAAATAAAGCCAGACTTGTTTGCAAGGGGTATACTCAACAAGAAGGTATATACTTTGAAGAAACTTTTTCTCCTGTAGCTAGACTTGAAGCCATAAGAATGTTTCTTGCTTTTTCAAGTTTTCAACAAATCAAAGTTTATCAAATGGATGTTAAATATGCATTTCTCAATGGTGATCTAGAAGAAGAAGTTTATATAGAACAACCAGAAGGATTCATTTTGGGAAATGATGAAAATCTTGTTTGTAGACTTAAAAAGGCGCTATATGGTCTCAAACAAGCTCCAAGGGCATGGTATTATCGTCTTGACAAATATCTTCATCAACAAGGATTTTCAAAGGGGTCTGCTGATAGTAACTTATACACAAAAATTGAAAATGATAAACTATTGATTGTGGTTGTATATGTTTATGATATCATTTTTGGAAGTAATGAAGAATCTATGAGTCGGAAATTTGCTTCTGTCATGCAGCAAGAATTTGAAATGTCTTTACTTGGGGAACTAACATTCTTTCTTGGCTTGCAAGTGCATCAAACTGCAGATGTTATATTCTTATCACAAGAAAAATACCTTAAGCAAATTCTGAAGAAGTATGGCATGGAAGAGTGCAAACCTGTAAGTACACCAATGATAACCAGATGCAATCTCAGTTCTCATGATGATTCTCCTATGGTGAAGCAACCAGATTACAGATCTATGATAGGAAGTCTACTTTATCTCACTGGGACTAGACCAGACATTATGCATGCAGTTGGGATTGTTGGACGATTCCAAGCTAATCCAAAAGAATCTCACCTTCAGGCTGTCAAAAGAATATTCAAATATCTGCAAGGAACTCAAGACTTTGGAATATGGTATCCAAAGAATGCTGATCTTACTCTTCATGCTTACACTGATGCAGATTGGGCTGGAAATGTTGATGATCGGAAAATCACTAATGGTGGTGCATTCTATATGGGGCCCCGGTTAGTATCTTGGTTCAGCAAGAAGCAAAGCTCTATTGCCTTATCTACATCAGAAGCAGAGTATGTGGCTGCCACATCATGTTGCACTCAACTTCTTTGGATGATGCAAACCTTACAATATTTCCAAATCAAATGTTCACCTCCTATTTCCATTATGTGTGATAATACAAGTGCCATCAGTATCTCAAAGAATCCTGTTATGCCTTCCAAGACCAAGCACATTCCCATCAAGTATCATTTCTTACGTGAACAAGTGCTTGAACAAAAGGTGAAGTTGGAGTATGTTCCCTCCAAAGAACAAGTTGCTGATATATTTACCAAACCTCTGCCCAGGGAAGCGTTCGAATATCTCAGAAAGAAGCTGGGAGTAGTCTCTGCCATGCAGAGGATCAGATCTGATTAAAATTTTGAAGATTAATTTGGATACGCGGTTTTCCTGAAAGACAGTCGCATATATATGCGAGTTCATACACAAAAAACCACGTATGTGTGGTTGCTGACAATTTTTCTGGGTTAGCATTTCTTCAGCACAAGCTATGGTGTTGTTTGGTATCTCTAATGCTATTTGGAGTATCTGGTGGTATTGCGGCTCTTATATTTCTGTTTCATTCTCTAATTTTGGGTGAAGATGCCTTGATGATTTGTTGTTGAATGTGTTCAGGATGCACATATTCAGGGGGAGCCTTGCTGAGAATAATGCATTGTTGTCATTATGATGATACTGAAGTATGATCTCTCTCTTGAGATCCTTTTGTCTTGGGTATGAAGAGTCATATTTGTAATTTGATGAAAAGGTCATGTTAAGACCTATGATGTAAATTGTAATATTCAGTCATGTAAGGACTTGTTCAATGTGTAAACCCACTTGGTTGGGTAGCTGAGTCAAAATGTGTAAACCCACTTGGTTGGGTACTTGAGTCTCATCTGTAAATCCACTTGGTTGGATCTTTGATGTAAGTATGAGTCCTTGGTGATAGGAAGGTCATAGCGTCATGTACTTCATTGAAAAACATGTTTGAATATCCGGCATGAACTCAGGGGGAGCATGGTAACTTCAGTGCACATCAGATCTACAGCGCCCTTCTTTCGACATGAGGAGGAAAACCTTGTGTTGGTGTTGATCCGCCCTTTTCCCTTGATGTCAAAGGGGGAGAGTGACATGGTGTTTGAATAGGGGGAGACTATCCTTATGCTTAATATATCTATCTGTTGTGATCAAACACCATCGTGGTTGCCATCAAGTCCAAAGGGGAAGATTGTTGGCAATATGATGCAGAGTGTTGTCCTTGATGGAAACCCACTTGATAAAGATGATGGCAACCTACTTGATGAAAGTTGTACTTGATGGAAACTGACTTGATATACTAATTAATGATGTAAATAGGATGTGTCTACAGAGCAGCTCAGATGTAATGATGAAAGGAATTCCAGTATGTGCTAGACCAGTGATGAAAAGTGTGTGTCTCAATGCATACGTGGGTTTGTCTAGTAGAAGTAGCGTATGCACGCAGGAAAGTATGTGCCAAGTCGCGTATGCTCAATTGCGCTCTAAAAGTGTAAAACTAGGGGTTACTACCATGGTATTGACCCATTGTATTGAGCGTTGGGTTGTCTATTTGATCCCGTCCAGGAATACCATCGAAAGTGGTGTGGTTTTGGCTCATGGTATTGATAAAGGGTAAACCTATATAAGGAGAAGAAAATCATTGTGCAAACAGTGTGCAAGGGTCTACGCTTCAAATGAATACTTCACTCTGAAGTTTATCTGTATGGTTGAACTCTGTTCTTAATCGATAGATCTGAATCTATGATGCACCCATGAATATGATGAAGGTTCAAAATCTCTAGATCTGAAAATGATGAATCTCTAGGATGATCTGAAAAGAAGTATTCAAGACCTCGCGCAAATCTATTGAAGATATTGAAGAAATCTGGGTAAGTCCATAGATCTGATCTATTCTGCAAAGTTTATCTTTTATAGATCTATACGCATGTTCATTTCATGAAAAGCGTGTATATACGTGGATCTGTTTAAACAAAGGAGTGTATGGACTGTTAGGGTTTTTCTGAAAAGTGCACAAATGTATACGCGGGTTGCCTTTATTAAAAGCGCGTATATACGCGAGTCTGTTTGAAGAAAAGCGCGTATGCAATTTGAACTGATGGTTGCTCAAAGCTGATTGAGATTTTGCATATCTATTTTGAAGTCTGGGTTATCTCTGATATTCTGGTTACAGTGGTTTCACGGTTCTGTTTGATGCTCTGGGAAAAGGAAGTTTGCTGATAAGTGAAGGATTGTGTTGAAGTTGTTTGATCCAGTTTGAAAATTGATGAAACGTGGTCTGCAGTGGATTTGAGGGTTGAAACCTTCCGTCTGAAAGTAGAAGCTTTCTGCCAGGAGAGGCTGGTGTTAATATCAGGGGGGTAGTAGCTCCCTTCCAGGAGAGGCTGGTAAATGAGAGCAGGGGGTTGTTGCTCCCTTCCAGGAAAGGCTGGTGAACAAGAGAAGGTTGTAGTCTTCTACAGGTGGGTGCCTGCGTGCTGGTATGAGTCTTCACCAGTACATGTTGTAAGAAGTTTTCTTAATAATAAAGATTGAATACTGAGACGACGGTAGCAGTGGTTTTCACCCAAATTGGGTTTCCACCTAAAAATCCTGGTGTTCATGTGTGATTGCTTGTGTGTGATGATTACTTTGTTCTTTCTGCTCTTGTCTACTATTTTCTGAACATCTGATAAATGAGTAATGCAATGATTTAAGTCATGAATTAAATGCATAATTAATTCACTGGATATATGCGAGTTCTGTAAAGGATATCCGCATATATACGCGAGTTTAATTCAGGAAAGTAGCGTATGGGTTTTTAAGAAGTAAATATCAAAGTTTTATTGTCTGCACTAAATACTGATTCACCCCCCCCCCCCCTCTCAGTATTTTTCCCAACACTGCGACCTCTAGAATCCGAGGAATAGTGACAGGAGAGATCATCCAACGAGGAAACGGAGGCGGGAGATGAGGGAGCTCGATGAGCTCTGCCACGACTGGAGCCTCTGCGGCAATGCATGCGATGGTAGAGTGAGAAGGAAAATGAGATGGGCAACAGAGCAGAGACTGTGGCAGGCCTAGAGAACTATACAACGAATTTGAAAAACAGAATTGACTGTGCGAGTAATGGAATTCCGGGGTGGTCTCCAGACAACATAAAAATTCACACCGTCGGCCTGTCTACGTTCGAGCGCTAGGCTCCACACAGGAAGATGGATATGAGGCTCGGTGAAACATAGTAGCAGAGCAGACAGGGCAAACTCCATGCAAATGATGCCAATCCATGCTAAGAGCTAGGATGAAACAAGTGAAAGGCGCGCTGCGAAGACGATTCCAGAGAGAGCAATTAAGGTGGCGTGGGGTGGCGACTTGAATGCCACTGTAAATGCAAGTGTGGGAGGCCAGATGGCCTACCTAGAAGGACTGCCTCGGGAGGCGCTGAGGGACGAGAGTCCCATCATGAACTGGAGGCAACCGCATCCGGCGAACTTTATTTTAAGTTATAATTATTGTCATTACACTTTATTTTAAGTTATAATTATTGTAATTACATTTACACCAATTTAGATTCATCTTAATTGTGGATCTACCAAGAGTGGTTTGCATCTCAAGAAATTTGATCCCTCTTTTTTTGAACAAGCTAAAATATTTACAACACATTAAAACATCTTTACCATATGTATGTTCTCAAGGTTACCTTGATTGGTCGAGCTCCCATTGCTAAAGAACCTCGCTAATGGGAGGTCAGGGGGTCAATTTTCCTTAATTTCCTCCCTCGAGATAATACTCTACTAATGAACTCGCGAGATGTGATGGTCGTGGGTTAGGCTTTGCTAACAAGTTGGAAATACGGCGAGATGTGATTCCCTCGGGTTATGCTCTACTTACAAGTTGTTAGTATGGCACCTCTTAATGCTTAAAATGTTATAATTACACTTGCATTTTACACTTTATTTCAAGTTATAGTTATTGTCATTACATTTACATAATTCTAGATTCATCTTAACTCTGGATCTAACAAGAGTCTAGAGGGATCAAATCTCTTTTCACTTTAAAAGAGGTTTTCATCTCAAGAAATTTGATCCCTCTTAGAAGTTAAGATGGATCTAGACTCGCTTTATTATTAATTATAATTAATTATAACTTTTTTTATTTTTTATTTTATTTTATTTTTAGTTTTAGTTTTATGTAATTTATCTAAGTCAAAATGTTTTATTGATAATTATCATTATTATTTTTTTTTCTTCCATTTATTTTTAAATATATATATATATATATATATATATATATATATATATATATATATATTGACCAAGTTAAAATATTTATAACATCGTTACCGTACCTATGTCCTCAAGGTTACCTTAATTGGTTAAGTTCCCTCTCTCTCCCCTCGCCATCTATATCTATATATATCACCATCTCTTCTTCTTTATCTATTTATCTCACCTCCCCAAACACACATAGAAACTCTCTCCATATATATCTCTATTCCTCCCTCTATCTCTATCTTCTTCCCTCTCCCCCCTCGAACTATATATCTATATATCTCTTTCTCTCATTCTTTGTCTCTCTATATCACCCCCAAAACATACACACACACACTCCATATCTATCTCTTTCTATCTCTCTCCCTCTCTCTCTCTTCCCCTTCTCTCCCCCATATCTCTCTATCCTTCTCTATCTCTTGCCTCCCACTCTCCTCTCTCCCTTACTCTCTCTTCATCTCTCCCTTTGCACACCATCTCTCTCTCTCTCCAAATTTCTCCCTCTATTTCTTTCTTCTTCCCTCCCTCTCGCCCCCTCCTAAAACTCCATCTCTCTCCCTCTCTCTCTTGAATCTTATTTCTCTTCCTTCCTCTCTCTTCCTTACTCTCTCCCATCCACCCCTCCCCCCCCCCCTCCCTCCCATGCGCACTCTCTCTCTCCCCCATATTCCCTCCAACTCCTGGCCACCATCCCACCCTCTCCTTCTATATCTCCCCGTCCATCTTTGTGTTTCCCATTCTCCTCTTCCTTATTTCCTTATCTCCCTCCTTTCCTCTTCTCTTCTCTTCCCTCCTCTCCTACCCTTTTCACTTCTCTCTCTCCAGCTCTATATCTCTATGTATTTTTTCTTTACTACCTCTCTTGCCACCTCCAGCTCCATATCTCTCCCCTCCTCTCTCTCTCTCTTCCTTCCACTCTCTTATTCTCTCTCCTATCTCCATCCCTCTCTATCAAGCCCCTATGACAATGGTGTCTTCCAACCAACACATAGGCGGGTGCGGCATCACATAATTTTTTTGTTTCAACACTACTTGAGTTCACGGACTATGACTACTAAAAAATTAACTAATTTTCCACTCAGTGTTATCATGCAGTGGAAATTATTTCCATTATATTTCATCAATTAATATTCATATGCAGGGGAAATAAATATCATTCAATAATGTACACACATATCATAAACTAGAGGGGAAATTCATGAACTAGTGGAGTCTGTAAACGACATGCACAATTATTGTTCAATCTCGTGCACCAGTAGTGCACTTCACAAATACAACCATGTAGCTCATGCAAGTTTCTACATTAATGTCATCATTGTCATGCAGCTCTTGCATGCCCTACCTGAATTGTTATCTTGTCATGCATCCGTAGCCTGCATTACCGTGTCACCCTGTGCTAGAAATCGACTCTTTGTTCACCCTGCTGACTATGTTGTGTCGTTGTGACACCCGTTGCTCGCTATTTTTTCAATATTTTCATGACACACTATGCCATCGTGACCCACAGTAACAAAACTCTGCCCACACACTATGTGAAACGAACCTGTGTTATGTTCTGCATGCACTACCGATGTTGCAGTCTTGTATCATGCTCCGTAAGGTATACTACTGCCTTGCAACTTTTCCCTTGGTGTTTGGCTCTTCACCCGACCTATGGAATCCCAAAACTCCCCTTCGGTAATACTTTAATCTTGTAGCTCCGCCACACCTCTGCCCATATTCTCAACCTTCTTCGCACTTCATTCAGCTTTGAATTTATGATTTATGGTTCGATGATTCAATGCCTCCTTCCATTGAATGCCCCTGACATATATATATATATCATCCATCGATGGAAATTCTTCATGAATCGATGCGTCCTTTGGTTACACCAAGGGATGACCCACCCATGTGTGCCCGACCGAGCTATAGACACCCCTAAAACACACCCCTTCATTATATTTTGATCGTGGGTCGTCATACCTGTGTTGCCCACGACTTTCCCATTGAATGGTTTACTCACCCGCAACCTAAAAGAGAAAATATCCAATCATATTACAATTTATATAGGCCCACAGATGCAAATTAACAATTCCATCCTATGCTTCTAAAAAGCATGGGGTTAGGAAATGATCTTGATGCTCCCATCACTAAAAAGAAGAATTTGTATTCTACTCGATTTAGATTTTTGTTCGAAATGAGTAAAGATATACTTGTAATAATTCGTTGCATGGATAACTCTAAACCTAGGTTATTGTGTGTACTTAAGGGGTTTCAATTTGTGTTTATAGAATGGACTTGCTACTTATATTGATATTTTACATAAACTACCACCAAGGTTGTATCACAGACTATACCATTGAATGCTTGTTTTGTGACTCAGTAAACCCTTCAATTTAAACCAAGCCATACACCTTCACATTGTAATAGATGATTGTTGTATCCGATGGGAATGGTTGCAACATTTGGTTTTGGTAGGAGATTATTTTCATGGAATCAAGTTTGAGAATGGGGTTTAGAGAATTGCCAATGATACATATTACACACTATTACATCCTGTATATATCTCCTCATGACAGGTTGACTCTAAATATGAGGACCTCTTTCTAGTCTCCACCTGGCTAGTCGCTCCCACCAAAATTTATGAGAAATATGCCATAAGTGATTTGAACTAGTCTACACTTATCATATGTATCCTATTTTTAATTTGGAATTATTTCTCTGAGCAAGGTTATATTCATACCTTTGGATCTCTTTCGTTCCCTTAGTTGTAAGTGAACAAAATCCTTAGAATACTATGATAGTGAGTTACTAATGATAGGAGTTAATAATCTTTCCAAGGTTTTTGATTGAGTTCTTTAGGTTTATTTTCATTTGATATCCACATTGTACAGATATTTTTGTTTGTTGGAACAAATCTACTAGCTATAATAACATAGTTTCCCTTATAAATTCAAGAGAGGCATGTTGTCGTTAAAGGAACCCCAACTGTGCAGCCAGAAAATGAAATATTTTGGTTCAATATCCCTCAACTTCACATTTTCTTGATCCATTTCTCTTTTCTAGGGATCAAAATGGTTTGCACACCAAATTTCCATTAACAAACTAAATTTCTAAATCATTTTCAGTGAGTTTCTATGAGAGGGCCAATCACTTGATGGTTACCTTATGCTATGAAAAATGCTTTCCAACTTGTTTTCTTCTTGTGGATATGGGTAAGCACTATATTCATTTAGTAAATAATAATTTGTTGTATAATTATGGTGTGGATGCATATAAATATTTTCCTGTACGCACTAGAAAATGATTTTCTTGTGCTTCCTGTAGGCACTAGAAAATCGTTTTGCAACACTTTTCTGAGGTGTATTTGGAAGGCTTGGGGAAAGAAAATTGAGTTTGGACTGAAATTTCCAACAAGATAGATGACGAGTCATGGTGAAATGGAAAAGATAATCTAATCCCTATAGAATTATAATTGGTAAGCCATATTATAAGAGAAATTGAGCACTAAAACCACATTTAATTTTTAATTCACCAAAAATACTCAACAAACTTCAGTACATGTTTCAACAGAACATGCAATTATATTACTATTCAGAAAAATAATTTTATATTTCCCAGGATGGGTGTTAAGAAAAATCCTACTATTGCCTTGATAAATTGATCAACTTGGTTATGATTTCCATGGGATTTAATATAGAAAATATTAAAAAAAATGTTAATAAAATCCAAGAATCATGGAGTTAAAAAGTGAATCATATGCAACACACAATAACAAAACAAGTATAACCAAAACATATTGCAATATATTAGGCACCACTATAGTATTATTTATTGAATACCATTCAATTTCAATGAATTCTATCTACCAAATCAATTGATCAAGAGAACACAGTTACTACTCAAAGCATATTAATTTAGACCTCAAGTTGGTGGGACTCAAATTACAAAGGAACAAAAAATGATAAACATTGTAGGAAGAATCACTTGGTGTGGTTTATCCTAGCATCTTGGGCCTTGTTTAGATTTATATTGACATTTCCATTAATTTAATAGTGTTGGAGCCTTGATTTAAAGTGTGTTTTGACCTATTTTATAGATTTGCATCCATTCATATTCCTAATATGTTTCCACATTTTCGGAATATATTGATATAATATGGAAAATAAATGGTAGATAATCATGGGTCTTGAGGTGCGATACCCTAAAGAGAAAAAAATATTTTCTAGTAAAGATTTATTTTGGTCTGAAGTCTACAAAAAAACACATGAATATTGACCAGTTTGAAAAAATTCCCAAAGAAAGAATTACTGATTTTGTTAAAGGATATAAATCAAATACAGATTCTCCGTGTTCCTTACTACATCGGAAAAGAAAACCCACAAGAAAAATGGCTAATGTTTCCTTGTGATGGGAACTGTAAGAATTTTAGAAAATAATTTTTATATGTTCATATTAATAGTACTTTATCATTTATCACGTGTTCTGACATTTTAAAATTTATCCTGTATTTATCATTGCTCATATGATCCATATGATAAGAGAGAAGAATGGAAAACCAAACCAAGGCATTGAATTGCCAAAACGAGGGGTTGTCAATGACATTTTATTGTAAAGGTTATGGTTCAGGATCCTGACATAGCAGTAATAACATACAACATGTATGATAATGAAGATGGGCAAGGATGTCCTTTTCATGGAAAAAATAGCAATTTAAGTGATGATCTTCCTTAGAAGAAGCCAAGACTTTCAAGTGACGTGGATTATCATTTAGAATTTTGTTTTCTTCGTCAACTACCAATTGACTATGTTTGTAAAATGCATATTATGAAATATATTGACATAGATGTTACGACTCGAGATGGGGGTTTTTTCTTATGCATAAAAGATATTTTAAACATATATAATTTTCTCACGAAATAAAATTATCAACTACAGAGAAAAGATGAAATGAGTGTGAATCTCTGGTATCAAAAACACCATAATGTTCTCTTCTTCTACTAGAATCCTAATGGTGGAGAGATCCCTTTTATAGCTAGAATATAAAAAAAATGGATGTTGGAAACTATGGTCAAGTTATCCCAAAATAAATTGATAGCCAGGGACTCAACGATCAATACAAATAAATATGGGGTGAGTAGTTTTTCCAATGATTTCTTTGATAAAACCTTTTTGGTTATAATGGTTCAATATGATTAATGAATTGAAATCAGCTTCATTTTATCTAATATGAAAGTATCATTTGTACACACTTGCGGTGTTTGATGAGAAAAAAAGTGGGGTACGAGTTGCATGGATGGTGATGTCACGTAATGCATCACAAGATATAGCTGTATGGCTGGAGAATCTCATGCATAAGTGTTTTCAAATTCATATTGAAAGGAAGGTCAATGCCTTCATAGTTGATGATGTTATGGCTGAAATAATTTCTTTGAGGTAACATTAATATTATTATTTGACATTGAAAGTTGCATTCATTATAAAAATGTCGCACTTAAAATGGCAGGAGAATCACCAAATGTGCAGTCACCTTTTCCATGTAAGGAGGGAATGGCTAAATAATGTTTATTGATTAGTGAGCATCAAAAGAGATGTTCAATGAACTTGGTCATATCATGAAATATTTTTCTAGTCATCAAGTGGATAATGCAATCAATGGATTTTTCATTAAATTAGCAACTTAGGAGAATTTTTGGACTATTTCCAGAAGAATTGGGTTGTCGGTGACAAGATTTGCAAGTTTGTATACTATTTCTTCCATGTTGTACTTTTTTTGTTTCATAAGTATAAGATATATTAACAAATTGAGTTCTCCCATTTAATGACGTGGGTTAAAGATTGCCAATATTATGTGCATGCAAACTAGGAGACAAATAATGTTGTGGAGTGATACCACTGTCATCTCAAGACAACATTTCTATGTGATAGATGGAAGAAACGTTTTCATAGGATGGATAGGATATTATATACTCTCCTAAAAAATGTTTATCCATGTTATCGATTCAAGGAAATTATGAAAAAATAAGGAAATTTGAACAACCACAAGAAAGAGATGCAACTTGAATCATCAATGGAAAATGCTAGAAGAATTCTAGATAGTGATTGCAGGCCTCATAAGAGAATATCTCACACATATTGGGTTAGGAGTAAAAGTAAACCCGATAAGGAATATCTTATCATATGGCATCACACAAATTTTATCATTTGTGATTTCCCATGGTCTATTCAGGGAAACATTTGCAAGCTTGTCATAAAGGTAGATTGGTTGCATGCGTGCTTCATGGATTCATACCCCTTATTCAATATTCATACCACACTCGATACTCTGAGTGCTTTTCCTGAGATAAGTGTAGAGGCACCAAGCCTTGATGCAGATACTAGCACAAATAATATGGATGATGACAATGTTGAAGAACTTAATTTGTTGAGAGAGGAGTTGTTTGGTTATCTACACTTGTTTCATAATAGTCCCTCTACTGTGAGCAAGAAAAAGTAGTTGATTGATTTGGCTAAAAAATTTGTGGATGATGCTAATGATCATCATATTATGGATTAAAACTTCACCCTTGGGTTGGGTGCTTATGAGTAATATTTGAAGATGAAGAAGAGTTTCATTAGTCCTAAAAATAAAAATAAAAGAAGCAAAAAAATGTCAACTTGGATATTGATTTGAATGTCCCTACATCCAAACATGATCCATTTCAGTTTCAACACCATAACAAGTGTGGTCATCCTCGCTCCAACAATGCATTCTCTACTGTCCCAAGTAAGTCATATAAGGAGATGCTATCAATATTTTAGATAAAAATATCATAATTTTCAGGTTTGTTGTTATGTATTTTCTCTTATTTTAGGTGTTGGTTGTTTTTTATGCTTTTAATGTAGTGTGTGAATGTTTGTAGGGAGTCAACATCCCAATATTGTGTTTTCACTTGAAGCACATAGACAGGCCCACCATCACTCTACTTATCACATGAGTCAAGGTGTATTTGACGTGACTCCTAATTGATGTAGTTTGTATTTTTATGCATGTATTACTTCACATGCTATTATTTTCTCTCATGGAAATTGCATTTTTTTGTTACAAATACAACTACTTCTTCAGTGGATCCCCTTTGATCCGAACATGATTGGGTCACTGACATCACACAAATTCGTGATTTTCCAAGTTTTTTGTGATGTAGAAAAGCTGCAATATAATCCGAATACACACAAAACTTCTTCCTGGAGGGTCCCACAACACTTTGAACCAATCAGAAGCAAATATCACTTCGCAACTTGTATGATTTAGCTTCCCCACAACTTCGCACTTTTGACAATTTAACAAACTTGTGATTTCGTGATTTCACACTTCACATAATTTAATACTTAACTTAGTGGTTAACCCCTACTCCATGCGACCTATGATCACATAACATCACATACAAAACAACTTACCATGCAATGGCCTTAACACTAAACTCTAAACTTTGAGATTTTTGAAATCGCTCCTAGTGTGATTTGATCTCCATCATTGGTCTTTGTAGGATCGGACTATCCACACTTATTTTTGCTGATCTACTTCGCATCGCAAGTTAAATAACCTATTGTGCAAATTTTTAACCAAAATCACTAAAATTTGTGATAGGCGAAGTCTTCACGGGTTGCAATGTGATTTCCCACCATGGATTTGTGCAAGATCTAATGATCCTCACTACTGCTTTCACATCCTATTGGCCTTTTGTTGTGCGATTAATGTGATATTCAACAGAGAAATAAAAAATGAAAAATTTAAACTAGATAGCCAAATTAAAATACAAACCACTTGGAACTAAATTAGAAATGAAATTACATAGAGCCAAGCCCTTGGATGGTTGGATTTTACATTTCCTTTGCTCTCTGTTCACTCCTCTCTCACTCTTCTCTCGCACCTATTCCACAAATCCTTCTCATACCTATTCACGCATATATATATATATATCTACCTGAAATCAGTTCTTGTCATCTTTTATTAGATTTCTGCTTGAAATACTCTAACAAACAAACGATACACTATCCTCATGATCTAATCTATTTGGCTTAATCTCCTTGTAAGGAGAAACCAATTGATATTGTATTCCTAATTAATTTAGAAAATAAAAATAGAGTAACTCCTCCCATTTCAAGCTAAAAAAAATATTAATAATTAATGTTTCTCCACCTCTTGATAGCCATAACATGTGAACACATAATCACATTGCTGGCTAAATCCGGATGCTCCTTCATCAGACTCCCAGGGAAGAAAATATTGATCCATCAATATTTCATGATCTACATTAAACTTTTGTAACTCTGCTGCTGTCATCCAACTGGAATCTTCCACTTGGTGTCCTTTCCATTTGACTAGATACTGGTAATAGGTTGGTCCTCTGGTCTTCTTCGCTGCTCTTTTCTCCATAATGGCTTCCACTTCTTTATTTGTTGTGTTTGGCATTTGTTCCTTCCAATTCAAAGTTTGGTCCTCCTCTTCTATAGGTTCTTCTTGTATTTCTTTCTCTTTTCCTTTGTATGGGTACAAATATGAAATATTAAAGATGGGTGATATCCCAATTCCTATTGGTAATTCAATCTCATATGCATTTGAGGAAAACTTCCTCAAAATTCTACATGGTCCTATCCTTTTCATTTTTAGTTTTTTGAAAGTCCCGACTGGAAAACCTTTCCTTCCTCAGATAAACCATGACTAAATCATCTACTTGAAACTCCCTTTCAGTCCTCTTCATATCAACTTTTTTTTTATACTTTTCGGTGTTTTTCTGTAAACTTTACTTGACATCTTCCTACAATTTCTGTATCTGTTCTACAAATTATTCAGCTTTTTCACTCCTTGTCTCTTGTTTTCTCAAATCTCTAAGTTCATACACCCCCCTTGGATGCATCCCAAAAAAATCTCAAATGGAATCATTCCAGTACTCCTATTAGGAGTATCATTATAGGAAAATTCAGCTTGAGCAAGTTCTAAGTCCCATTGGTTAGGATTTTTGTAAACCAAAATCCTTAATATATTTCCTAGGCTCTTGTTCACCACTTGAGTTTGTCCATCCGTGTGAGGATGATAGACTGAACTGAAATTGAGGTTTGTACCCAGATTCTTCCATAGAGTCCTCTAGAAGTGTCCTACGAACTTTTTATCCCTGTCTGAAACAATACTCTCGGGAATTTCATATAATCTTAACACTTCAGATAAAAACGAATTAGCGATGTGAGTTGCATCACTAGTTTTTTTACAAGCAATAAAATGAGCCATTTTAGAAAACTTGTCTACAACAACATAGATAGAATAATTTCCTCTTTGAGTCCTTGGCAAACCCAAAACAAAATCCATGCTAACAACATCCCAAGGTCTATTGGGTATTAGCAATGGCTGATATAACCTAGTTTTTTGGCTTCTTCCTTTGGCATGTTGACAAATCTTGAACTTCTCAATAAACTTTTTGATATCAGTTTGCATTTTTGGCCAATAAAAAGCACGCACTTGATAAATTATTTTATCTTGTCCAATGTGTCCTGACAATAATCCATTGTGTTTTTCCATAATCAAATTTTCCCTCATGTAACACTTAGGTATACATAGTTTATTATTCTTGAACAACAATCCTCCTTCAATCAAGTAATCTAACCATTAGCTTCTATTATGAATCACTGGATTCTTAATAGCTGCATATATTTATTTGAAATATGTGTCTTCCTCATACATGTCAATCATCTCTTCAAACCCCAAAATGCCAATCTTAAATTCCTGCACAACCAAATTTACTTTGCTTAAAGCATCAACAAATTTGTTTTACTTACCACTTATGTGTTTGATTACAAAGGTAAAAAATTTCAAAAACGCCTTCCACTTTGCATGATTTTGGTTCAACTTCAGTTGATTATTTATGAACTACAGTGCATGGTTATCTAAATACAACACAAATTCTTTGGGTGATAAATAATACCTCCATTTCTTCAAAGCCTGCACAATAGCATAGAAATCCTTATCTATATATCTCTTTCTCTCATTCTCTGTCTCTCTATCTCACCCCCAAAACATACACACACTCTCCATATCTATCTCTTTCTATCTCTCTCCCTCTCTCTCTCTTCCCCTTCTCTCCCCCCCTCTCTTGCTCCTTCTCTATCTCTTTCCTCCCACTCTCCTTCTCTCCCCCCCTCTCTTGCTCCTTCTCTATCACTTTCCTCTCTGTCATGCCCCTATGCTAGTGGTGTCTTCCAACCAACACATATGCAGGTGCGAAACCGCTGAAATTTTTCATTTCAACACTACTTGATTTCATGGACAATGCCTACTCAACACTTAACCAGAATTCCACTAATTGTTATCATGGAGTGAAAATTATTTCATTTATATTTCATCAATTAATACTCATATGCAGTGGAAATAAATATCATTTAAAAATTTACACACATATCATAAATGAGAGGGGAAACTCACGAATTAGTGGAGCCTCTAAATGACATGAACAATTGTTGTTAAATCTCGTGCACCAGTCATGCAATTCACAAATACTATTGTGCAGTTCCTGCACGTATATTCTTGAATGTCATTATTGTCGTGAAGCTCCTGCATGCCTTGCCCGACTTGTTATCTCATCATGCAACCTTCCGCCTACACTACGCTCACCCCGTCCTGCTGCAAACTGACTCTCTGTTCACCTTGATGACTCTGTCTTGTCCTCCATACACCTGTTTCCCACTTGGTCTTCAATATTTTCGTGCCGCAATACTCCATCACGACCCACAGTAACGTAACTCCGCCCGAAAACTATGTGCACCGACCCTGTGTTGTGTTCGGTATGCACTACCGGTGTTACAATTGTGTGTCATGCTACTGTCAGGTATACTACTTCCTTACGACTTGTCCCCTTGGTGTTTGGCTCTTCACCATACTTGTGAAAACACAAAAACTCCCCTTCAGTAATACTTCAATTTTGTAGCTTCACCACAACTCTGCCCATGCCATGGCTTCCTTCACAGTTAATTCAAATACGAATTTATGCTTTATGGTTCAATGGTTCATTTCCTCCTTCCATTGAATGTCTATAGCATATATATATATATATATATATGCCCTCCACCGATCTAAATTATTCATGAATCGACACATCCTTTGGTTGCACCATGGGACAACCCGCCCATGTGCACTCGACCGACCTATGTACACACTTAACACACACCCCTTCAATATCATTTGGTAGTGGGTTGGCATACCCGTGCTGCACACGACTGTCCCATCGCATTTTTTCCTCACCCACAACCTAAAATAAAAATTCTCCGAAATACTGTACTTTATATAGGTCCCCATATGCAAATGAAAAATTCCATCCTAAACTGTTATCTATGGAGAAAAGACCAAGAGGACTAGGGTTAGGAGATGATCTTGATGCTGCCGTCACTCAAAAGAAGAATTTGTATTCTATTGGATTTATATATTTTTTTGAAATGAGTAAAGAGATACTTGTAATAATTAGTGGCATGGATAAATCGAAACATAGGTTATTGTGTGTACTTAAGGGGTGTCAATTTGTGTTTATAGAATGGACTTGCTACTCATATTGATCATTTACATAAGCTACCACCAATGTTTTATCCAATACTATACCATTGAATAGTTGTTTTGTGACTCAGTAAACCCTTCAATTTAAACCAAGCCATACACCTTCACATTGTAATATATGATTGTTGTATACGATGGGAATGGTTGTAGCATTTGGTTTTGGTAGGAGATTATTTTCATGGAATCA
The DNA here is from genome assembly GCA_034641835.2 of Pinus albicaulis. Classification (NCBI taxonomy): domain Eukaryota; kingdom Viridiplantae; phylum Streptophyta; class Pinopsida; order Pinales; family Pinaceae; genus Pinus; species Pinus albicaulis. Next base: position 1,315,923,565 of record CM076575.1, read on the forward strand.
GGTTTGAGAATGGAGTTTATAGGATCACCAATGCTACCTCTTATCCACTATTACATCCTGTATATATCTCCTCATAATAGGTTGACTGTAAATATGAGGACCTTTGTCTAGTCACCACTTGGCTAGTCGCTCCCACCAAAAGCTATGAGAAACTTGCCATAAGTGATTTGAACTAGTCTACACTTAGCATATGCATCCTCTTTTTTTGGTTAGATTTATTTCTTTCAAAAATGTTGTATTCAAACCTTTGTCTCTCTTTCATTCCCTTATTTGTAAGTGAACGAAATCCCTAGACTAATATGAGAGTGATTTACTGATGATTGAAGTTAATAATATTTCCAAGGTTTTTGATTGAGTTCTTTGGGTTTATTTTCATTTGATATCCACATTTTAAATATAGTTTTGTTTGTTGGAACAAAGCTACAAGTTATAATAACATAGTTTCCCTTAGAAATTCAAGAGAGGTATGTTGTCGTTAAAGGAACCCCAACTGTGCAGCCAACAAATGAACTATTTTGGTTCAATATCCCTCAGCTTATATTTTTCTTCATCCATTTCACTCTTTTTCATGTACCAAAATTAATTTCACACCAAATCTCCATCAAAAAACTGAATTTTTAAATCTTGTTCACTGAGTTTATATGAGAGTGTCAATTATGTGATGGTTACCTTATGTTATGCAGAATGATTTCTAGCTTGATTTCTTGTTGTGGACATGGGTAAGAACTAAATTCATTCAGTAAAGAATAAATTATTGTATAATGTTGGTGTGGATGCATATAAATATTTTCCTGTAGGAGCTGGAAAATTGTCTTCCAATTCTTCTTGTAAGCGCTAGAAAAATCGTTTTCCAATGATTTTTTGAGGTAGATTTGCAAGGCTTAGGGAAAAGAAAATTGAGTTTGGGCTGAAATTTCCAACAAGATAGATGATCAGTCATGATGAAATGGAATCAGTAATCTAACCCCTCTAGCCTTATAATTCGTAAGCCATATTATAAGAGATATTGATAACTAAAACCACATTTAATTTTTAATTCACCAAAAATACTCAACAACCTTCATTACATGTTTCAACAGAACATGCAATTATATTACTATTCAAAAAATGAAATTTGTCTTTCCTGATATGGTTCTTAAGAAAAATCCTGTTATCTCCTGGAGCAATTGTTCAACTTGGTTATGATGTCCATGGGATTTAATATAGCAACTAATGAAAAAAATGTTAATAATATCCAAGAATCATGGAGTTAAAATGTGAAGTATATGAAACATACATTAATGAAACAAGTATTAGAGAAACATGTTGCAATATATTAGGCACCACTATAGTATTATTTATTGAATACCAGTCAATTTCAATGAATTCCATCTACTAGCTCAACCGATCAAGAGAAAAAATTTACTACTCAAAGAATCTTAATTTAGACCTCAAGCTCGTGGGACCCAAATTAAAAAGGAAAAAAATAACAAAAATTGCAGGAAGAATTAGTTGGTGTGTTTTGTCCTAGCATCTCCGGGCTTGTTTAGATTTACATTGACATTTCCAGTAACTAATAATGTTGGATCCTTGATTTAAAGTGTGTTTGGAACCATGCTATAGATTTACATACATTCATCTTCATAATATATATTCTATAGAACCTGCAAAAGAAATGGAAAATAATCATGGGTCTTCAGGTGCAATACGCTAAAGAGAAAATATTTTTTTCTAGTAAAGATTTATTTTGGTCTGAAGTCTACAAAAAACAGATGAATATTGATCGGTTTGAAAAAATTCCCAAAGAAAGAATTACAGATTTTGTTAAAGGATATTTATCAAATACAGATGCTCCATGTTCCTTCCTGTGTCGAAAAGAAAACCCCCAAGAAAAACAACTAGTGTTGCCTTGCGATGGCAACTGTAAGAATTTCAGAAAATAACTTTTATATGTTCATATTAATAGTGCTTTATCATTTATCAGATGTGCTAACATTTCGAAATTTATTTTGTAGTTATCATTTCTCATATGGTCCATATGACAGGTGAGAGGAATGGAAAACAAAACCAAGGTGTTCAATTGCCAAAACGAGGGGTTTTCAATGACATTTTATTTTAAAGGTTATGGTTCAAGATCCCGACACAACAATAATAACATAAAGAATGTACATGATCACGAAGATCAGAAAGGATGGCATTGTAATCGAAAACACAACACTTTAGGTGATGATATTCCTTAGTAGAATACAAGACTTTTAAGGGACGTGATTTCTTATTTAGAAAGTTGTTTTTTCTTCAACTCCCAATTGAATATGATTGTAAAATCCATATTAAGAAATATATTTACATAGATGCTACAACTCGAGATATGGATTTTTTCTTATTCATAAAATATATTGTAAACATCTATAATTGTCTCACAAAATAAAATTATCAACTTCAAACCAAAGATGGAATGAGTGTGAATCTCTTGTATTAAAAACACCATAATGATTTCTTCTTCTGATAGAATCCTAATGGTGGAGAGATCCCTTTTATAGCTGGAATAAAAACTAAATGGATGTTGGAAACTATGGTCAAATTATCCCAAAATAAATCGATTTCCGGAGACTTAACGGTTAGTACAAATAATATGAGGTGAGTATTTTTTCCAATGATTTCTTTAATAAAACCAATTTGGTTATAATGATTCAATATGATTAATGACTTAACATCAACTTCATTTTACTTAATATGACAATATAAGTTATACAGGCTTGTGGTGTTTGATGAGAAACAAAGTGGAGTACCAGTTGCATGGGTGGTGATGTCACATAATACATTACAAGATATAGCACTATGGCTGGAGAATCTCATGCATAGGTGTTTTCAGATTCATCCCAATTGGAAGGTCAATCCCTTTATAGCTGATGATGTTAGGGCTAAATCATTGCTTTAAGGTAATATCAATATTATTATTTTACATTGTAAGTTGCATTATTCTAAAAATTTCTCACTTAAAATGAATTAAATGTGGGAGGAGAATCACCAAATGTGAAGTGGTCTTGTGTGTTTGGCATGTAAGGAGGGCATGGCTAAATAGTTTTAATTGGTTAGTCAGTATCAAAAGAGATGTTCAATGGTCAGATCATGAAATATTTCTCTAGTCATGAAGTGGACAATGAAATCAATGGATTTTTCATTAAATTTGCAAATGAGGAGAATTTTTTGGACTATTTTCACAAGAATTGCTTTGTCACTAACAAGATTTGCAAGTTTGTATACTATTTATTTTGTGTTGTAATTTTTTTGTTCCATAAGGACAATATATATTTAATAATTGATTTTTTCCATTTAAAGATGTGGGTTAAAGGTTTCTGATATTTTCTACATGCAAACTAGGAGACAAATAATGTTGTGGAATCATACCATGATTATCTCGAGGCAACCTTTCTATGTGATAGACAAAATAAATGTTCATGTAGGATGGATCGACTATTCTATACTCTCTTCAAAAATGTTGATCCATGTCATTGATTCAAGGAAATTCTGGAAAAAGAAGGATATTTAAACAAACACAAAAAAGAGCTTGAGTCATCAATTGAAAAGGCTAGAAGAATTCCACACAGTGATTGTAGGCCTCATGAGATAATATCTCACACTTATTGGGTGAGGACTTAAAGTGAACTGGATAAGGAATATCTTATCATTTGGAATTGCACAAATTTTATCACTTGTGATTTCCCATGGTCTATTTGGGGCAACATTTGTAAGAATGCCACAAAGTTATATTGGTTGCATTCCTCCTTAGTGGACTCATACCCTTTATTTTATCTTGATACCATGCCGAATACATTTAATGCCCCTCCTGAGATGAGTATAGAGGCAACAAACCTTGATGTAGATAGTAATACAACTAATATGGATGATGACAATGTTGGTGCATAAAACTTCCAATTTAAGACTAAATTCTGGAAACATTTTGCTAAGGACATCTTTTTGATCTGGTCCCATGCTATCCATGCTGTGCTCCGCAAATTTCTTGCTCATCTTAATAGCATTTCCCCTCATATCCAGTTCACTATGGAATTGGAAGAAAACCATTCCCTCCCCTTTCTTGATGCCTTCGTCTCTCACCTCCTTGATGGTTCCCTAACCCACCAAGTATTTAGGAAGAAGACTCATACTGATAGATACCTTCACGCCAACTCCCACGATCATCCTGCTAAAAAATTTTCCTTTCTCAAGGCCCTTGACTCCCGTGCTATTAGAATTTCCTTCGTTGAATCCTTCTCCAAAGAAAAAGCTCATCTGTCAAAATCACTTAAAGATAATGGTTACACTTCTTCCCAGATCAATAAGGCCTTCCCTACTACCTCCATTCCCACCCGATAACCCATCCTTGTACCCCTCCCTTATCCAAGGTAACCCTTCGTTATATTCAAGGTGTTACTAATCACCTTTCCAGAATTCTATCTAAAATGAACATCAAAACCTTCTTTAAACTCCATCGAACCGTCAACCAGGTCTTTAGGTCTGCCAAAGATAAAAATGACCCATAGTCAGGTCCTCGTGTATATGAGATCGCTTGCTCTTGCGGTAAGTCCTACATTGGGAAAACTGGCAGATCCTTTAAAACCTTATTGAGTGATGACATGGCGAACACCTACGATAACTGTGTCACCAAATCGGCCATAGTAGACCATTATTACTATACTAACTATCTTATTTTCCTTGATAAATCCAAAATCTTTGCTCCTGCCCATTTCCATTCGAGTCAGATCACTATGGAAGCCCTCAAAATTGAGAAGCATCCCAGTAAATTTAATAGCGATGATGAGTATCATTTAAGCTAATCATGGAAGCCCAACATCTATTTTTTTTCCTCTAAATACCCTATCGCTAATTCTAACCTATCCTAAAATTCCTTCCCCCTCCACCCCCCCCCCCCCCCTCGCTCTTACTGACGTTTTTTTTCCTCCCCTTTCATCTCCCCTTTCATGTCCCTTCAATTCCATCATTTCCATTAATTCACTTCATACTTAGGCCCCCTTTTGATATTTTCTTATTGTATAATTTGATATTAAATTCATAATTTCTATTTTTAATTTTGTTTCAATACCTTGATTCATTTAATGCTCATAGACCCTCTTAACCCCCTTTATTCTAACAACCAATTTATGGTTCCCTATAAAGTCTTGGTCCAACACTCTTCTTATGTTATGCTCTAGCTTATTGCCCCTGAAGATTGCTGAAGTGTTCACTCAAAACATGAGGCTCAACAAGAAATATACAGAGTTGTTGCTCTCAACATTAAGTTTCGAATGTCATATATTTAATTTAATTTTTTTATTTTAGGTTAAAAGTTAAAAAAAGTTTACCCATTTATAAGATTTAATGCTTAAAACAGTAAGCTAACTTGAGTTTCGCATGAGGGTGTGATGCCTTTTGGTAAGTTATCAAATAGTTCAACCACATAAAGAAAAACCAATTAAATATGAGTGGATTACTCAAACTTGTGAAGTTAATTATATTTGAGTATTAATATTAATGGTGGCATTGAGATATGAAAATATTATTATTCCATTTTTAAATCACATTAATCTAATTGAATAGTTTTATTTATTTTTAGATTGCATTAATCTAATCAAATAGTTTTATTTATTTTTATAAATAAGGAAATGTATTAATTGAATTTTACATTAAAATATGGAATAAAAGAATTTATAACAATTATTCATTAGTATATTGATATAAATTTAATTTTTAAAAAACAATGATAGGCATTGATCCGTTATAGACATCAAAACACTTACTTCATGGTACATCTCATGTTGAAAATATTAAAATATTCATAAATTTTTTTAGGAAAATCACATTATCATAAAAAGTGACCACAAATATTAAAATATTCATAAAACTTTTCAGGAAAATTACATTATCATAAAAAAGGACCATGCATTTCGAACTAACTAGTGTAGTTCACCATCGGGAAATTGTTGATGACGAACTACACTCGTTAGTTTGAAAGGCATCGACCCCTTTTTATGATAATATGATTTTCCAGAAGAGTTTTATTAATAATTATGGATAAGATAAGTTTTGACTGGAAAATAATATGAAATATTAATGATAATAATAATTAATTGAACTATAACTTTATTTTAAGTTATAGTTATTGTCATTAAACTTTATTTCAAGTCATAATTATTGTAATTACATTTACACCAATCTAGATTCATCTTAATTCTGGATCTACCAAGAGTGGTTTGCATCTCAAGAAATTTGATCCCTCTTTCTTTGAACAAGCTAAAATATTTACAACACATTACAACATCCTTACCATACGTATGTTCTCAAGGTTACCTCAATTGGTCAAGCTCCCATTGCTAAAGCACCTCGCTAATGGGAGGTCAGGGGGTCAATTCTCCTTGATGCCCTCCCTCGAGATAATGCTCTACTAATAAGCTCACTAGATGTGATGGTCATGGGTTAGGCTCTGCTAAAAAGTTGGAAATATGGTGAGATGTGATTCCCTCGGGTTATGCTCTACTAAAAAGTTGGTGGTATGCCACCTCTTAATGCTTAAAATGTTATAATTACACTTGCATTTTACACTTTATTTTAAGTTATAGTTATTTTCATTACATTTAGATAATTCTAGATTCATCTTAACTCTGGATCTACCAAGAGTCTAGAGGGATCAAATCTCTTTTCACTTTAAAAGAGTTTTTCATCTCAAGAAATTTGATCCCTCTTAGAAGTTAAGATGGATCTAGACTCGCTTTATTATTAATTATAATTAATTATAACTTTATTTATTTTTTATTTTATTTTATTTTTATGTAATTTATCTAGGTCAAAATGTTTTATTGATAATTATCATTATTTTTTTTTCTTCATTTTATTTTTAAATTCTTTTTTTTTTTTTGACCAAGTTATAATATTTATAACATCGTTACCATACCTATGTCCTCAAGGTTACCTGAACTGGTTAAGTTCTCACAATCTCTGTCTTCGTCTTTATTTATCTATTTATCTCACCTCCCCAAACACACATAGAAACTCTCTCCATATATATCTCTATTCCTCCCTCTATCTCTATCTTCTTCCCTCTCCACCCTCGAACTATATATCTATATATCTCTTTCTCTCATTCTTTGTCTCTCTATCTCACCCCCAAAACATACACACACACTCTCAATATCTATCTCTTTCTATCTCTCTCCCTCTCTCTCTCTTCCCCTTCTCTCCCCCATCTCTCTCTATCCTTATCTATCTCTTGCCTCCCACTATCCTCTCTCCCTTACTCTCTCTTCATCTCTCCCTTTTCACACCATCTCTCTATCTCCAAATTTCTCCCTCTATTTGTTTCTTCTTCCCTCCCTCTCGCCCCCTCCTACAAATCCATCTCTCTCCCTCTCTCTCTTGAGTCTTATTTCTCTTACTTCCTCTCTCTTCCTTACTCTCTCTCCCTTTCTCTCCCACATCCATCTCTCTCTCTCCCATCCCATGAATCTCTCCCTATATTCCCTCCAACTCTGTCACTATCTCCCTCCCTCTCTCCTACTATCTCTCCCCTCCATATTTGTGTTTCCCACTCTCTCTCTTGCCCTTATCTCCTTATCTCCCTCCTTTCCTCTTATCTCTTCCCTCCTCTCCTCACTCCCTTTTCATTTCCTTTCTCTCTCTCTGTCCATCTCTATCTCTCTATGTATTTTTTCTTTACTACCTCTCTTGCCACCTCCAGCTCCATATCTCTCCCCTCCTCTCTCTCTCTCTCATCCTTTCACTCTCTAATTCTCTCTCCTACCTCCATCCCTCTCTGTCACACCCCTATGATAATGGTGTCTTCTAGCCAACACATAGGCGGGTGCAGCATCGCATAAATTTTTTGTTTCAACACTACTTGAGTTCACGGACTATGCCTACTAAAAAATTAACTAATTTTTGACTAAGTGTTATCATGCAGTGGAAATTATTTCATTTATATTTCATAAATTAATATTCATATGGAGTGGAAATAAATATCATTCAATAATGTACACACATATCATAAATAGAGGGGAAACTCACGAACTAGTGGAGCCTCTAAACGACATGCACAATTATCGTTCAATCTCATGCACCAGTAGTGCACTTCACAAATACTACCGTGCAGCCCATGAAATTTTCTGCATTAATGTCATCGTCATCATCGTCGTCGTGTAGCTCTTGCATGCCCTACCTGAATCGTTATCTTGTCATGCATCCCTTACCTACATTACCGTGTCACCCCATGCTGGAAATCGACTCTCTGTTCACCCTGCTGACTATGTTGTGTCATTGTGACACCTGTTGCTCGCTAGTTTTTCAATATTTTCATGCCACACTACGCCATCATGACCTACAGTAACATAACTCTGCCCAAACACTATGTGCAATGACCCTGTGTTATGTTCTGCATGCACTACCAATGTTGCAGTCGTGTATCATGCTACCGTAAGGTATATTGTTGCCTTGCAACTTGTCCCTTGGTGTTTGGCTCTTCACCCAACATGCGGAATCCCAAAAATCCCCTTTGGTAATACTTCAATCTTGTAGCTTTGCCACACCTCTACCCATATACCTCGGCCTCCTTTACACTTCATTCAGCTCTGAATTTATGCTTTATGGTTTGATGATTCAATGCCTCCTTTCATTGAATGCCTCTGACATATATATATATATATATATATATATATATATGCCATCCATCGATGGAAATTCTTCACGAATCGACACATCCTTTGGTTGCACCATGGGATGACCCACCCATGTGTGCTCGACCGAGCTATGGACACACCTAACACACACCCCTTCATTATAGTTTGGTCGTGGTTCATCATACCCGTGTTGCCCACGACTTTCCCATTGCATGGTTTCATCACCCGCAACCTAAAAGAGAAAATATCCCATCATATTACACTTTGTATAAGCCCCTAGATGCAAATGAACAATTCCATCCTAAGCTTCTAAAATGCATGGGGTTAGGAGATGATCTTGATGCTCCAATCACTAAAAGGAAGAAATTGTATTCTACTCGATTTAGATTTTTGTTTGAAATGAGTAAAGAGATACTTGTAATAATTAGTGGCATGCATAACTCTAAACCTAGGTTATTGTGTGTACTTAATGGGTGTCAATTTGTGTTTATAGAATGGAATTGCTAATCATATTGATATTTTACATAAACTACCAGTAAGGTTGTATCACAGACTATACCATTGCATGCTTTTTTTGTGACTTAGTAAACCCTTCAATTTAAACCAAGCCATACACCTTCACATTGTAATAGATGATTATTGTATGTGATGGCAATGGTTGCAACATTTCGTTTTGGTAGGAGATTCTTTTCATGGAATCAAGTTTGAGAATGGGGTTTAGTGAATCGCCAATGCTACATATTACGTACTATTACATCCTGTATATATCTCATCATGATAGGGTGACTGTAAATATGAGAACCTCTTTCTAGTCTCCACCTCGCTAGTCGCTCCCACCAAAATTTATGATAAATACGCCATAAGTGTTTTGAACTAGTCTACACTTAGCATATGTATCCTATTTTTTAGTTTGAATTATTTCTCTGAGCAAGTTTATATTCAAACCTTTGGCTCTCTTTCACTCCCTTAGCTGTAAGTGAACAAAATCCCTAGAATACCATGACAGTGAGTTATTAATGATAGGAGTTAAATAATATTTCCAAGGTTTTTGATTGAGTTATTTCGGTTTATTTTCATTTTATATCCACATTGTACAAATAGTTTTGTTTGTTGGAACAATTCTACAAGCTATAATAACATAGTTTCCCTTATAAATTCAAGAGAGGCATGTTATCGTTAAAGGAACCCCAACTGTGCAGCCAACAAATGCACTGTTTTGGTTCAATATCCCTCAAATTAACATTTTCTTGATCCATTTCTCTTTTCCAGGTATCAAAATGGTTTTCACACCAAATTTCCATTAACAAAATGAATTTCTAAATCATTTTAAGCGAGTTTCTATGAGAGTGCCAATTACTTGATGGTTACCTTATGTTATGCAGAATGATTTCCATATTTATTCTTCTTTTGGATATGGGTAAGAACTATATTCATTCAGTAAATAATAAATTATTGCATAATTATGGTGTGGATGCATATAAATATTTTCTTGTAGGCGCTAGAATACGATTTTCCTATGCTTCCTGTAGGCGCTGGAAAATCATTTTCCAATGCTTTTTTGAGGTAGATTTGGAAGGCTTGGGGAAATAAAATTGAGTTTGGCCTGACATTTCCAACAAGATAGATGATCAGTCATGATGAAATGGAATAAATAAGCTAACCCTTCTAGAACTATAATTGGTAAGCTATATTATAAGAGCAATTGAGCATTAAAACCACATTTAATTTTTAATTCACCAAAAATACTCAACCACCTTTAGTACATGTTTCAATGGAACATGCAATTATATTACTATTCAGAAAAATAATTTTATATTTCCCAAGATGGTTGTTAAAAAAAATCCTGCTATTTCCTTGATAAATTGATCAACTTGGTTATGATGTCCATGGGATTTAATATATCAAATATTCAAAAAAATGTTAATAAAATCCAAGAATCATGGAGTTAAAATGTGAATCATATGCAACACACAGTAATGAAACAAGTATAAGAGAAACATATTGCAATATATTAGGCACCACTATAGTATTATTTATTGAATACCAATGAATTTCAATGAATTCCATCTACCAACTTAATTGATCAAGAGAACACAGTTACTACTCAAAGCATATTAATTTAGACCTCAAGTTGGCGGGACTCAAATTACAAAGCAACAAAAAATAATAAACATTGTAGGAAGAAACACTTGGTGTGGTTTTTCCTAGCATCTTGGGCCTTTTTCAGATTTATATTGACATTTCCATTAATTTAATAATGTTGGAGCCTTGATTTAAAGTGTGTTTTGACCCATGTTATAGATTTGCATCCATTCATCTTCCTAATATGTTTCCACATTTTTGGAAGATATTAAGATAACATGGAAAATAAATGGCAGATAATCATGGGTCTTTAGGTGCAATACCCTAAAGAGAAAAAAATATTTTCTAGTAAAGATTTATTTTGGTCTGAAATCTACAAAAAACACATGAATATTGACTGGGTTGAAAAAATTCCCAAGGAAAGAATTACTGATTTTGTTAAAGGATAGCAATCAAATACATATTCTCCGTGTTCCTTACTACATCGAAAAGGAAAACCCCCAAGAAAAATGGCTAGTGTTTCCTTGTGATGGGAACTGTAAGAATTTTATAAAAGAATTTTTTATATGTTCATATTAATAGTACTTCATCAATTATCATATTTTCTGACATTTCAAAATTTATCCTGTAGTTATCATTGCTCATATGGTCCATGTGACAAGAGAGAAGAATGGAAAACCAAACCAAGGCGTTGAATTGCCAAAATGAGGGGTTGTCAATGACATTTTATTGTAAAGGTATGGTTCAGGATCCCGAAAAAACAGTAATAACATACAACATGTATGATAATGAAGATGGGAAAGGATGTCCTTGTCATGGAAAACATAACAATTTAGGTGATGATTTTCCTTAGAAGAAGCCAAGACTTTCAAGGGAAGTGGATTCTTATTTAGAATAGTGTTTTCTTCGTCAACTGCAAATTGAGTATGTTTGTAAAATGCATATTAAGACATATATTGACATAGATGTTACAACTCGATACGGGGATTTTTTATTACACATAAAAGATATTTTAAACATATATAATTGTCTCATGAAATAAAATTATCAACTGCAAAGCAAAGATGAAATGAATGTGAATCTATGGTATCAAAAACACCATAATGATCTCTTCTTATACTAGAATCTTAATGGTGGAGAGATCCCTTTTATAGCTAGAATAAAAACAAAATGGATGTTGGAAACTATGGTCAAGTTATCCCAAAATAAATTGATATCCAGGGACTCAACGATCAATACAAATAAATATGGGGTGAGTAGTTTTTCCAATGATTTCTTTGATAAAACATTTTTGGTTATAATGATTCAATATGATTAATGAATTAAAATCAACTTCACTTTATCTAATATGATAGTATCAGTTGTACATGCTTGCGGTGTCTGATGAGAAAAAAGTGGGGTACCAGTTGCATGGGTGGTGAGGTCACGTAATACATCACAAGATATAACAACATGGCTAGAAAATCTCATGCATAAGTGTTTTCAGATTCATCTTTATAGGAAGGTCAATGCCTTTAGAGTTGATGATGTTATGGGTAAAATACTTTCTTTGAGGTAACATAAATATTATTGTTTGACATTGAAGGTTGCATTCATTATAAAAAAATTTCACTTAAAATGAATTAAATGTGGTGGTAGAATCACCAAATTTGAAGTAACCTTGTGTATTTTCCATATAAGGAGGGCATGGCTAAATAATTTTTATCAATTAGTGAGCATCAAAAGAGACGTTCAATGAACTTGGTCATATCATGAAATATTTTTCTAGTCATCAAGTGGATAATGCTATCAATGGATTTTTCATTAAATTAGCAACTAAGGAGAATTTTTGGACTATTTCCACAAGAATTGGGTTGTTGGTGACAATATTTTCAAGTTTGTATACTATTTCTTCCGTGTTGTACTTTTTTTGTTTCATAAGGACAAGATATATTTACAAATTGAGTTTTTCCATTTAATGACGTGGGTTAAAGATTGCTGATATTTTGTGCATGCAAACCAAGAGACAAATAATGTTGTGGAGTGATACCACGGTCATCTCAAGAAAACATTTCTATGTGATAGATGAATGAAACGTTCGCATAGGATGGATTGGATATTATATACTCTCGTAAAAAATGTTGATCCATGTTATCGATTCAAGGAAATTATGAAAAAATAAGGATATTTGAACAACCACAAGAAAGAGATGCAACTTGAATCATCAATGGAAAAGGCTAGAAGAATTCCAGACAGTGATTGCGGGCCTCATGAGAGAATATATTACACTTATTCAGTGAGGAGTAAAAGTAAACCCGATAAGGAATATCTTATCATATGGAATCGCACAAATTTTATCACTTTTGATTTCCCATGGTCTATTCGGGGCAACATTTGCAAGCATGCCATAAAGGTAGATTGGCTGCATTCCTCCTTCATGGATTCCTACCCCTTATTTGATATTCATACCACACCTAATACTCTTAATTATTTTCCTGAGATAAGTGTAGAGGCACCAAACCTTGATGTAGATAATAGCACAAATAGTATGGATGATGACAATGTTGAAGAACTTAATTTCTTGAGAGAGGAGTTGTTTGGTTATCTACACTTGTTTCATAATAGTCCCTCTACTGTGAGCAAGACAAAGCAGTTGATTGATTTGGCTAAAAAAAATTTGGATGATGCTAATGATCATCATATTATGGATTATAACTTCACCCTTGGGTTGGGTGCTTATGAGTAATATTTGAAGATGAAGAAGAGTTTCATTAGTCCTAAAAAGAAAAATAAAAGAAGAAAAAAAATGTCAACTTGGATATTGATTTAAATGTCCCTACATCTGAACATGAACCATTTTAGTTTCAACACCTCAGTAAGTGTGGTCATCCTCGCTCCAACAATGCATCCTCTACTGTCCCAAGTAAGTTATATAGGGAGATGTTATCAATATGTTTAGATAAAAATATCATAATTGTCAGGTATGTTGTTATGTATTTTCTCTTAATTTTAGGTGTTGGTTGTTTTTGATGCTTTTAATGTAGTGTGTGAATGTTTGTAGGGATGCAACATCCCAATATTTTTTTTTCACTTGAAGCACATAGACAAGCCCACCATCACTCTACTTATCACATGAGTCAAGGTGCATTTGACATGACTCCTAATTGATGTAGTTTGTATTTTTATGCATGTATTACTTCACATTTTATTATTTTCTTTCATGGAAATTGCATTGTTTTCTTACAGATACAACTACTTCTTCAGTGGATCCCCCTTGATCCGAACATGATTGGGTCACACAAATTGGTGATTTTCCAAGTTTTTTGTGATGCAAACAAGCTGCAATATAATCAAAATACACATGGAACTTCTTCCTGGAGGGTCCCACAACACTTTGAACCAATCAGAAGCGAATATCACTTCGCAACTTATATGATTTACCTTCCCCACAACTTCATGCGACCTATGATCACATCGCATCACATACAAAACAACTTACCATGCGATGGCCTTAACACTAAATTCTAAACTTTGTGATTTTTGAAATTTCTCCTGGTGCGATTTGATCTCCGTCGTTGGTATTTGTAGGATCGGATGGTCCACACTTATTTTTCGTGATCTACTTCGCATCGCAAGTTAAATAACCTATCATGCGAAGTCTTAACTACAATCGCAAAAATCTGCGATAGGAAAAGTCTTCATGGGTTGCAATGTGATTTCCCACCATGGATTTTTTCAAGATCTAATGATCCTCATTGCTGCTTGCACATCCGATTAGCCTTTTGTTGTGCGATTAATGCGATATTCAATAGAGAAATAAAAAATAGACAATTTAAACTAGATAGCCAAATTAAAATACAAACCACTTGGAATTAAATTAGAAATGAAATTACACAAAGCCAAGCCCTTGGATGGCTGGATTTTACATTTCCTTTGCTCTCTGTTCACTCCTCTCTCACTCTTCTCTGGCACCTATTCCACACCTCCTTCTCACACCTATTCATGCATATATATATCTACCTGAAAGCAGTTCTTCTCATCTTTTATTATCTTTCTGTTTGAAATACTCTAACAAACAAATGATACGCTATCCTCATGATCTAATCTATTTGTCTTATTCTCCTCGTAGGGAGAAACCAATTGATATTTTATTCCTAATTAATTTAGAAAATCGAAATAGAGTAACTCCTTCCATTTAAAGCTAAATAAAATATTAATAATTAATGTTTCTCCACCTCTTGATAGCCATAACATGTGAACACATTATCACATTGATGGCTAAATCCGGATGCTCCTGAATCAGACTCCCAAGGAAGAAAAGATTGATCCATCAATGTTTCATGATCTACATTAAAATTTTGTAACTCTGTTGTTGTCATCTAGCATCTTCCACTGGGTGTCCTTTTCATTTCACTAGATACTGATAATAGGTTGGTCCTCTAGTCTTATTCGCTGCTCTTTTCTCTATAATGGCTTCCACTTCTTTCTTTGTTGTGTTTGGCATATGTTCCTTCCAATTCAAAGTTTGGTCCTTCTATTTTGTAGGTTCTTCTTGTAGTTCTTTCTCTTTTCCTTTGTATGGGTACAAATTTGCAATATTAAAGATGGGCGATATCCTAATTCCTGTTGGTAATTCAATCTCATATGAGTTTGAGGAAAACTTCCTCAAAATTCTACATGGTCCTATCATTTTCATTTTTAGTTTTTTGTAAGTCCCGACTGGAAACCTTTCCTTCCTCAGATAAACCATGACTAAATCATATACTCGAAACTCCCTTTCAGTCCTCTTCATATCAGCTATTTGTTTATACTTTTGGGTGTTTTTCTGTAAACTCTGCTTGACATATTCTTGCAATTTCTATATCTGGTCTACAAATTCTTTAACTTTTACATTCCTTCTCTCTTTTTTTCTCAAATATCTAAGTTCATACACCCCTCTTGTATGCATGCAAAAAACAATCTCAAATGTAATAATTCTAGTACTCCTATTAGGAGTATCATTATAGGAAAATTCAGCTTGAGCAAGTGCTAAGTCCGATTGCTTCATATTTTTGTAAACCAAACTCCTTAATATATTTCCAAGCCTCTTGTTCACCACTTGAGTTTTTCCATCCGTGTGAGGATGATAGGCTGAACTGAAATTGAGGTTTGTACCCAGCTTCTTCCATAGAGTCCTCCAGAAGTGTCCTACGAACTTTTTATCCCTGTTTGAAACAATACTCTCAGGAATTCCATGTAATCTTAACACTTCAAAGAAAATAAAATTAGCGATGTGAGTTGCATCACTATTTTTTTTACAAGCAATAAAATGAGCCATTTTAGAAAAACTATCTATGACAACATAGATAGAATAATTTCTTCTTCTAGTCTTTGGAGAACCCAAAACAAACTCCATTCTAATAGCATCCCAAGGTCTATTGGGTATTGGCAATGGCTGATATAACCCAGTTTTTTGGCTTCCTCCTTTGGCATGTTGACAAATCCTGCACTTCTCAACATAATTTTTTATATCAGTTTGCATTTTTGGCCAATAATAACAATCACTTACTTGATAAATTGTTTTATCTTGTCCAACGTGTCCAGACAATAATCCATTGTGACTTTCCATAATCAGATATTCCCTCATGGAACACTTAGGTATACATAGTTTATTATTCTTGAACAAGAATCCTCCTTCAATCAGGTAATCTAACGACTAGCTTCTATTATGAATCACTGGATTCTTAACAACTGCATATATGTATTTTAAATTTGTGTCTTCCTCATACATGTCAATCATCTCTTCAAACCCCAAAATGCCAATCTTCAATTCCTGCACAACCAAATTTACTCTGCTTAAAGCATCAACAAATTTGTTTGACTTACCAATTATGTGTTTGATTACAAAGGTAAAACTCTGCAAAAACTCCATCCACTTTGCATGATTTTGGTTCAAATTAGGCTGATTATTTATGAACTATAGTGCATGGTTATCTGAATACAACAAAAATTCTTTGGGCAACAAATACTACCTCCATTTCTTCAAAGCCTGCACATTAGCATAGAACTCCTTATCATAGGATGAATAATTCTTCTTGGCCTCATTTAAATTTTCACTAAAATAAGCTATCAGTCTCTGCTCTTGACTCAAGAAAACTACAATTTCTATCTGATTGGCATCAGTCTCAAATTGGAATATTTTATCAAAATTTGGCAAAGCCAAAAAAGGTATTTCAGTGATCTCCATTTTCAACAACTTGAAATTCTGATCTGTTGCTTCTGTCCATTTAAATGGATGGTTTCTCTCCTTTATTTTTTCAATTATTGGTGCATATATTTGCCTAAAATGTCTTATAAACTTTCTGTAAAAACTTGCAAGACCATGAAAACTCCTTACCTCAAATACACTTCTCAGAGTTGGCCAATCTTGTATTACCTGAATCTTTTTTGGGTCCATCTTCAGGCCTTTTTCTGAGACTATAAATCCCAAGTAAATGAGCTCCTTCTTCATGAAACTAAACTTCTTCATATTTATGAGAAACTTCTGCTTTTGCAAAGTACTTAACACCAGCTTGACATGCTCCAAATGCTCCTCCTTACTCTGACTGAATATCAGAATGTCATCAAGTTATACCATCACAAAATTTCCTACATACTCTTTCAAAACCTTGTTCATTAGTCTCATAAATGTGCTTGGTGCATTCGTGAGCCCAAAAGGCATCAATAACCATTCATACAATCCACTGTTGGTCTGAAAAGCATTCTTCCATTCATCTCCTTCTCTAATCCTTATTTTATGGTATCCACTCTTCAGATCTATTTAGTAAAATAATTTGCCCACTTAAACAATCCATCAAATCATCTATGCATGGAAATGGAAATCTATACCTGATAGTGATATCGTTTATGGCTTTGGAATCAGTACACATGCGCCACTAACCTCCTTTCTTTGGACTAAGCATGATTGGTGCTGCACATGGACTAAGAATTTCTTTGATTAGTCCTTTATCTAACAACTCCTGTACCTGTCTTCCAACCTCTTCATTCTCCGTAGGGGTAATTCTATATACTACTCTGTTTGGTAAACTTGCACCAAGTATTAAATCTATGTGATGACTAATACTTCTAATTGGTGGCAATTTACTTGGTAATTCATCAACAACTATATCAGCATAATAATCTAACAGATTTTTTATTTCCACAGATAGATTGTCTAAATTTGTAGAACTCATAATTACGTTGGGTTTACCTAGAAGAACAAAATGCATTTCTTTCTCCTTTTTGACGTCTTGCAGTAACTCCTTTCCACTAATCAACATAACGTTATTCTTAGTTGTTCCTTTATCTGCTTCATCCTTCAAAGGTAGCAATGTGTGCTTCTTTCCAACCTTCTCTATGCTGTAGGTATTCCTTTTTCCATCATGAATGGATTTTCTGTCAAATTTCGAAGGTCTTCCCAGAAATACATGGCACACATCCATTGACATCACATCACATAATATGACCTCCTTATATGTACCGATATGTATCTCTACTTTGCACTCTTCTGTCACCAAAATCTGATGTCCCTTCTGTAGCCACAACACTCTATAAGGAGTAGGGTGTGCCATCTTACTCAACCCCAATTTCTCAACCATCTTTGTGGAAACAAGATTATCAGTGCTTCCACTGTCAATCAAAACTTCGCAACACTTTTCTTTACACTTGCATACAGTCCTGAACAGACTCTTCCTCTGTGTTGGCTCATTTGCTTCCTTTTCTGCCTTAAGAAATACTATTTTGGGCAATAAATAATCTCCTACCTCAAGTGGTTCTTCTTTTACCGTGACCTGAGGATTTTCTTCCTTTGCTTCAGCTACATCCACATTTTTTTTATTTGTTGGTTTGTTATGAGAACAATCCCATGATTCGTGTCGCCATTCCCCACATGTGTAGCACAAAATTTCTCTTCGTCTGCCTCTGCCTCTAGGTGCAAATCTCCCTCTACCAAAGTATTCTCTCTGTGGTAGTCTGCTAATGGGACCTCCTGTTTCATTATGAGAGTGCTGAAATATTGATCTGAACATTCCTCTTCCTCTTGCTGGACTTTTACCTCTATTCCTCTGACTTTTCTTCCTCAAAATTTTATCCTCTTCTTTCAAAGTTGCTTGGTAGGCATCCTCAATTGTATTCAGACTCAACAAAATTATTTCATCCTATATGTCATACATTAAACCATTGATTTATCTAGCTACTTTCTCCATATCATCTTTAGCATGTCCCTCTCTAATTCTCATCTTCTAAAACTCCTGTGTATACTCCTTGACAATCATTCCTTTATGCCTTAAATTATGCAATTCCTTGAAAATATTCAATTGATAGTCCTTTGGCATAAGCTTATTCTTCAACGTCCTTATCATTTTATCCCACTGCTTGATCTGAGGCTTTCCTTTTCTAACTCTAGATGTATGTAGTTCATCCCACCAGATAGATGCATGGCCTTTCAACTTGGTAGCTACATACTTTACCTTCTTTTTATCTTTGGTATCTTCCAAGTCAAAATACTTATCCATTGAACTAATCCAATCCATACGCTCACCCATATTAAGGTTCCCCTCATATGATGGAATCTCCATTCTCGATTTAAAACTAACCTTTGCTAATATATTGAAAACTTTAGCTGCCTCGTCTTCTATCACTTCTTTTTCCTCAGAAGTTTCCTCTGTTGCGCTGACATTTCCTTCATCAGGTGCTCTCCTCTGAGAAGTCTCTACTATCTCCATTATTTTATGAATATGTTGAATCTCATCTAGAAAAATTGCATTAGCTTCCGGCCTTCCCTGACCTATGTTGGCTCCTCTCCTGGGTGGCATATTTTCTCCAACCTTCGAGAATAGAACTCAACATATTCTCTGATAACAAATCATGAAGAAAATATGAAATATAATCACAATACATGTGGAACATCTTCCTAGAGGGTCCAACAACACTTTGAACCAATCATAAGGGAATCTCACTTCACAGATTATATGATTTACCTTCCGCACTACTTCGCACTTTTGACAGTTTAACAAACTTGTGATTTCATGATTTCACATATCATACACTTTAATAATTAACTGAGTGGTTAACCCCTATTCCATTTGATTTGTGATCACATCGCATCACATACAAAACAAATTACCGTGCGACGACCTTAACACTAAACTCTAAACTTTGTGATTTGCGAAATCGCTCCCAGTGCAATTTGATATCCGTCGTTGGTCTTTATAGGATCAGATGGTCCACACTTGTTTTCACCAATCTACTTCACATCGCAAGTTAAATAACATATCGTGTGAATTCTTAACCACAATAACTAAACTCTTCGACAGGCAAAGTCTTCACAAGTTGCGATGTGATTTCCCACTATTGATTTGTGCAATATCTAATGGTCCTCATTGCTGCTTGCACATCTGATTGGCCTTCTATTGTGCGATTAATACAATATTCAACAGAGAAATAAAAAATGGATAGTTTAAACCAGATAACCAAATTAAAATACAAACCACCTAGAATTAAATCAGAAATGAAATTACATAGAGCCAAGCCCTTGGATAGTTGAATTTTACATTTCCTTTTCTCTCTATTCACTCCTCTCTCACTCTTCTCTCGCACCTATTCCACACTTCCTTCTCACACCTATTCATGCATCTATATATATATATATATATACCTGAAATCGGTTCTTATCATCTTTTATTAGTTTTCGATTTGAACTACTCTAACAAAAAAATGCTACCATATCCTCATGGTCTCGTCTATTTGAATTAATATCCTCGCAGGGAGAAACCAATTTCTATTTTATTCCTAATTAATTTAGCAAATAAAAACATACTAACTCCTCCCATTTAAAAATAAAAAAATATTAATATCAATGTTTCTCCACCTCTTGTTAGCCACAACATGTGAACACACAGTCACACTGTTGGCTAAATCTGGATGCTCCTGCATCATTTTTCTATGTATTTTCTCTTAACTTTATGCATTGGTTGGTGTTGATGTTGTTAATGAAGCGTGTGAATGTATGGAGGGTTGCAACATCCCAATATTGTGATTTCACTTGAATAACATAAACTAAACCACCATCACTCTACTTATCACATCAATCAAGGTGCATTTGACGAGACTCCGAATTGACGTAATTTGTATTCTGACGCATGTATTACTTAACATGTTATTATTTTCCTAATGGAAATTGCAATATTATCTTACAGATACATCAACTTCTTTAATGTATCCCCCTCGATCCGAACATGATTGGGTCACTCACATCATACAAATTGGTAATTTTCCAAGATTGTTGCTATGTGTTTGCTCTTAAATTTGTACACTAGTTGTCGTTGATGTTGTTACTATAGTGTGTGAATTTTTGTAGGGCTACAACATCCCAATATTGTGGTTTCACTTGAAAAATTTGTATTCTAACGCATGTATTACTTCACATGTTATTATTTACTCTTATGGAAATTTCATTGTTCTCTTACAGATAAAACAACTTCTCCCCCTCATTCCAAACATGATTGGGTCATTGACATAAAAAACATTGGAGACAAAACGTAAATTGGTTTCTTAAACAAGTTGTGAGAGAAATCACAACTTCTTCTTTAATGTCCCACATACCAACATTCATGCCATGAATGTCATTCCATTTTATGATGTTAGGATTTTGAGTATTCTTGATGGAGTGACAAGCAAGTTTGGTTAGGTGGGATTCCTAGCCAAGAGTAGTTTGTTGTTAGGGTTTTCTTGGCTCCCCTAGCTAGGGTTAGGAGAGCTTGTAATTTTCCCCACTTTTGACAAGCTAAAAATATGTACATGTACTTCATCTTTTATATATAAATAAAGTGTTTCAGCAATCCAATAATTGAATACTTGAATATTTGATTCCAATAATCGAGTACTTGAGTAATGAGATTTCCAGAATTTTCTTATAATGCCAATTTGACATAACAAAAGGTTGAAAATATTAGTTTTTTTGCATATATATGTGCCCCGAGAATGTACCTACTTTATTTTATCTAACTGTTTAATTTTAAAACCTGATTTGTTCATGGGCATGATCACTGAAACCAGTTTACAAAAGATACAATGCATATTGCGCAAGCGTAAAGGTAAGAGCATTAATTTCACCTCAATTATTATGAAATGCAACACTAACAGAATGAAAGCACATTATCAAATCTCTTCAGTACTAGTATGCAAGTAGTAATACAAATATGGCTATAACATATAATAGAAAGGGAATATTTTAAGTCTTTTGGTTTATTTTTTATACTTTAATCAGTGTGGGCACAGAACATCATACAAGTCTTTGGTCTTTGATGCTAATAAACAACACTTGTGTGGTCGTCGTCATCGTAATCAGGTGGATCCTCTGCCGAAAACGACCATCTCCCACCCATTTTGTTTTCTTGCCGCCTTTATTACCCCTGAATCCAACTCTGGACTGCTATAGTTGCATAGGCACATCCATCGTCGGGCTGTTACATAGAGACGGCAATATTTTTTTCCACTCCCTCCATGGTCACTGAGAAACCTCACCATCATTCCATCCCACGATGGCTACCCATTTTTTCTGTTGTTGTTTGAAGCATCCGCATACATCTTCAAGATGTGGTTGTGTTGTCGGGTCAACTCCGGTTTTCATCTGACTTGCGGAAAACGACTCTTGAAAAAATCATATCAGTTGGGTTATGTAACATTTTAAAACTTGGGGATATATATATAAATATATATATATATATATATATATATATATATATATATATATATATATATATATATATATATATATATATATATATATATATATAATTTCTAAAAAAAAGTGAGGTTCATAATAAAAAATAGAAGGAAGAGCATATCAAGTGTCATCGATTGAAGAAAAATAATCGACATTTCAACTAGGTGTTAGTGTTGTCTTAGCCACGATGATTATGAATATGTTAAGTGATCATTGACCCAAGTTATAATTAACCACCATGACCTAGATCACAATAACACATACATTTTTCTTGGGACTATGGATAAATTAAAAATTTCAGTTTCACCTCAATTTTACGTCAAAAAAAGATAGTATGAGATAGATATCTACTTATTATGCAGTATGGAGCTAAGAGAAAATAATACTATCAATATTAAATTGTGTGTACAATTCAAGTGTAAAATTCATTTCATATTCAGTTTATATGTAATATTTAAAACAAAAAATATTTTGCTACCATAAGTAAAATATTGAAACATACATATTATTCTTGCCACTCAAATTAGTACATTATCTACAAAAAATTGCATAAAAAATTAAAACCTACTTTGGTCAATGCTAAATTAGTGACAGTTTTTAGGAAAATATAATCTTATAAGCAATTGTTTTGGCAATAAAAAAATAAATTAAGAAGTGAAGGCCACAAATTAATTGCTTGCTCACAAACAAGGAAATGGGAGGTAGGTAGTAATAAATAGTAGCACTACACACTAAAATATATTAAGAAATAAAGTCCACAAATAAGTCTTGAGAAACACATAAATAATGATGGAATTAACATGTGATAGGTATATTTATCTATATCTTATTCATATCCATTTTTTGGTTTTCCTTCAAAGCTTAGCAATAAAATATCATTACAAATAAATCTAAAAATCATGCATGAATATTTCAACTATATCCATAAATTATATATATATATATATATATATATAGAGAGAGAGAGAGAGAGAGAGAGAGAGAGAGAGAGAGAGAGATTCATTCTTATAATTAAACTATTTTATTATTTTGTTGCTCAAAAATAACATTAGCATAGATACATCTAAATCTAGATTTACCAATGGGTTATCAAATCTCTTCAAGTGCAAATATTTCCTCAATTTTCTAACTCAAAAAGATATTTTCATCTTAAGATTTGATCCCTCTAGAATCTTGGTAGAGGGATCAAAAGTGGCATACTTTTGGTTTGTTTAATAAAAACTATTATAAAACAACAATATTCTCACTCTCAATGGTCACAACAATGAGTACCACCAAAAATATTTCACTCACTCTAATAAATAAAACATATAATAAAAAAATATCGATGGTAAGGTAGGTCCATACTGCTTAATTTAATAAATATTATGTTTTAAAATATTTTATTGAAAATCTAGAGTGTAAAAAATACCAATAGTAAATTAACTATTTTACTTTAATTATTAATTTAATTTGTTTAATTTAATTTTTATTTTTATTTTTATGTAATTTGGTCGAATCAACATGACATTACAACATCTACCATATTGAGCTTGAGAGTTCCTCTTGGGGCAACGACTACTAAACATTAATATGTGACAAACATTAAAAATACTTACTTCATCATACATATCACATTGTCAACATTAAGAAAAATCATAAAAATTAACTAAATTACAAGTTTGTTTTAAAAATAAATATTATGTTTTAAAATATTTTATTGAAAATCTAGAGTGTAAAAAATACCAATAGTAAATTAACTATTTTACTTTAATTATTAGTTTAATTTGTTTAATTTAATTTTTATTTTTATTTTTATCTAATTTGATCGAATCAACATTACATTACAACATCTACCCTATTTTGCTTGAGAGTTCCTCTTGGGGCAACAACTACTAAACATTAATATGTGACAAACATTAATAATACTTACTTCTTCATACATCTCACAATGTCAACATTAAGAAAAATCATAAAAATTAACTAAATAACAAGTTTGTTTTAAATAGTTTTCAAATTACTGATTAAAAAAAATCATTGTAACATGCATTAAAAAAAAACACCTACAAATTTCTGAATTGAGGCATTTGTGATTTATATTTAGTGTATTGGAAAAATTTCAGAAAAAATCACAAGAGACTTTTTTAGTTGATGTGTTTTGAACCCTTGAGTGTGCTTCATCATCAAGATAAGATGGATGCCAAATCTACTTCTTGAATCCTATTGAGATGATGAATCAAACTAGATATGTAACAAACCTAACCAAGACCCTTTTTTTTGTTTTTTTACTTAAAACAGATATAATGTTTATATCCCTTGTCCTTACTATGACATTAATCTGACTTTAATGTGACATTAATAGAATTATGGAATATGTTTCATAAATAGCCGTGAGTGCTAGCAAATTTTGGATATGTTGGGAAATATTTATGGTAAAATAAATACGCATAGACCATAACCCATGGCTCTAACCTATGTTAACTCTATCCTTGGCATATGAATTTTCTCAATAATCATTGATCTTTTTCCAGGTGTTACCCTGTTGCACGATTAGTCCACCAATCAATGGTCCCAAAACTCTGAGGCAGATCAAAGACTACTCGTGCAAGTGGTTTACCTGCTCAGTTTTTCCATTCGTCTGAGGGTGGTAGGTGGTACTATATTTGATGTGTACGCATTCCAACAAACAAGGCTCTCCAGAAAGCGGATGTGAATTTCACGTCTTCATCTAATATTACCATTTTAGGCAACTCATTCAATCTAAAAAATTATTTTATGAGAATATCAAGAATGGGTAGAGGGTGCATCAACCCTGTGAGGTGTTGATGCTCAGTTTTAACTTTCTGTCATTGCAAACCTTTTTCCTAATAATCAATAGTCAAATATTTCATGCTAGGCCAAAAATAATCTTTTCTAAAGGCTGTAATTAATTTTTGGTACACGGGATGAGCAGTGTAAGGGTCCTTGTCTCATCCAAGATTAATTGCTTAAGACTATGTTGGTTAGGAATTTATAATCATCCCCTATAAATTAACATACCCTTCTGATCGACATCATATCCCCATTTTTTTTCCTTAATGTCCTGAAGTTTTGCTTGCTGCCATAAAGAATAATATTATATATCCTTTAACCCAACATCTTTAATATGCTATTATATATCCTTTAACCCGAAAATAAATTTTCGTGAGAGATGAGCCTGCTGTTGATGTTCTGTGCTACACTAAAAACATATTCTACGTAGGTGTAGTATACTTCATTTTTTTCATTTTCATCATTGCTTCTCA
The DNA here is from genome assembly GCA_034641835.2 of Pinus albicaulis. Lineage (NCBI taxonomy): Eukaryota > Viridiplantae > Streptophyta > Pinopsida > Pinales > Pinaceae > Pinus > Pinus albicaulis. Next base: position 1,315,949,274 of record CM076575.1, read on the forward strand.
TCAAATCCTCCTCCTCATCAACTCTCATAAAACCATATTCCTCTTCCTCTCTGCTCATCATCCACTCTGCATGACAATGACAAATCCTTAATCTTAATATTTATCAAATTATGCGATGAATGAAATCCTTCTCAATATTTATGCGATTACAATATTACTTTCTAGAATAAAAAGGTTGGTATTAGAGTGGGTCGATGAGAATTGAGAAGGACGATGATAGGGTACGATCATAAATGGCCAAAATGTTGCCTTATTTTTAAACATGAATAGAATGGATGCTCTTTGGGGTGCACTTGATCATGGGTTGAGTTACACGGCTTTGCTTTGAATATAAGAAAAGTCTCTTGGTCAATGAAAACTGAACCACTTTATTTAAATTAATTTCACAAATCTCCTCCTCCTCAATCCCATCACCCCATGATTTATGGTCACCCTAGGATTTATCGTCAGCCAAAAATTCATAAGCCTCACACCCCCCCTCTGATTTATTGTTAGTTCTATAGGATGCCCCACTCATGTATTTTCCAAATTCCTTGACAAAAAGCATCGAATCCATTCTAGCCAATCCTCCTCCTTCATTAAATATTTCAGAGACTTTATCCATCAAATTAAAACCCTTCAGCTTGATAAGAATGACATTATGGTTAGCTTTGATGTCATTTATTTATTTAACAAAATTCTGGTTCTTGAAGCCGTAGACCTTATCTATAAGGTTCTAGACTTTGATACTCTTCATCTTATTAACCTTTGCCTCACCACTACCGTTTTCTCCTTTAAGGGTGTTTGTTGTGAGAAAACTGGGGCACAACCATGTGGCCCTCCCTCTCTCATGTTGTAGCCAAGATTTTTATGGAGCACCTTAAATCCAAAGCCTTAGAAACCTTCCACCTTAAGCCTAAATTTTGGAAACGTTTTGTTGACGTCACCTTTGTGATTTGTTCCCATCGTATCGCTACGCTCCGCAAATTTTTTACTCAATCTTAATAGCATTTTCCTTCATATCTAGCTCACTATGTAATTCGAAGAAAACCATTCCCCCCCCTTTCTTGACGTCCTCGTCTGTCACCTCCCTGATGGTTCCCTAACCCACCAAGTCTTTAGGAAGAAGACCGAAAAATAATAGATACCTTCACGCCAACTCCCATTGCCATCCTGCTCAAAAATATTTCGTTCTCAAGACCCTCTTCTCTCGTGCTATCATAATTTCCTCTACTGAATCATTCCCCAAAGAAAAATCTAATATGCCAAAATCACTTAAATCTAATGGTTATAGTTCTTCCCAGACCAATAAGGCCTTCCTTTCTTTCCTCCATCCCCACCCTATAACCAGTCCCTATACCCTTCCCTTAGCCAAGTTAATCCTTCCTTATATTCAAGGTGTTACTGATGACCTTTACAGAATTCTCTCTAAAATGAACATCAAAATATTTTTTAAACACTATCGAACCCTCAACCAGCTCTTCAGGTTCTCCAAAGACAAAAATGACCCCTTGTCAAGTCCTGGTGTATATGAGATCCCCTGCTCTTGTAGTAAGTCCTACATAGAACAAACTGGAAGATCCTTGAAAACCTGATTGAGTGAACAAATGGAAAAAAATTACCATAGCCGTGTCACGAAATCAGCCATAGCTGATCATTCTCACTCTAATAGCCATCTTATTTTCTTTGATAAATCAAAAATCCTTGCTCTCACCCCTTTCCATTCTATCCCCATCATCAGGGAATCCCTCGAAATTGAGAAGCATCGCAATAACTTTAATCGCGATGACGAGTATCATTTAAGCCAATCATGAAAGCCCACCATCCATATTTTTTCCTCTAAATACCCTATCGCTAATTCTAACCTATCCTAAATTCCTTCCCTTCCCCCCCTACCGTTGTGTCTTTTCCTCTCGTTTAATATCCCCTTTCATGTCTCTTCAATTTCGTTGTTTCCATTAATTCATTTCATTCTTAGGTCTTCTTATTGGCCTTTTCTCCTCCATAATGTTAAATTTTATTAGTTTTAAGAATTTTATTAATCTTATTAATATTATTAGGCTTTCCTCCATTTAATTTATGGCTTATCCAATAATGTAACCGTTAATCATTGATCATCTTGTCCCATCTTCAACCCTCATCTCTTAATTAAATATATTTATGTATAAACTTTCTTTAATTCAAAATCCATCACTTTATTATTAATTTAATACCCTATTCATCTTCTATATTGATTCATTGAATACCCCAACCCTTATTATTTTTTCATTTATTACATTATATTTCGAGTAATAAGATATTATCCAAATAATTTTAATTTTAATTTTAATCTAAAATTTTTAGTTTTATTTTAATTTGTAGAAATTTGAATAATGGTTGAATTATTCACCGAGATTATCCTGATTACACACTATTTAAGCTTCATGCATAATACATAACCTCTTCTACAATTGATCATCAATTTGCGGAAATAGAAGCAGTCGCATGCGCACATTAACACAATAGTCAAGCACACATAAACACGGTATGTAATGGGGAAAGCTTACAGCTGAAAACCCCCAACTATCTGTATATTATAATGATAGAGAACATGTAACAATACATAGCACAAAGCTCCTCACAGCTCTCATCACTATCTCACATGCTACACACAAACTAGCTCAGATATGAACAAGTCACAAGTTCAAATCTCTTCCACTTGTCTGCCTGCCTCTACTGCGCAATCCAAGATGAGAATGAATGAGATCCAAGTTCGAATCCCCTTGGCTTGTACTGCGCAATCCTCATTGGAAATCTCAATCAATGTGTGTGCAAATCTCATGCACAGCTATAGTCACAACTGATAGTAGACTCACCCTTTCACCTACCTCTAACACTGGTCTCCACTGAACTGTCCATGCACTGCAGTTAACTGATGTATTCTTTAGTTGATTTATGAGTTAATAATTAGTGAATTAATTAATAATTAATTCACACCACTCATCACTAGTGTATTTATCAGTTAGACTAAATACAACTAGTTCAACTAAGTTAAACCGAACACAACTCCACCAGTTGTCTCATCAACTCCACCAAACTCTGCCACATGAGTTCTAACTGAAGTCAACCATGCAATAGCTCAACTAACCCTTAGGAAAAGCGTATTTCCTTCTGTCAGCTGCATGTGCCACATCCAAGCATCAAACTGAAGTGCTCCAATAGGATAAGATAATGTTTATAGTCTAAATATTATTAAGACAATATTCATTTGTTTCTATTTTAACACGTGATTAAAAATAGATTATAAATAAAATAGAGGTCATATGTTTTCAAATCAGCATATCATCCAGTTAGAGCATCCACTACGCTCATGATGTCATCACGTTGCTAAAAATAGCTGATACAAAATGAAAAAATGACTTTGCGCCAAAAATAGCTGGGACCACTTAGTGAGCGACTTCTTTTCACTAAGCTCCATCATCTTCATTTCAGCACTCCCTCTACGACAAGATATGGATTATCTGCAGCCCCTATCTTTGCCTCTGTGGTATTCGGAATTTGTTCCTAATGCAGGCACCTTTATTAAGATATGACATCCGGTCCTCTAAAGTCAGAATACCATGAAACAACATGATTCTCAGCACACAAATCTGATATGATGAATTTTTGATGTCGATGGTGGATCTATCATGAATGCGGATTGAAGTGAGAGTTTAATGCGTGACACAGTTATCACAATAAATCACAGTCGGCTCCAAGTGTGACCCGAACAACCTGACCAGGATCTTCCTCATCCATATGGCCTCGCATGCAGCCAAGCTTGCTGCCATATACTCAGCCTCTGCTGAACTGAGTGCCACGGATCTCTGCTTCCTGCTGTACCAAGAAACTGTTGTCGACCCGATACTAAAGATCCCTCCAGATGTGCTCTTTCTGTCCGTTGGGCTCCCTGCCCAATCTGCATCCGTGAAGCCACACAGCTTCACCTCATCCTCCTGTCTGTACCACAGTCCATATCCCGATGTGCCTCTAAGATAACGCAATACATGCTTGCCTGCCTTCCAGAAGAGCTTGGTAGGCTTAACCATAGCTTGTGAAAGCTGGTTAACAGCATAGCATATATCGGGTCGTGTATTGACCAGATACATAAGCGACCCCACCAACTGTCGATAGACAGTGGCATCCACTACCTCCGCAGAAGTAGCATCCTCCTTCCTCCAACCACCAGGAAGAGGAGTGTCAACAGGCTTGCAGCCTTGCATGTTGAACCTCTCCAGAATCTCCCGGGCATACTTGCCCTGAGAAACAAACAATCCTCCGCTGCGCTGCCAAATCTCCAATCCCAGGAAATAATGAAGGATTCCCAAGTCCTTCATCTCAAACTCTCGTGCAAGATCCTCCTTTCATGAAAGTATCAACTGCTCATCGCCAGTCAAAATCAGATCATCTACATATAGTACGATGATCAACAGCTTCCCCTCCACCACAATCTGGTATAGGTTAGGATCCGCCTCACTCTTGGAGAATCAGGAGGTCAGTGATATTGTCTTATCTGTGCTTTTCAAAGCATGAGGTGCTTGTTTAATATCTGACTCTTAGTCACACTTGCACGTATGCGAGCTGTCTTGACAATCTAGAACTCCTTTGGGCTGCTCTATGTACCTCCTCTTTGACAAACTAAGTTGGTACAGGTCATTACATCATACGATGAATCACTTTTATATATAAGAGAGAGCTAGGATCGTCGGGTGGCATGAAGAATGCTTACGCGACTGCAAGGTCTCCTCATAATCAATCCCCTCTCTATCTCACCAACACCCCTCCCGGGCAAAAATGTTGCTTCTTTTCTCCTCCAGTCAAATACGCTGCTTCCTTGTGAGTCATCTGGGCCCCATGATTTCCCCTCGGTCTGGACAATCTCCCCATCTTGATATTAGCAAGACAACCAAATCATACTCTTCCACCATGGCATCTACCCATGCGGGGTCCTCCACAGCTTCCTCGAAAGAGGATGGCTCTGTCATGACACATTTTCTCACAAGAGCCATGTATCCAGTGTACCGGTCTGGTGACTGTCTCTGTCTACGCTGTGTTGTAGGTGGTCCTACAACCTTCTCTGAATCTTGAGCTAGTCGCTCATCTTCTATAGTGCGCTTCCGCCCTCTGATGGTTGGTGCTGCATGAGTGGTCTCTTCCACTCCATGAACTTCCTCTTGTGGCTAATCCACATCCTGAAGCTCATCCTTAGGAACTAATAGCTCCTCATCTGCATGCAAGTGTGGCTCCCTCTCAAGCGAACATTTCATGGCTTTTTCCTCCTGAAATTTGATATCCCGTCACACAACAGTCTTGTGACTGTCTGGAAAATACACATGATAGTTGTGGGGTGTATCAGTGTACCCCACAAATATCCCAACCTCTGTGGTCGGCACTAGCTTCTTCCTGACATCCTTCGTCACATGAATGTAGACAGGTGAACCAAAAATTCTCAAATGGGAAATATTAGGCCTCTTGCCAGAAAACGCCTCCTCCGGTGTACTCATGCCAAGTATCTTATGAGGACAACAGTTCTGCACATATACTGTAGTATTGCATGCCTCCTCCCACAAGTTAATGGGTAGGCCATGATCATGCAACATCGCCCGTGCAGCACCCACAATCGTTATGTTCTTATAACATACTGCAACAGCCTGCATTCGATGTGGGTTATCAGAAGGTGTGACTCTCTTGGAATTCCTTACACCTTGCCAAATTGTGTACCTTGGTCAGTGAGATGAAATCACCACCATTGTCGCTCATAAGAGCCTTCACACTGCTGATTTTTCCCTACTGAGAAACTTCTTCAATTCTGACATTACACAGTGTGTCGCTCTTCTGCATGAAGAAATGCATGAAGAAAATCAGGCACTAGAAAAATCAATAACAAGAATACATAATTTCCCTGACTCTTTCTTTATCGGAAACTCTTTAGAAGGTCACACCGTACAGTGAATTCTCTCAAGGATCGTCGTGGCGCGACTATCCTTCTCGTGAAAGGTGGCTTTCACAAATTTTCCCAAGGTTCACCCCTTGCACTGATCTGACTGCGCAAGAGTGCCCTTAGGAAGCCCAGTAGAGATCTGCTGCAGTATCTTCAAAGCTCGATGGTGAAGGTGGCCCAATCTCCGGTGCCACATCTCGCCATCATCTTGGCTCACCACTCCTTCTGCCTTGCATGCCATTGCTACGTAGCCATCTACTTGCAATATAGTGGTTATTGACGGAACTTTGTTTTCCAGGTCAGCTGTCTTACCGCGTTGTTTTCTCCTTCCCTCGCCGAAGACAACATCATACCCCTTGTCTTCTAACATCGCCACAGAGATAAGATTCTTCTTCAATCTTGGAACATGCATCACTTCCTTCAATACGAAGGGTTTACCAGAATCCCTCTCAAAGGAAATGGTACCGGTACCGGTCGCACTGTATCTACCATCATCGCCCATCTCAATGTGCACTCCAAGATATTTCTCATCCAGATCAGAAAACAAATCTCGATCTCCTGTCATGTGAAAAGATGCACCACTGTCCAAGAACCATACTGATCCCATAACACTTGAGACCAAGCATATGATCAGTGAAAAATCTAGCTCAAACTACGAGGTTAAGGCCTTCCCCGCTGCAGATCTAGTAGCCTGCTTATTTTTCTTCTTTTGCAGACAATTTGTGGCATAATGTCCGTGTTGGTGACAGTGAAAGAACTTCACCTTGGACATGTCTTGCTTCTTTCCTTTCGCACCAAAATAAGAAGCTTTCTTGCTCTTCCCCTTCTTTTCTTTGGCATCCAAAGCGCAATTTTCTTCATCAGGTGCCTTTGATGAAGATCCATCCCTGGTACTCCACCTTATCTCCTCTTGCATAAGATCCGACCAAAGTCGCTCCCATCCTGGCAATTTTGCCCGACCATTGACAGAGTCTTGATAGGAATGCCAACTCTTCGGAAGACCAAGGAGAGCCAATTCCACCAAGTCCTCATCAGCTACAGTCACCCCCACACATCCCAGCTCATCCCTGCATTGGGTGAACTTTGTGAGGTACTTGGATATACTGTCTCCTTTCTCCATATTTATGTTTCTGAGTTTATCCTTGAGCGCCAACTTCCTCTGGTCACTCTTGCTTTGGAATAAATCTGTCAACTCTTTCCACATCAAGTATGGAGAATATTTTCCATGCAGGCTGGATACAATGTGATCCTTCACGTCCTCCAACAGAATCCTTCGACATTTTGCCATCTTCTTTTGCCAAGCCTCAACTTGAGCAGCATTAGTAGGCTTTGGGACCTCATCATCTATGAAATCCTTTAGCCCTTTATCATCTAATACCACCTTCATCCTGTCCTTCCATGCAACATAATTCGAGCTGCCCTCAAGGGCATACTCCAATCACAATCCGTTGAAAGACATCTCGAATTTCAACACCAAGAAAACACTGCTGCAAATTCGAATTCCACCAGCTCAAAACTCAACCGCTTTTGATCTGTGAGAACAAATTATTTCTAACACAAAGATCGACTGTAGGGGCATTTACTGGATATATCACCTTTCAAAGAAAGGATGGATCTAGAGGCTACCTGGCCCGCTTACAGACTCTGTCTACCGAAATAAATTGTAATCACTGTAATAGATCCGATGATCAATTTCGCTCTGATACCATGTAGAAATTTGAATAATAGCTGAATTATTCACTGATATTATCCCGATTACACACTATTTAAGCTTCATGCATAATACATAACCTCTTCTACAATTGATCATCAATTTGCAGAAATAGAAGCAGTCGCATGCGCACATTAAAACATAATCAAGCACACATATAACACAGTATGTAATGGGGAAAGCTTACAGCTGAAAACCCCCAAATATTTGTATATTATAATGATAGAGAACATGTAACAATAAATAGCACAAAGCTCCTCACAGCTCTCAGCACTATCTCACATGCTACACACAAACTAGCTCAGATATGAACAAGTCACAAGTTCAAATCTCTTCCACCTGTCTGCCTGCCTCTACTGCGCAATCCAAGATGAATAATGATAAGATCCAAGTTCGAATCCCACTAGCTCCAACTGCGCAATCCTCATTGGAAATCTCCATCAATGTGTGTGTAAATCTCATGCACAGCCAATAGTCACAACTGAGCAACACTCACCCTTTCACCACCTCTAACACCTACTGGTCTCCATCGAACTATCCATGCACTGTGCGTTTAATCGATGTATTCTTTAGCTTGATTTGTTGATAATTTAGTGAATTAATTTAATAATATCTATACTTCAATTTATCACGCAAGTGTATTTATCATGACTAAATACAACTATTCAATCAAGGCAAGTTCCAACACAATCACCAATCATCAACAGAATCTACCAACCCGCTGCTTATTTCGAATCAAGTCAACCATGCAATAGCTCAACTAACCCTTAGGAAAAGCGTATTTCCTTCTGTCAGCTGCATGTGCCACATCCAAGCATCAAACTCAAGTGCTCCAAGAGGATAAGATAATGTTTATAGTCTAAATATTATTAAGGGTTAATAATATTTGACTGTTCTATTTTTAGCCCGGCAGTCTAAAAATAGATTCCACCCAATGTCTAAAAATAGAGGTCCATCTATTTTTACCAACTCGACCAATCATCCATAAATAGCATCCTGCAACTCATAGACTATGATGCATATGTCTAAAAATAGACATAGTCTAAAAATAGACTTTGCGCCAAAAATAGCCTGCGGGCCCACTTAGTGAAGGCGCGAATTTTTCTACTAAGTCACCTATCTTGTTGGATTTCAATATACTTTTAATTTATTTAGTCTAATTTGGAAAGATAATCTAGACTTTAGTTTTAAAGAAGCAATATTTTAACAATTGATTTCCCTAAGTGTCAATTATCATTTATTAATTTATTAATTTTATTTTTAATAGTATAAAACGATATTAAATTTATGATTTCTATTTCTAATTTTGTTTAAATACTTTGACACATTTAATGCTCATAAACCCTCTTGACATCCTTTATTCTAACAGCTAATTTCTATTTCCCTATAAAATTCTGGTCCAACACTCTTCTTATATTATGCTCCAGCTTCTCGCCCCTGAAGATGGGTGAAGTGTTCACTTGAAAATTGAGGTTAAAAGTTAAAAAATATTTTCCCATTTATAACATTTAATGCTTGAAACAGTCACTTAACTTGAGTTTCATATGAGGATGTGATTCCTTTTGGTAAGTTATCAAATAGTTTAACCGCATAAAGAAATACCAGTTAAATATGAGCATATTACTCAAACTTGTGAAGTTAATTATATTTGAATATTAATATTAATGATGTAGTTGAGATATGAAAATATTTTTACTCTATTCTTAGATCACATTAATCTAATTGAATAGTTTTATTTATTTTTAGATTACATTAATCTAATGAAATACTTTTATTTATTTTTATAAATAAAGAAATGTATTAGTGGAATTTTACATTAAAATATGGAATAAAAGAATTTTATAATAATTAGTCATTATTATATTTATATAAATTTAATGTTTAAAAAAAATTCCAACCATTAATCCATTATACACATCAAAACACTTACTACATCTCATGTTGAAAATATTAAAATATTCATAAAACTTTTGAGGAAAATCACATTATCATAAAAAGGGACCATGCGTTTTGAACTAACTAGTGTAGTTCATCATCAGGAAATTATTGATGATGAAATACACTCCTTACTTTGAAACAGGTTGGCCCGTTTTTATGGTAATGTGATTTTCCGAAAGAGTTTTATGAATAGTTATGGATAAGTTTGCGTTGGAAAATAAGATTAAAATAATAATAATAATAGTAATTAATTGAAATATAGCCTTATTTTAATTTATAATTATTTCATTACAATTATTTTAAGTTGTAATTATTATAATTAAATTTACACCAATCTAGGTTCATCATTCTGGATCTAGCAAGAGTCTAGAGGGATCAAATCTCTTTTCACTTTAAAAGTGGTTTGCATCTCAGGAAATTTGATCCCTCTTTTTTGACCAAGTTAAAATATTTACAACACATTACAACATCTTTACCATAGGTATGTTCCAAAGGTCACCTCAATTGGTCAAGTTCCCATTGCTAAAGCACCTTGCTAATGGGAGGTCATGGGGTAAATTCTCTTTGATTCCCCCCCTCGAGATAACACTACTAATAAACTCGCGAGATGTGATGCCTTCGAGTTAGGCTCTGCTAACAAGTTCGCAATATGGCGAGATGTGATTCCCTCGGGTTATTCTCTACTAACAAGTTGGCGCTATGGCACCTCTTAATGCTTAAAATGTTATAATTACACTTGAATTTACACTTTATTTTAAGCTATAATTATTTTCATTATGTTTACATAATTGTAGATTCATCTTAACTCTAGATCTACCAAGAGTATAGAGGGATCAAATCCATTTTTACTTTAAAACAGGTTTTCATCTCAAGGAATTTGATCCCTCTTAGAAGTTAAGATGGATCTAGACTCACTTTATTATTAATTATAATTAATTATAAATATAAGTATAACTGTTTTTTTAGTTTTAGTTTTATGTAATTTAGCTAAGTTAAAATGTTTTATTGATAATTATCAATATTTTTTTTTCTTTACTTTTTTTTTTTAATTTAAATTTTATTTTATTTTATTTTGACCAAGTTAAAATATTTACAACATCTTTACCATACCTATGTCCTGAGGGTTATCTCAATTGCTCAAATTCCCTCTCTCTCCCCCCACCATCTATGTCTATATATATCACTATCTCTTCTTATTTATCCATTTATCTCACCTCCCAAAACACACGTAGACACTCCCTCCATATATATCTCTATTCTTCCCTCTTTATCTATCTTCTCCCTCTCTTCCCTCCAACTATATATCTTTATATCTATTTCTCCCGTTCTTTGTCTCTCTATCTCACCCCAAAAAAATACACACACACTCTCCATATCTATCTCTTTCTATCTCTCTCCCTCTCTCTCTTACCCTTCTCTCCCCACCCACCGCTCTCCCTCCCTCTCTCTCCTTCTCTATCTGTTTCCTCCCACTCTCCTCTCTCCCTCACTCTCTCTCCATCTCTCCCTTTTCACACCATCTCTCTCGCTCTAAATTTCTCCCTCTATTTATTTCTTCTTCCTTCCATCTATCTCCCTCTCTCTCTCCCCCTCCCATCACTCTCTCTCTATCTTCCCTTTAACTCTATCACCATCTTCCTCCATCTTTGTGTTTCCCACTCTCTCTCTTCCCCTTATCTCCTTATCTCCCTCCTTTCCTATTCTCTCTTCCCTCCTTTCCTCTATTCTCTCCTCTCCTCTCTCCCTTTTCACTTCCTCTCTCTCTCTCCACCTCTATCTCTCTATGTATGTGTTCTTTTGTACCTCTCTCCCCACCTCCAACTCCATATCTCTCCCTCCTCTCTCTCTCTCTTCCTTCCTCTCTCTAATTCTCTCTCCTACCTCCCTCCCTCTCTGTCACTACCCTATGCTAGTGGTGTCTTCCAACCAACACATAGGCGAGTGCGGCATTGCAAAAATTGTTCGTTTCAATGCTACTTGAGTTCACAGACTATGCCTACTCAACACTTAACCAATTTTCCACTAAGTGTTATCATGCAACGGAAATTGTTTCGTTTATCTTTCTTCAGTTAATTCATGTCGAGAGGAAATAAATATCATTCAAGGATGTACAAACATATCATAAACTAGAGGGAAAATTCACGAATTAGTGGAGCCTCTAACCTACATGCACAATTATTGTTCAATTTCGTGCACTAGTCGTGCACTTCAAAAATAATACTGTGCAATCCGTGCACGGTTCTACCTAAACATCGTCGTTGTCCTGTAGCTCCTACATGCCCTTCCTGACTCGTTATCTCATCATGCATCCCTGGCCTGCACTACCATGTCACCCCTTCGTGTTGCAAACTGACTCTCTGCTCACCCTGCTGACTATGATGTGTCATTGAGACACTTGTTTCTTGCTTAGTTTTCAGTCTTGTCATGCCGCACTATGCCATCATGACCCAAAATAACGTAAATCCACCTAAACACTATGTGAAACAACCCTGTGCTATGTTATGCATGCACAACCTATGTTTCAGTCGTGTGCCATGCTACCGTAATGTATAATACTTCCGTGCAACTTGTCCCTTGGCGTTTGGCTCTTTACCTAACCTGTGGAAACACACAACTTCCGTTCAGTAATACTTTAATCCTGTAGCTCTACCACACCTCTTCCCATATGCCTTCACCTCCTTCGCACTTCATTCATCTCTAAATTTAGGCCTTATCGTTCGATGATTTGATGCCTCCTTCCATTAAATGCCTCTTCCATATATATATGCCCTCAACCGATGGAAATTCTCCAAGAATTAACACGTCCTTTGGTTGCACAATGGGATTACTCGCCCATCTGTGCCTAATTGACCTACAGACACACTTAACGCACACCCCTTCAATATTGTTTGGTCGTGGGTCAGCATACCGATGTTGCCCGCGACTTTCCCATCGCATGGTTTCCTTACCTGCAACCTAACAAAGAAAATATCGCATCATATTACACTTTATACAAGCCCCCAGATGCAAATAAATAATTCCATACTAATGTTCTAAAAGTCACGGGGTTAGGATATGATCCTGATGCTCCCATAACTAAAAAGAAGAATTTGTATTCTAGTGGATTTAGATTTTGGTTTGAAATGAGTAAAGAGATACCTGAATAATTAGTGGCATGGATAACTCTAAACTTAGGTTATTGTGTGTACTTAAGAGGTTTCAAATTGTGTTTATAGAATGGACTTGCTAATCATATTGATATTTTACATAAGCTACCACCAAGGTTGTATCCCAGACTCTACCATTGAACACTTGTATTGTGACTCAGTAAACCCTTCAATTTAAACCAAGCCATACACCTTCACATTGTAATAGATGATTTTTGTATACGATGGGAATGATTGCCACATTTGGTTTTGGTAGGAGATTCTTTTTATGGAATCAAGTTTGAGAATGGGTTTTAGAGGATTGCCAATGCTACCTCTTACGCACTATTAGAGCCTATATATATCACCTCATGATAGGTTGACTGTAAATATGATGACCTTTATCTAGTCTCCACATGGCTAGTCACTCCCACCAAAATTTATGAGAAAAATGCCATAAGTGATTTTAACTAGTCTACACTTAGCATATGCATCCAGTTTTTTGGTTGGATTTATTTCTGTGAGAGATTTTATATTCATACCTCTGGTTCTCTTTCGTTCCCTTATTTGTAAGTGCAAAAAATCCATATATTACTATGAAAGTGAGTTACTAATGATAGGAGTTAATAATATTTCCAATATTTTTGATTGAGTTCTTCGGGTTTATTTTCATTAGATATCCACATTGTACAAATATTTGTTTTTGTTGGAACAAAGCTACAAGCTGTAATAACATATTTTCCTTTAGAAATTCAAGAGAGGCATGTTGTCGTTAAAGGAACCCCAACTGTGCAACCAACAAATGATCAATCATGATAAATTGAATAAATAATCTAACCCCCCTAGCCTTATAAGTGGTAAGCCATATTATAAGAGCAACTGAGCAATACAACCACATTTAATTTTTAATTCACCAAAAATACTCAACCAACTTATGTACGTGTTTCAACAGAACATGAAATTATATTGCTACTCGGAAAAAATAAATTTATATTTCCCAAGATGGTTGTTAATAAATATCCTGCTATTGCCTTGATAAATTGATAAACTTGGTTATGATGTCCATGGGATTTAATATAGAAACTATTAAAAAAAATGTTAATAAAATCCAAGAATCTTGGAGTTAAAATGTGAATCATATGCAACACACAGTAATGAAACAAGTATAAGAGAAACACATTGCAATATATTAGGCACCACTATAGTATTATTTATTGAATACTAATAAATTTCATTGAATTCCATCTACCAACTTAATTGATCAAGGGAACATAGTTACTACTCAAAGAATCTTATTTTAGACCTCAAATTGGTGGTACTCAAATTACAAATGAACAAAAAATAACAAACATTGCATGAAGAATCACTTGGTGTGGTTTGTCCTAGCATCTTGGACCTTGTTTAGATTTATATTTACATTTCCACTAATTTAATAGTGTTGGAGCCTTGATTTAAAGTGTTTTTTGACATATTTAATAGATTTTAATCCATTCATATTCCTAATATGTTTCCAAAATCTTGGAAGATATTGAGATAACATGGAAAATAAATGGTAGACAATCATGGGTCTTGAGATGCTATACACTAAAGAGAAAATAATATTTTCTAGTAAGGATCTAATTTGGTCTGAGGTCCACAAAAAGCACATGAATACTGATCAGGTTGAAAAATTTCCCAAGGAAAGAATTACTGATTTTGTTAAAGGAAAGGAATAAAATCCAGATTCTCCATGTTCCTTCCTGCATTGAAAAAGAAAACCCCCAAGCAAAATGGCTAGTGTTTCCTTATGATGGGAACTGCAAGAATTTTAGAAACGAATTGTTTATATGCTCATATTAATAGTGCTTTATCATTTATCATATGTGCTGACATTTCAATTTTTTTTTTTAGTTATCATTGCTCATATGGTCCATATGACAAGAGAGAACAATGGAAAACCAAACCAAGGCATTCAATTTCCAAAACGAGGGGTTTTCAATGAAATTTTATTGTAAAGGTTATTGTTCAAGATCCCGACACAACAGTAGTAACATACAACATATATGATCATGAATATGGGCATGTATGTCCTTGTCATGGAAAACACAACAATTTAGGTGATGGTGTTCCTTAGAAGAAGACAAGACTTTCAAGGGACGCGATTTCTTACTTAGAATGTTGTTTTTTTCGTCAACTGCCAATTAAGTATGTTTATAAAATGCATATTAAGAAATATATTGACATAGATGCTAAAAATTGAGATAGGAATTTTTTATTATGCATAAAAGATATTGTAAACATCTATAATTGTCTCACGAAAGAAAATTATCAACTACAAAGAAAAGATAAAATGAATGTAAATCTCTGGTATCAAAAACACCATAATGATTTCTTCTTCTACTAGAATTCTAATGGTGGAGAGATCCCTTTTATAGCTGAAATAAAGAAAAATGGGTGTTGGAAACTATGGTAAAGTTATCCCGCAATAAATTGCTAGCCAGGGACTCAACAATTAATACAAATAAATATGAGGTGATTAGGTTTTCCAATGATTGCTTTAATAAAACCATTTTGGTTATAATGATTCAATATGATTAATTAATTAAAATAAAATTATTTTTATTTAATATGACAGTATCAGTTGTACACGCTTGCGATTTTTAATGAGCAACAAAGTGGGGTATGATTTTCATGGGTGGTGATGTCACGTAATACATCACAAGATATATCAATATGGCTATAGAATCTCATGCATACATGTTTTCAGATTCATCCTTATTGGAAGGTCAATGATCTAATAGTTGATGATGCTATGGCTGAAATAATTTCCTTGAGTTAACATCAATATTATTATTTGACATTTAAAGTTGCATTCATTCTAAAAATTTCTCACTTAAAATGAATTAAATGTGGCAGGAGAATCACCAAATGTGAAGTGACCTTGTGTATTTGGCATGTAAGGAGGACATGGCTAAATAATGTTAATTGATTAGTGAGCATTAAAAGAGATGTTCAATGAACTTGGTAATATCATGAAATATTTTTCTACTCATCAAGTGGATAATGCAATCAATGGTTTTTTAACTAAATTAGAAACTGAGGAGAATTTTTGGACTATTTCCAAAAAAATTGGGTTGTCGGTGACAAGATTTGCAAGTTTGCATACTATTTCTTCTGTGTTGTACTTTTTTTGTTTCATAAGGACAAGATATATTTACTAATTGAGTTTTTCCATTTAACAATGTGTGTTAAAGATTGCTAATATGTTCTTCATGCAAACCAAGAGACAAATAATGTTTTGGAGTGATACCACGATCATCTCAAGACAACCTTTATATGTCATAGATGAAAGAAATGTTTGCATAGGATGGAATGGATATTCTATACTCTCATAAAAAATTTTGATCCATGTTATCGATTCAAGGAAATTATGAAAAAAGAAGGATATTTGAACAACCACAAGAAAGACATGCAGCTTGAATCATCAATGGAAAAGGATAGAAGAATTCCAGACAATAATTGCATGCCTCATGAGAGAATATCTCACACTTATTGGGTGAGGAGTAAAGGTAAACTAGATAAGGAATATCTTATCATATGGCATTGCACAATTTTTATCAGTTGTGATTTCCCATGGTCTATTTAGGGCAAAATTTGCAAGCATGCCACAAAGGTAGATTGGTTGCAATCCTCCTTAATGGATTCATACCCCTTATTCGATCTTCATACCACACCCAATACTTTGAATTCCTTTCATGAGATAATTATAGAGGCATGAAACCTTGATGCGGATACTAGAAAAAATAATATGGATGATGACAATGTTGAAAAACTTAATTTGTTGAGAGAGAAGTTGTTTGGTTATTTGGACTTGTTTTAGAATAGTCCTTCTTCATGAGCAAGAAAAACTAGATGATTGATTTCGCTAAAAAAATTGTGGATGATGTTAATTATCATCATATTATGGATTATAACTTCACCCTTAGGTTCGGTGCTTATGAGTCATATTTGAAGATGAAGAATAGTTTCATTAGTCCTAAAAATAAAAATAAAATAAGGAAAAAAGATGTCGACTTGGATATTGATTTGAATGTCCCTGCATCCGAAGATGAACCATTTTAGTTTCAACACCTCAACAAACATGGTCATCCTCACTCCAACAATGCATCCTCTACTATCCCAAGTAAGTTCTACATGGAGATGATATCAATATGTCTAGATAAAAATTCCATAATTATCAGGTCTTTTGTTATGTATTTGCTCTTAATTTTAAGTGTTTCTTGTTGTTGATGTTTTTAATGTAGCGTGTGAATGTTTATAGGGATGCAACATTCCAATATTGTGTTTTCACTTTAATCACATAGACAGGCCCACCACCACTTTACTTATCACATCAGCCAAGGTGCATTTGACGTGACTCGTAATTGATGTAGTTTGTATTTTAATGCATGTAATACTTTACATGTTATTATTTTCTCTCATGGAAATTGAATTTTTTTCTTACAGATACAACAAATTCATCAATGGATCTCCCTCAATCTGAACATGATTGGGTCATTGACATCACACAAATTGGTGATTTTCCAAGTTTTGTGCTATGTATTTTCTCTTAACTTTGTGCACTGGTTGTGGTTGATGTTGTTAATGTAGTGTGTGAATGTATCGAGGGTTGAAACATCCCAATAATGTGATTTCACTTGGATAACATAAACTAACCCACCATAACTCTACTTATCACATCAGTCAAGGTGCATTTGACAGGACTCCTAATTGATGTAGTTTGTATTGTAATGCATGTATTACTTAACATGTTATTATTTTCCTAATAGAAATTGTAATATTATCTTGCAGATACATCAAATTATTTAATGAATCTCCCATCGATATGAACATGATTGGTTCACTGACATCACACAAATTGGTAATTAACCAAGTTTGTTTCTATGTCTTTTCTCTTAACTTTGTGCACTGGTTGTTTTTGATGTTGTTAATGTAGTGTGTGAATGTTTCTAGGGCTACAACATCCCAATATTTCTCTTTCACTTGAAGAATTTGTATTCCGATGCATGTATTACTTCACATGTTATTATTTACTCTTATGGAAATTTCACTGTTATCTTACAAATAAAACAACTTCTCCCCCTCAATCTGAACATGATTGGGTCATTAACATCACAAAAATTGGAGACAACACGTAAATTGGCTTCTTAAACAAGTTGTGAGAGAAATCACAACCTCTTATTCTTTAATCTCCCACATGCCAACATTCATGTGATGAATGTCCTTCCAGTTTATGATGTTAGGTTTTTTAGGATCCCTGATGGAGTGACCAGCTTTGGTTAGGTGAGATTCCTAGCCAAGAGTAGTTTGTTGTTAGGGTTTCTTGGCTTCCCTATCTAGGGTTAGGAGAGAATGTAATTGTCCTGACTTCTGATAATCTACAAGTATGTACATGTAATTCATATTTTGTATATAAATAAAGTGTTCCAACAGTCCAATAACTGAGTAATTGAAGATTTCATTCCAATAATTGAGTACTTGAGTAATGAGATATCTAGAATTTTCTTATAAAGCAAATTTGACATAACAGAAGGTTGAAATTATTAGTGTTTTAGCATATATATGTGCCCCAAAAATGTACCTACTTCATTTTGTCTAAACATTTAATTTTAAAACTTGATTTGTTCATGGGCATGATAAGTGAAACCATTTTACAAAAGATACAATGCCTCTTCCGCAAGCATAAAAGTAAAAGCATTAACTTCATCTCAATTATTATGAAATGTAACACTAACATAATGAAGGCAAATTATCAAATCTCTTCAGTACTAGTATGAAACTAGTAATAAAAATATGGCTATAGCATATAAGAGAAAGGGAAAATTTTGAGACCTTTGGTTTATTTTTTATACTTTTATCAGTGTGGGAACAGTAAAAAATTCCAAGAGTTTTTTCAATATAGTGGATAGATGGTGAAACAATTCCTATTATACAAGTCCTTGACCTCCCACCCAATGAATAATGTAGAAGAATTGTATGTTTCCCATCTCTACACACTGTTATGAATATAATTCGTAATATAATAATAATAAATATAAATGTAAAAATAATAATAAATAATAAGTGATTAACTAATGATTAGTTATTTAGTGATGAAGAGGCATCTCTTAGAGACATAGGCAGTGGTGAAAGGGCACTTGCCTAGGGTATATAAGCAGACTCTCATTCTCATTTGTAATCATCCTATCATCAATTAATTATATAATATACAACTTAGAATTTCTATCCTATAATGGATGTCTTTGTCTACAAAGTATTTTAACATTTCCACTATGCATATGACTGTTGGTCACTACATTGGTATCCGCGCTATGTCTGATCTGAAATTTGGCCATCAACCCGTCGTCAACCTTCTTGTCCTCATAATTGAAGCATTTCGCTACACCAGTGTTGGAGATTCTCCATTCCACCATATTTTTTGGTAGGCCTTTCTCCATAATAAAAATTAAAAAAGAAAAAGGCGAAGAAATATATTTAAAAATGTTATTAGTAAAAAAAAAAATAGAGTGAGAAAAAGAAAATTATTTTAAAAAAACAAAAAACATAACTTGGAAAATAATGAGGAATGTAAGAAGGAAAGGAAGTAATAAGCAACATTGTGTAATACGATATTGTTATTGTTGCTATAAAAGTAATATAGTACAAAATTAGTTAGCAACTAACGTAACCGGCCAAAAAGAATCAACTTGCATCAAACACCAAAATTAGGGCATAATAATATATGTATTGTTGGTCATAGATAATCACGAACGTGGTAATATATATATATATATATATATATTATTATTGTATGACCCAAAGTTCTGAATGTTACGTAACCCAACCGCTACAAAATTTTCAGTAGTCATTTTTTGCATGTCAAATGACAACGTGAGATGATCTGATGGCACAATCACGCCTGGAAGATGTATGCGGATGCTTCGAACAAAGGCAAAAAAAAAATGGGTATCTGGTGGGATCGAACGATGGTGAGGTTTCTTATAGTTAATATTATAGTTATCTATATTAATATTAATATTTTTAATTTAAATAAATAATAATATATATATATATATATATATATATATATATATATATATATAAA
This sequence comes from Pinus albicaulis, assembly GCA_034641835.2. Classification (NCBI taxonomy): domain Eukaryota; kingdom Viridiplantae; phylum Streptophyta; class Pinopsida; order Pinales; family Pinaceae; genus Pinus; species Pinus albicaulis. Next base: position 1,315,969,109 of record CM076575.1, read on the forward strand.
GAAAGAAAGAAAGAAAGAAAGAGGAAAGAAATAAAAATTAAAACAAAGAAAATAATGTATATATATATAAACAAATTCTTAAAAAAAGGAGGTTCATAATAAAAAAAGAGAAGGAAGAGCATATCAAGTGTCACCCACGAAGAGAAATTATCGACAACACACAAATGGGATCAATAATTGAAAAAAAATAATTGACATTTCAACTAGGTGTTAGTGTTGTCTTTGCTACAATTTTTATGAATATGATAAGTGATCATCAACCTAAGTTATAATTAACCACCATGACCTAGATCACAATAACATATACATTTCTCTTCGGACTATGAATAAATTAAAAATTCTAGTTTCAACATAATTTTAAGTCAAAAAAAGATAGTATGAGGTAGATATGTCATTTTTTCACTACTGAATATGGAGAATGGAGTTGATAGAAAATAATACTATCAATATTAAATTATGTATATAATTCAAGTGTAAAATTCAATTTATATTCAATTTATATGTAATATTTAAAATAATAAAAAAATCTACCATAAGTAAAATACTTGAACATACACATTATTCCATACCACTCAAATTAGAACATTGTCTACAAAAAATTGCATAAAAAATTATAACCTATATTGATCAATGCTAATTTAGTGACAATATGTAGGAAAATAAAATCTTATAAGCAATTGCTTTGGCAATAAAAAATAAATTAAGAAGTGAAGTCCATAAATTAATTGCTTGCTCACAAACAAGGACATAGGAGGTAGGTAGTAATCAATAGCAGCACTATGCATTAAAATATATTAAGAAACGAAGTCCACAAATAAGTCTTGAGTCTTGAGAAACCCATAAATAATGATGGAAATAACATGTTTTAGGTATATTTATTTATATGTTATTCATATCCATTTTTTTGTTTTCCTTCAAAGCTGAAGAATTAAATATCAAGACGAATACATCTAAAAATCATGCATGAATATTTCAATCATATATATATATATAGAGAGAGAGAGAGAAAGATTCTTATAATTAAAATATTTTACTATTTTGTTACTCACAAATAACATTAGCATAGATACATCTAAATCTAGATTTACCAGCAACAGAGAGGAATCAAATCTCTCCAAGTGCAAACATTTCCTCAATTTTTGCACTCAAAAATAGATTTGCATCTTAAGAGATTTTATCCCTCTAGAATTTTGGTAGAGCCTAAGTTAAATGGATCTATATTGATCCCAACCAATGTTTACACTGATTAAAAAGAGAATATATATATATATACATATATATATATATATATATATATATATATATATATATATATTCAAAATAATAATAATAATCAATTAACTACCTAAATAACATAAACAATCTATAAAAGAGCTCTAAAAATATCATTGAGCATGAGGTTTCCCATAACTTTTATCCCAACCAATGTTTACTCTAGATTTTATTTAAATTAGTCTTAACTAAATCTAAGGTTAATAATTTGTTTTTAATTTAAATGAGAATCTCACAACAAAAAGATAGGAAAATTAATTTTTGACTAAAAAATAATTTTAATACGGTTTAACTCAAAAAATATAGGATCTATATTACCACCTAAACACCATTCTAATTCACGGTAACTTGAAGGTCAAAAAATATATATCAAAATAAATTAAATCTATTAGAATATATATATAATGTTTTTTCACTTTCAATAAGATGTTTTTTTACTTTATATTTGAAAAAGATGTTTTTTTTTTCAATTAATGTTAAAAAATTGAGTAATTTTATTAAATATTATATTTTCAAATGAAAAATTATGTTTTAAAATATTATATTCAAAATCTGAAGTTTAAAAATTGTCAAATATAAATTAACTATGTTACATCCAAATATGTTTGTTCTCAACTTAGAGTTGACACATGTCTCTTTAAGTAAAAAAAAATTATTTCAAAAAAAAAAATTTGAGATATAATAAAAAACAAAAATGAATATATGTGTTTGGTTTGTTTAATCAAAAGTATTATAAAACATCAATATTCTCACTCTCAATGGTCACAATAACGAGTACCGTTAAAAATATTTCACTCACTCTCAACCATAAATAAAACATATAATTAAAAAAAACAAAAATGAAGTTACATATTTGTTTTATTCAATTTAAAGTATAATAATACATCAATAATCTCACTCTCCATATAGATATGAAACAACATAATCTTATATCAATATTATAGAGAAAAAAGTAGTTTATATATATACGTGCAAATATTTTGTTTAGATTTTACACTCTAAAAAAAATTCAACTAATGAGATTTGATCCTCTTTGTTCTTGCTATATCTGTGGCTAAGATAGGTCCATACTAGTTAATTTAATAAATATTATGCTTTAAAATATTTTATTCAAAATCTAGAGTCTAAAAAATACCAATAGTAAATTAATTATTTTACTTTAATTGTTTAATTTAATTTTTACTTTTATTTTTATGTAATTTGGTCGAATCAACATGACATTACAACATCTACCATATTGAGCTTGATAGTTTCTCTTGGAGCAATGGCAACTAAACATTATTATGTGAAAAATATTAAAATACTTACTTCATCATACATCTCACATTGTCAACATTAACAAAAATCATAAAAAATAACTAAATTAAAAGTTTGTTTTAAATAATTTTCAAATTATTGATTAAAAAAAATAAATGTAACATGCATTAAAAAAAACACCTACAAATTTTTGAATTGAGGCTTTTGTGATTCATATTTAGCATATTGGAAATTTTTCAGAAAAAATCACATGAGAATTTTTTTAGTCGACGTATTTTCTACTGTCGATTATGCTTCATCGTCAAGATAAGATGGATGCCAAATCTACTTCTCGAATCCTATCATGACGATGAATCAAACTGGACATGTAATGAACCTGACCAAGACCCTTTTTTTTTACTTAAAATATATATAATGTTTAAATCCCAAGTCCTTACTATGATATTAATCTGATTTTAATGTGACATTACTAGAATTATGGAATATGTTTCATAAGCAGCCATGGGCGCTATCAAATTTTGGATAAGTTGGGAAATATCTATGTCAAATAAATACGCATAGACCCTAAACCATGGTCGTAACCTATGTTAACTCTATCCTTGGCATATGAATTTTCTTAATAGTCATTGAGCTTCTACGAGGTGTTACCCTTTCTTAGGATTCATCCATCAATCAATGGTCCCAAAAATCCGAGGCAGATCAAAGAATACCTGTGCAAGTTGTTTACCTACTCAGTCTATCCATTCGTCTGAGGGTGGTAAGTGCTGCAAAATTTTATGTGTACCTATTCCAAAAAATAAGGCTCTCTATAAAGACGATGTGAATTCCACGCCTGTATCTGATATTACCATTTTAGGCAACTCATGCAATATAAAAAAATATTTTGCGAAAATATCAACAATGGGTAGAGGGCGCATAAACACTGTGGGGTGTTGATGCTCAGTTTTAACTTGCTGGTATTCAAAATATTTTTTCCAAATTGTCAATAGTCTCAGACTTCATGTCAGGCCAAAAATAGTTTTTTCTCAAGGTTGTAATTAACTTTTGATACCCATGATGAGGAGAGTAAGGGCCCTTCTGATCCTCATCCAAGGTTAACTACTTTAGACTTTGTTGGTTAGGAATTTAGAATCATCCCCTATAAATTAACATCCCCTTCTCATCGATATCATATCCCCATTGCTTTTCCTTAATGTCTTGAAGTTTTGCTTGCTGCCATAAAAAATAATATTATATATCCTTCAACCCAACATCTTTAATATGCTATTTGAAGTCAGTTTTGGCTTGAATCGATGAAATTCCACAAATAAAATGCAATTTTGTACTTAACCAATCAACAACTATATTCTCCCTACCTTTCGAGTGTTTAATTTCAATCTGGAATTCCCTCAAAAAGGCAACCCATTTTTCTTGCAGAGCATTAAGAGTAGGTTGACTAAAATAATTAGCCGAATTGTTGTGATCATTCATTAAAATAAATTTATTAGCCAAGGGGAAATGTTTCCACATATTTACTATAGGTATCTTTAATAAATATCTCTTAGATTAAATTAGAAGTCCACACCGAAGACTTGGAGGAAAAATAATTTCAGACTTCTAAATAATTTTAATACTAGTTAACTAAAAAAAATCTAGGATCTATGTTATTTAAGCTAAACACCATTTTTATTCATGCTAAATTTAATATCAAGCTAAATTAAATTTCAAAAAATATAAAGAAAAAAAACAAATAAAAGAATATATAGATATATATATCTATATGTGTGTGTGTGTGTGTGTGTGTGCGCCTTTTTTTAACTCTATCCTCTCACTATTCAATAAGTCTAATACACTATGGATTTATAGCATGTACGTAGACATCATTACATAGATTCAATGTATTTTTAGGTAAATAAAATACTTGGATGGAGATGTTGTTTCAATAAGTATTTTTACTCAACTAAAAAAAAGTCCCAATTGTAGTGAACTAGGTGTTAGTGTTGTCTTGGTTGTCATGATTATGAACATGCTAAGTGATCATTGACCTAATTTATCATTGACCACCATGGCCTAGATGAAAATAACACATACATTCCACTTAGGATTATGGATCAATAGGAAACATATAAATTTTTTTGGTAAGACCAAATCAAAATAGAATATTAAGCAACTTCTAAAGTTTTATATAAAGTGTTCATCCCAATAATGGTTTGATGCAAGAGCATCCTGCTCAAATGTCATTATTTATTTTGCTGATTTAGGGGGTGATTTTTTTTTTAACTATATTATAAATTATGTACATTTTAAATAAATTAAGAGGAAAGCCTGAGTCTAAGGTTTATTGTAAATATTCTCTTATAATTGAGAATATGAGAGGAGTTGCTCTGTTTAGATATCTTAGGGATTATGAACTCCTTAAAAAGAAATTAGTTGAGTCAAAGGAGGGATAAGTTATTTTAGGATTTGGTTGAGTCATTTGTGGAGGAAATCATGGATTCAAATTAATCCACATTATGTATAAATATGAGCTTCGTATGAGGATGGAAAATATATAGAGGATGGAATAGGACAGAGGAAAAAAAGAGAGCGTAGAGTAGGAATGGTGTGACAGTGTCATGAGTTGTAAAGGCGAGAGTCGAGAGGGCAACGAAGTGTATTTTTCGGCCAAAGAAGAGTTTGAATCTGTAATTTATTGTTACTATTATATGCAAGTACTTTTTTTGTGTGCAGCTCTCTGTTCAAATATATTGTTTAACCTATGTTACACAACATATGCACTAAATTACATAGTAGAAAGACCATCGAATTGCATGTGTGAGATGAGATGATCAGAATCAATTCCAAACGCAAAATGTAGATCTCAGAGAGACCATGGAGGGAAGTTGTTATCACATCCTTGACATCGTTTTACGTAATGGTTAAGTCTTGTGTTTTAACTCATTTCATGTTAAATCTCTGAGATTGATGGAAGAATATTGGAAGTGGAGATGACGTGAATGTGGAACGAAAGAGCTGTTGACAGTGGAGTAGTACCAATGGAAAAAAAAAATATTTCATATATCTAAATATAATTGCCGAGAATTGAAAGGGAGTTCACATTAAAACTTGTGTCGATGCGATGTAGATTAGCTGAAACCTGTGTGCTCATAGCACTTCACCGAAAGTTTCAAAAGATGGGGATTAGTGACTGAGTTAAGTAATAAGACTAGATAATGCAAATGTGATATGGGACAGTCGTGAGAGCAATGATGGCGACCGATCAATCTTGATGTTGTATCCTCAATTGAGGAATTCTATGCTTAGTTGAATACGGGAGTTGTAGGATCCGCACTATATAGGTTATGTTCTTAAAAAACAGTGGTTTAAAATTGAATATTTTGCAAACTGATGATTTTATTTTAAAAGAGTGTGTGAAGTCTATTCTTCCGCGCACATTTTGAATTGTGCAGTATTCACTGCATCAATTTTTGGTATCAGAGCCGGGAAAATATTGTATATATTGAGATTTATATAAACGAGGCACTCACCTTTAAATTTCTCTAAGCAGATCGAGCCACTAGCCGTAGAAGTAGTGTGTGTTGAGTGTTGTATGAATGCATTGATTTATTTGTAAAGTATAGGAATGTTGTTGGAATTTTAGAATTGACCATCAAGACCGTGTTACAGAGATTAGCATGAAGGTTGACTTGCAGAAGATTAATGTGGAACTGTGGCTAATATGTAGTATACGTGGAGCTGGCCCTTACTTGCACAGAGTTGAGAAACTAGCTTGAGATAAAGTCAAAAGTTCAATCATTTCAAAGGAGAGCATTATTGTATGCTAAAAGAAGTTCGAAAAGAGCCTGTAGTTCGATTGTAGAAAATAAACACCCAGATCGTCACAAATATGTTCTGAGCATGCTATCACTCTCAAAATATTCGAGCACACTACCGTCGAGTTCACAGGTTGGATTTTATTTTATGGTACATTTTTTATTTGTTGTGATAAAAATGTTCAACCTGGAGGAGTAGCTTGAAACATCATTTTTTTTCTATTGGGTGAAAATGCACTAAAGCATATTTAAATGGAATACTTGTGTTAAAATTTTTGGGTTCGGAGAAGTTTCTCCAAAGAATTAATTTATGCTGAACAGTTTTATGCTTTTCCATGTGTACAAGTTCAAGGAAATATTAAATCACTTTTAAGTGATTTCATAAAGTTTTTTAAGATTCATGTAAAAGCAGGTAAAAAAAGGGTGTTATTTATTTATTTTTGAAATTTGTAAATTTAATGGAGATATAAGAAGGTTTGTGGAGTAATAAGTTATTTTTTTCCTGAAAAAGCTTAAATTTATGGAAACATAAAGTGTGAGGTAATTAGTAAAGGTGAAAATAAATTGTAAAACATGTTACAAGATAAATGGTGAATTGTTGCACAAGGTTTTGAGTGGGTGATATATGGTTTCATAAAATCATGTGTGAGTTTGAGAATGCATAGTTTCATAATGTAATCTTACCTTTTTAAGTAGGCTCGGGTTATGAGAAGAAGGATTTATAGAGTGTGAAAATGAGTTTATATTATTTTGGGGTTTTTTTGTAAGGACTGGATTTAGATTTATGAAGGCTTGCTAAAAAGATGATCGAATTCAATCCACAAGTGAACAGATGAAATTCATGAAGGAGGAAAACATGATTGTTGATAGTCATTTCAGAGGTTCTGAGAAAGACCAAAACAGAAGAAAGAAGAAGGAAGATGCCAAGGAAAATGGCATATGGAAGCGGTTGACTGATGAAGAATATGAGAGGGAGAAGGCTCAAATAATAGTTCACCTTCAATTATTAATGGAATTGTTGCAGAGAAAAAAGAAAGACTAGAGACAGGTTGGACCATGAGGAAGAAAGTGAAATGGCAGGCTACAAGAAAAGAGGAATCAACAGGTAAATAAGCAGTTAACAGAAGAGCTGTGAAAGCTTGAGTAGATGATGAGTGTGAAATTGAGATGTGAAGAACTCGAAGAAGCTGATTTGGAAATGGAAGTTTCCATTTGTGGACCAGAACATGGTGAAATTATGGGTGAAGAGGATAATTAGAAAGATCTCATAGACTATTGGAATAGTTCAGAACAATTTGAAGATATGTTGACAAGGGAAGTAGATGAGGCTATGAAGCCTTGTATTTTTAAATCTCATAGTTTGTGTGTGTTTGCAGGATGTGCAAAAGATGATGGAAAATCTGGTGAAACTGTCACAAAGATGAATAAATCTCTTGAGGTGAATTATGATGGAGATTTCCTTTTAGAGGAGGAAGGTATTGATTTATTGCAGTAGAAATAATTCATATATGAATTACTGTTTGGTGGAGGATAGCAAGTTGAAGCTGTTATGGAGTAGAAGAATAAGGAAAATTCTATTGTGATATTCGAAGGAGGTAAAAAAATGAATATTTTTAATGAAATTGGTGAAAGAATTTTTCAATATAATGATATAGAAAACATGATAACTCAAGAGGATTGCCAGAAGAAGAATGAAACTGGGAATGAAGGTTGTGATGAAATGCTGAAAATATTTCACATGGAAATAGAGTTCTCGGAAAGATGGCTCAAGGAGCCTAAAGGAGAAATGAAGCTTGTAGAACCTGATAAAGAAGAGATTGCAGTTATAGTGCATGATAAGGATGAAATGTCTCTAACGTTTATAAACTGAAGTGAATTCTTTGAATCTTTAATTAATAATGTGCGTGTAGGTATAGAAGACAACATTAAAAAATATGAAGTTGAAATCAGAGGAATTAAACATAAATTATTTGAAGATGAGATGAAAGATCAAGAGCAGCAAGAAAGTTATGTCCTTAGAGACATAAAGGAAACATAAGTATTAATTCAGCAAGATAAAGATGAAAGAAACCAGCAATTTAAAAGAGATGATCAACAAAAGGAAAGTAAATTTGAAGAAGGAATTAGATTGCAGAAGTATAGAAATTGGTAGCAGAATTAAGAGCGCGAGATTAGTCTGGAAGTAATGAGAGCATAAATGGATATATTAATGAAATGGATACAAAGAAAGACAAATGAAGACCAAAGATATAGATGGACAATGAAGAAATGGGTTAAATGGAAGTTGTTGCAATAGAAGTGGAATGGAAAGCTGATGAATGAGTTCAGAGAACTTGAACAAATTCATATCGATTTGTTAAAGAAGGAGAGACTCAAAGGAATGGAGTCACAGCAAAGAGGATCTACTAAAATCCAAAAATTATATTATGGGATATTGGTGCTTGAAGCATCAGAAGAGGTCGAAAGGTCTTGTATTTGTAAAACTAATAATTTTTTGATGAATTCATCTACAACACTGGATGATAAATTTTTTATTATAGGGACAATCAATGACTATAGTTGTGATCAAGGAGAAGTCCTTGATTATTCTTCATTTTAGAAAGTTGAGTGTTCAATGCAATTGGAGAAGGAAGTAGGAGACAAAGAGCCAGAGGCTGAAGACGATAAGACCAGAGAAATTGTAACAGAAAGAGAAGAAGACACTACTGAAAACATCAATCGTATTGATGTAATTGACAAAGAGGAATTACTTCGAGGAATTGAGGAAGTAAATTTTGTAAAGGCCGGTGGAATCTAGTTGATAGAGTGAGTGATTTTGGTGATGGTGAGCTTTCTGATTTATCTCTTATTAAATTCAAGACTACCGAGTCAGCTGATAAAACTATGAATGTTGATGTAAAGCCAGTTTGATATTCTTTCAAAGCTTGGAGACTAGAAGAATGGGTATCAACGTTTCTACACAAGTCTATATTTCCAGAAATAAAGATGATGTGGTATGGAAAAGTGAGAGTTACATTCAATAGTGTTCTAGAAATACTATTTTGGGAATTCTGTGCAAAATTACAAAATGGAGTTGATACTTTAAAAGATCGGAGGCAAAATAAAGATTGGAATCCTTGAGGTAGCAAGTCATTAAGACTTGTGGTTGTCACATTAGTACAAAAAAGTGACAGACCTCATAGACAGGAGTCTATCGAAACTTTTCTACTTGGGAAGTCTGATGCAAGAGCAACCTGCTCAAATGTCGTTATTTATTTGGGTGATTTAGGGGGTGATGTCTTTTTTAATTATTTTATAAATTATGTATATTTTAAATAAATTAAGAAGAAAATTTGACTATGAGTTTTATTGTAAATATTCTCTTATAATTGAGAATATGGGAGGAGTTGGGTTGTTTAGATATCTTAGGAATTATGAACTCCCTAAAAATAAATTAGTTCAGTGAAAGGAGGAATCAGCTCTTTTAGGATTTGGTTGAGTCATTTGTGGAGGAAATCATGGATTCAAATTAATCCACATTATGTATAAATATGAGCTTCGTATGAGGACGGAAAATATATAGAGGATGGAATAGGACAGAGGAAAAGAAGAGATCGTGGAGTAGGATTAGTCTAACAGTGTGACGAGCTGTAAAGGTGAGAGCCGAGATGGCAACCAAGTGTATTATTAGGCCAAAGAAGAGTTTGAATCTGTAATTTATTATTATTATTATATGCAAGTATTTTGTTTTTGTTCGGCTCTCTATTCAAATATATTGTTTTACCTATGTTACACAACAGATGCACTAAATTACATCATAGATAGACCATCGAATTGCAGGTGCGAGATGAGTTGATCGGAATCGATTCCAAATGCAGAACGTAGATCTCAGGGAGACCATGGAAGGAATTTGTTGTCACATCCAATTGACATCGTTTTATGCACTGGTGAAGTGTTGTGTCTTAACAAATTGCATGTTATATCTCTTAGATTGCTGGAAGAATACTGGAAGTGGAGACGACGTGAATGTGGACCGAAAGAGCCGTTGAAATTGGAGTAGTACCAGTGGAAAAAAAATAAATCGCAGATCTAAATGTAATTTCCGAGAATTGAAAGGGAGTTCGCATTAAAACTTGTGTAACTGTGATGCGAATTAGCTAAAACGTGTGTGCTCATAGAACTTCTCCAAAAGTTGCAGAAGATGGGGATTACTAACTGAGCTAAGTGATAAGACTAGATAACGCCAATCTGATATGGGACAATTGTGAGAGCAAAGATGGAAACCGACCAGTATTGATGTTTTATCCTCAATTGAGTAATTCTATGCTTATTATAATATGGGAGCTATAGGATCCACACTATATAGGTTATGTTCTTAAAAAACAGTGGTTTAAAATTGAAGATTTTGAAAACTGATGATTTTATTTTAATAGAGTGTGTGAACTCTATTCTTTCGCGCACATTCTGACTTGTGCAATATTCACTGCATCATGGTTTCAACTCATTTTCACATTATTTTTAAAATACTCACACACTAGTTTTCAGTTAACAAATTTTCCATGGTGCCAAACTCTTAATCCAAGCTCTTAATCTATCTAAATAAAAGAAAACGTATTCTTCTCATGTGAGCCATTATAGTTAATTGATACCTTAAATATTAAACAAGCCATTGTGTTCTTAACTCAAATAAAACCAACCTTTGATTGCTATATCTCCATGTCAACCAAAGAATATGGAGATATGAAATAAAAAATACAAGATAATTATTTTATATAGTATGAGCAAATGTGAAATTGTAAACCCTAATTAGGGTTATGGTTAGATAATTGGACTCTAGAAAATAGAAGGTTAATTTTCTTTTGAATTCAAGTTGAAATCCTACTATATTTTGAAAATGTCTCTACTTGTAGGGTGAGGATGCCCATTTTACTTGAGCATCCAGGCTACTTGAATTAGAACATTTGTATGAAAATTTAGTAAAGAGAAAACAATCATAGCAAATTAGTAGGAGTATTTATGGGATTTAATATGGAAGACTTATGAAATTTAAATCATTTTGGGGTGAATTACACACATCAATGACCAAGCCAATGAGGAAATCACCATTAAACTAGTAATTTCTTTGCGCCATCCACGATTCAATTCAACTAGTGGTACACAAAGATTGAGTTTACAATTCGATTCTCTAGTTTGTGATTTTGTTTTAATGTTTGATTATGCTCTAGTGTTTGTTTGTTGGATAGTTTTATGTATAAATAAAAATATTAAAAATGAATAAAACACCTAATAATTTTAGGTTTTTGAGGATTCCTGATGGAGTGACCAGCTTTGGTTAGGTGAGATTCCTAGCCAAGAGTAGTTTGTTTTTAGGGTTTTCTTGGCTTCCCTAGCTAGGGTTAGGAGAGCTTGTAATTGTCTCGACTTCTCATAAGCTACAAGTATGTACATGTACTTCATCTTTTATATATAAATAAAGTGTTTCAACAGTCCAATAATTGAGTACTTGAAGATTTGATTCCAATAATTGAGTACTGGAGTAATGAGATTTCTAGAATTTGCTTATAATGCTAATTTGACATAACAAAAGGCTGAAATTATTAGTGTTTTATCATATATATGTGCCCCAAGAATGTACCTACCTTATTTTGTCTAAATATCTAATTTTAAAACTTGATTTGTTCATGGGCATGATAACTGAAACCATTTTAAAAAAGATAGAATGCCTTTTTCACAAGCATAAAGGTAAGAGCATTAATTTCATCTCAATTATTATGAAATGCAACACTAACAGAATGAAGGCACATTATCAAATCTCTTCAGTACTAGCATGAAACTAGTAATACAAATATGGCTATAGCATATAACAGAAAGGGAAAATTTTGAGACCTTTGGTTTATTTTTTATACTTTTATCAATGAGGGAACAATAAAAAATGCAGAGACTTTTTTCAAGATAGTGCATAGATGGTGAAATAATTCCTATTATACAAGTCTTTGACCTCCCACCCAATGAATAATGCAGCATCTTGTATGTTTACTATCTCTACACACGGTTGTGAATATAATTCTTAATATAATAATAATAAATATAAATGTAAATATAATAATAAATAGTAAGTCATTAACTAATGATTAGTTAGTTAGTGATGAAGAGGCATGTCTTAGAGACATAAGCAGTCATGAAAGGGCACCTGCCTAGAGTATATACGCAAAAAATGATTCTAATTTTTAATCATCCTATCATCAATTCTTTATATAATATACAACTTACAATTTCTATGCTACAATGGATGTATTTGTCTATGAATTATTTTAATATTTTTGATGTGTATACGACTGTTGGTGACTACATTGGTATCCGAGCTACGCCTAATCCGACCTTTGGCCATCAACCTCTCGTCAACCTTATTGTCATCATAATCAGGTAAAATTTTAAGGATGGAAAATTATTTTGAAGTTTAAAAGATTGGCTAATCTCACTAGTCCCTAACGTGAAAAATATAAAATGTTTATTGATGTATTTGTAAAATTACTCAAATTTATAATGATATTATATATATTGTCTATATAATGTTGGTCGTTTGTAAGGTAAAATAATTTTATATTGTAAAATTTGGGCGAATCACTTTTTTTTAAAAATGGAAATTGGCGAATCTTTTTTTTGGAAAAACCATGGAAAATTAGCCCACTTGCAAATATTAGCCCCTAAAATTTTCCATGATCATAATTAATGAGTTTAGCTACACCAGTGTTGGAAATTCTCCATTCCACAGGATTTTCCAGTAAGCCTTTGGCCATAATAAAAATTTGAAGAAAAAAAGATAAAAATATATTAAAAAAAAAATCATTAAAAAAAATAGAGTGAAAATAAATATTATTAAAAAAAATAAAAATTAAAAAAACATACCCTTGAGAATAACGAAGAAAGTAATAAGAAAAGGAAGTAATAAGCAACATTGTCTATTAGGAAAGTGTTATTGTTGCTATAAAAGTAATATAGTACAAAATTAGGCAGCAACTAACGTCAGTGGCCAAGAAGAATCTTTGTTGGAACTTGCATCAAACACCAAAATTAGGGCATAACAATATATGCATTGATGGTCATAAATAACCACGAACCTATGGTACCCTTCCGAAGTTATATCCTAACAACTGCAATTGAATATTTCCGGCAGAGTAAGCTAACCATTTGACGTTTTGACCTTTGGTTTTTGTGCTTTCACTTCGTCGGCGAACGTCCTCCGATAATTTTAAATTTCTCTGTCAAACGTGGCTATTTGTTCCGCCTGCTCTCCGTCTTTGTATCTCAGCATTTGTCAACGTCCGTTGCTTCACATCTAGATGCTATCATCCATATCTACCATGCCATCCATATCCTCTTTACCATGCCAATTATCCATTAAACTGGGCGCCATTGAATTTAAATTTGAAATTCAAAATAGTGGTGTATTTGAAATTTGAATTAACGAATAATGAATACCCGGTGAACTCTATTGTGAGTGCCTGTTTTCCATGCACACATTTCCCACTCTGACCTTCATGCCTGTGCGCAAGTGGGAGGATGGACAGGCATAGATCGGTTCTATCACTCGAATGACAACATACAACTTACATGTTATGATCAGTTCTATCACTGGGATGACAACATAAAGTCTACAGGTTATGATAGAGCATCAAAAAATCAAGGTGAAGCACAGTGCTATCTCCACAGATTTTAACAGAAATACTATTGGCTTTAGTTGAAGGTTGTTGTATTGTTGTGAAATGATGGAGAATAAAGTACATGCAGCTACCACAAAGTTTCGAGGAACTCCATATCAGATGTTCGAAATTTCAAGGACTTAACAGAGGAGGGGGTTCGAGTGTTTATACGGGAGAGTTTGGTGTGAAATCTTGGGCCAGACATTCCTGTGAAATCTTTGGAGGAATAATGGTGTATTCATCATTACAATGTAGTAGTTAACTCCAGCTAATGGTATTTTCACAGATGTTCTCTATTTCCGTGTGATGCAGGTGTTTCATAATCCTTTTACGAACTTTCTTAGGGTCTGCGGCCAAGATTTGCATTTTACATGAATCTTTGATCTCGAGAGCTCGAATTCCCACAAATTGAGCCATGGTTTTCATATACTACCGCCAGTAGGCGAATGAGTACCACACCACTGATCTTCCACCTCGGTTTATGGGTATTTCCGTCCTTTGGGTAACCTTGCATTTCATTTAATTTATGAGTAAGAGATGATATTATTATGTTCGATTTTCAACCTCTCGCATATATTGTTTTTTCAAAAATTATTTTGGTCTTGTTGGGGTCTTAGGTTTTTATTCACTTTAATTGGATCTGTGAGCATGCCCCAAGTCCCAGTGAAAACGTTGCCAACTACCTTCAGATTGCTCCTTGTGAAACGTTATAACGTCGCCAAATACCTTCAGATTTCTCTTTGTGAAACGTTATACATATAGATGAAGATGAGTCACATTATATAGGAACGGACACTTAAACACTTTATATAAACCCATTTTGAATGATATTTTGTAACCATTGATATGTGAAATTAATTTGTCTAAGAACAGAGTCTGCACTATCGTCTTCTAAGTTTCTAAAAGATGTGAAAAAATCAATGTTGTTTTTAATTTAATTAAAATATTTTAATTTAGTATTTATTTTAAAACAATTATTTGATGTTGTCGTGTTTTTTTATAAATGTTTGATAGAAACAATAATTTTGTATTATATAAATAAGTTTGGCATTTAAAAAAAAAATACAATATTAAATTTATATAAATTATAATTATTAAATTTAATTATGTAAAACATTATGTTATTTTTAAATAAATTTATAAAAGGTCAAAGTATAATTATGTAAAACATTATGTTTTTTTTTTAAATAAATTTATAAAAGGCCAAAATATTAAAATGTTTATAAGAAAATTTTGGTTTTTTAAAATTTATCTATGTAGTTTGATTTAGTGTTAATATGTGATTTTTAAACTTATTAAATTTTAAATCACTCAAAAATGAGAGGGTGAAGTGATGAAAATTGTTTTATTATTACATTATTTAAATTCCCAAGTCATTGGTATTTTGGTCTTGTTAAAATTACATCTATTTAATTTCATTTATTTTTAATAAGAAATTGTTAAAATTATTTAATTTCAAATATCTCAAGAATAGAAGGGTGAAATGATGGAATTTGTTTTTTTATTACATAATTTGAATTCCTAGGTCATTAACATTTGAATATTTTTGCATTTAGCCTCTCCTTTTAATCATAAGATGATTTTTAATGATGTGTTGCTAATATGTGACTATTAAAGTTATTAAATTCCAAATAACTCATGAATAATATTGTGCTATGGAAATTGTTGTTTTATTACATCATTTAAATTCCCACATCATTGTCATTTGAATTCCCAGATCATAGTCATTTGAATATTTTTGCATTTAGTGTTTCTTTTTAATGGTAATGCTTTATTTAATGGTTATAGATTGATATCACACTAGGAGGGGTTCACTTTTGAAAGTTATTAAATATATTTGTAAAAAATCAATATCAAATTGCTTAAAGTATAATTTTATCATAATAATTTTGTTGTGTATGAAAATGTGTGTATTAATTTTAGATTATATATATATATATATATATATATATATATATATATATATATAGATATATATATATATATAATTTTAAAATTTTAATAATAAGATTAAAATTAATTAATTTTTGTTAATTATAACCAAATATATACTAAACATATAAAATTGTCTATTTACCATTGGTAAATATTTACTAATTTTGAAGAGTTTATAAGAAGTTTTAATTCTATGTGACATTCTCCTAACATGTGAACACCTATATACACATTGTATATGTAATTTTTGTTTTAAATGACATTTTCATGAGATGTAAGTGCATTTACATGAATATGTATACACCCTCCAACACCAAGAATGTAGGGTATTTTTTTATTATTTTAAATGGCATTTTTACAAGATGTGAAAGCCTTAGGAATTGAATGTGATTTTTATTATGATATTTATGAGATTAAAAAACACACTTTTTGAATGAGGAAATGATATTTTTTAAAGAAATATTTATTGTATGTTATTATATATGTTGTCATTCATGTGGATTTGGTTTTGTAGTTGAAAATGTTAGAACCAAAACATTATTTCACTTTTCATTCTTGCAAATTGACTACCAATATTTTGCTGAAATTTTTGGAAATGATTTATTACTTTATAGTTAATATAATGATTGGATCTAATAAAGAAAATACAAATTGCTTATTCTTTAAGAAAATATTTAAGATAGAACAAAAATATAGAGATGAGAAATCTCTAAGTATTTGCACAAATGTCAACAAATGTCACCAATTAAAGAACATTAAAAATGGATCTCCATTAAATAATTTGTAATATCCTCATTAATTAAAACAAAAATTAAAGGTGTAACTCCATATCTTTGGAACTCCAAAGTATTCATATAGGTGAAAAAAATCACAAGAAAAAAAAGAGTGTGGCCTTTGGAAGCTAATAAAATTTTTGATTCAATTCTTTGTGTATATGTTTATAGAAATGCCACTGAAAATATTGCAAAAAGGAAAGAATGATTTAAAGCAATAGGCCGAGATTTAATTTTCCCACCACAATATGGTTATGCCTACTTTATAATTGTTTTGAGGGATCCATTACTGTCACTGAGATCTTTGCTATCTTTTTTTTTATAGAGAATTGAAAGAGATACAATAGAGTTCATAATTTTGCATTCATTTTGGGGCCTTTGTTTATCACATCATGAATATGAAAACAATTATTTTAATTCAAGAATAGAACCACTCCCACCCATACTTGGATGGTTAATCTTGGCTCGTGCCATCAAAGTATATCCAAATGATATAAAAATCAGTAACATGGATTTCAAGGACTTTACTTATTTTTCTTGAATTACATCTAATATTCTTTAGTTATTTTATCAATCAAAACTATTAACATTTCCACAATGAATTGCATCTGTGGAAAATACTAGTGTTTTGGGTCCACCACATAAAATAATCCATGAAACTTGAAAATGAGAAATACTTGAGATTATGAACTTGTCAATCTATTTTCCTAATTCATTACCAAATTATCTTTGAATGATGGTGGAAGTTCGAATGGTATTCGTCGTAGTCAAAGAACTTATAACCAATGGAATATATTCAAGACATAAAATTTGAAGCTTTACTCTTTGGAGAATTTTGAATGAAAACCATCCTTCTCGAAAGAATAATCCTCAAAGTATATGGAAATGAACTCCTAAAGCACATTATATAACTAACTTTTATCATTTAGAATGATATTTTGTAACAAATTTTATGTGAGATTTTGTGATTTAATACATTGGTAAGGTTTTTTTTTTATGTATGCATTGTCTTCATCAAATTTTATGCACGGTGTCAGATAGGATATCTTGTTTTGAGTATTTTAACCAGTCGATCTTTCGAAATTTTGTTTTTTTGCCATCTCGATGAGATCCCTCTGGAAGGGCAATGATTATTTCCCATTTGACTTGATTTACCATTTTCTGACCCAAGGAGTTGCTGCAATGGTGACCTAAAAAGGTGTTGCAACGGTGACCCAATGAGTTTCCGCAATGGTGACCCAACGAGTTGCCACAATAGTGAACCAGCTGGTTTCCAAAACTATGGATCAGTGAGTTGCTACAAAGTTGAACCAACAAGTTTCCGCAATGGTAAACCAGCGAGTTACTACAATGGTAAACTAATGAGTTGTCGCAATGGTCAACCAGTGAGTTGTTGCAACGGTCAAAAAATGAGTTGTCGCAATTTTCAACCGAAGAGTTGTTGCAATCGTCAAACAACTAGTTGTCGTAGTGGTGAAATAATGAGTTTTTGCAACAACCAATCAACGAGTTTCCAGAATGGTTAACCAATGAGTTTCTGCACTAATCAACCAGTGAGTTGTCGCACAGAAAACTAGAGAGGCACTATTTTATTACTTTTGTTTTTTATATTGAAATTATGTTTGATTATTATTATTTGTATCTAATTCTCCATTTTATTATCATTATAACATATATTTCATACTGGGCTCATCCTTCATTGTCTAAAAAAGAATGAGTGGCCATAAAATATGTATTTCATTATGAGCCCACTATGAAAAAGGTGGTATGGTGGCAATAAAATGTAAAATTAGATAATAATAAATAATAATGAAAGATAATTTGAATATAAAAAATAAAAGTAATAAAAATAGCAACTCCCTAGTTTTCTATGCAACAACTCGCTAGTAGAATTTTTGTAGAAACTCGTTGGTTAATCGTTGTGGCAACTCATTGGTTAGTTGTTACAGCAACTCATTATTTCACTGTTGTGACAACTTGTTGTTTGACCGTTGCGACAACTCACTAGTTGAACATTGCGGCAACTCGTTAACTTACAATTATCGTAGCTATTTAGTTGACCATTGCAAAAACTCGCTGGTTCAACCTTGTAACAACTCATTGGTTCACAATTGTGGCAACTCACTAGTACACCATTGTTGCAACTTCTTAGATCATTGTTGCGGAAACTTGTTGGGTAACCATTGCGGAAAATTTCTTGGTCATTGTTGCAACTCATTTCTGGAGCTCGAGCTCAAATATTCATTTAACATGAAAAATCTTGTCTTCAGACCATAAGAATGTTCTAAAAAGACAAGGAAACCCCCTTGTCGCATGCAAATGGAGAACAAATTTGGTGATATCCTTAGTAGAGTTAGAGTTAATGATATCATTGTAACGATGGCTCCACCATTATTCCTTTCAAGATTTCACACAATACTCTGGCCAAACATGTAAACGAAGCTCTCGCCCAATATTTCACACGAACATCTCCCATGTAAACAGTCGAATCCCCTCATTGTTAAGTCCTTTGAAATTTTGAACTGCGACACGGAAAACCTTGAAGCTCTGTGGCAAATTCATGTACTTCAGTGTGCATCATTGCATAAAAATAGAACAACCTTCCACTAAAGTGAATAGTATCTATGTTAAACTTTTTTGAGATAGCACTTTGCTTCACCTTAATTTTTTGATGCCATGCAGTGATAGAACCGATCTATGCATGTCCATCCTCCCACTTACTCACAGGCATGAAGGTGAGAGTGGGAAACTTGGGCATGGCGAACACGCACTGACAATAGAGCTCGCTCGGTATTCATTATTCATTAATTCAAATTTCAAATCCTGCCACTATTTTGAATTTCAAATATAAATTCTCTGCCACCCAATTTATTGGATACTTGCCATGGTAAAGAGGACATGGATGACATGGTAGATATGGATGATGGCGTCGAGATGTGAATCAATGGATGTTGACAAATGACTAGACACAAAGATGGAGAGCGGATGGAACAAACAACCAGGGTTGACAGAGAAATTTAAAGTTATCGGAGGACGTTCGCCGGCAAAGTGAAGGCACAAAATCCAAAGGTCATAATGTCGAATGGTTAGCTTACTCCATTTCTGACAGTGGCATTGAGTACGTTTTAGTTGCATCTGGAATTTATAGCAATTTTTGTAATCGATTCCATTTGATTTCAGGGTAGGCTATTGGAAAAAGTATCTGGTCTTTGATGCTACTACACAAAACTTGTGTGTTTTGAATCCACTTTGTTTCAGGGTAAGAAAAAATCCACATATAGTCCTGTATGACCTTGCAGACACTGGTATCCTTTCCATCCTCGCCTTTGCAATTAGGTGGATCCTCTATCGAAAATGACCAATTCCCACCCATTACATCGAGAGGGAAATATATTTTAATCTCCCTCCACCATCACCAAGAAACCTCACCATCATTCCATCCCACCTGCTACCCATTTTTCGGCCGTTGTTCGAAGCATCGACATACATCTTCAAGGCGTGGCTATGTTTTCCGGTCAACTCCGGTTGTCATCAGGCATGTGGAAAACAACTGTTGAAAAATTCGTATCGATTGGGTTACGTAACGTTTTAAAACTTGGGGTCATACAATAATGTATATATATATTTTCCATGGAAGAAAAATCTTTATTCATATTGGAATAACTGATCTACCCCAAAAAAGGTTTTACAATGCTCCATGGGCTGTATAGTTTCCATGATCAGACTTTATGACTTGTTGATTTACATTAAGGATATTTAAAGAAAAACAAAAAATACGATCAACACTTTGAAAATATATGTGTTGTTCAAATACTATACCATGATTACTTCCTCTATAGCAGAGGAAACATCGATGATAATGAGATGACCAGGCTGCAAGATCAAAGCTTGTTTTGATAAGTGATCAGCTTCTTCATTTAATTCTCTGAAGACATGTTTGAAGGGGAGAGAGGATAATTTGGAAAAGAGGTGTTAAATCGCTCTCAAAACTGCTTGTAAGTGTGGAGCCAGTAGACATCTACTTGGGCCTACCCATCCACATTTCTATAAATTATCCCAAGTTAAGAGCTTGTTTTTGAAGACCAGCCACAGCACAAGTTTGGCTTTTAAATGCCCAGGTGTCTTCCAAATGAGTTTCCACCATTCTTATTTCTCGGCAGCAGAGAGATCCTCCATATAAGCCTTGTAGCCAAGGTTTTCTGAGTATGTTCCAGAGTTTCAATTTTTTGTCCTAACCTGGACTGTCACCTGCATCCTGGTCCAGGTGTATGAAGTTATTCACCGGAAGAAGAACATAAGAGGACTATTCAAGAGAATCCTCCTCATTAAGGTGAAGAGAAGATGTCGATTTCCAGCCAGCAGAACCCCAAGCCTGTGTATATGAAGAGGTAGCATCTGCGATAGTGAGAATATGTTTTGCGCTTAGAATATTTCGAAGCCTTTGAGAAAGCTTAAAAGAATTACCAGCCCCAACCCATGGGTCCAAGCCGATCCGAACTTGATCTCCTTTACCAATATTCCATGCAAACCAATAACCAATGAAGGGAAAAGCTTGTACGAAGGCCTTCCAGCAAATAGAGCCATTCTTATGTGATTTTGTCTGAAGACGAAACCAAGATGTGACAAACGTAACCTTCATATATTTTGCACATAAAATGTGACTCCAAAGTGAACCAGGGTTCTCTGAAAGTATCCATAAAGATTTTGCAGCTAAAGCTTGATAGGAAATAGGGAGATTTTTGACTCCCCATCCGCCAAGTTCCTTGGGCAGCGCTAACGATGTCCATTTTGATAGGGGGATACCTTCATCCTTTTGATAAGCAGTCCATAAGAAGGAGAAATAGAGTTTCCTGATTTTATGTAGGATGTCTTTTGGGATGGCCGTAATGGAGGACCAATAAACCGAGTTTCTTTGGAGGACATATTTTAGGAGGACTAAGCTCCCACCTCTGAACATGCATCTATTGGTCTAGAGCTTTATACGATTTTCAATTTTTTGGTAGAGCCATATCCAGTCATTGAAACCATAAGAATTGGGCTTGAGAGAGAAACCCATATAATTGAAATCATCTGGCCAATTAGAAAGAGGAAAAGGTAAGGAAGATCTGAGGTCATCCAAAAGAGGAATCGAGGAGATGTTATGGATAAGATAGGACTTTTCAAAATTTATCAGCATCCCTGGGCCTTTTGATATAGATCCAGCATCTTTTCAAGAGAGCAGGAATTTTATTTTGAAGCACTTCCAAAGAGAAGTATATCATCGACAAAGAGGATATGAGTCAGGAATTCATATCTAGATATGTGAATACCTTTAAAAGAGCAAGAAACACAGGCTTGTTTAACAAAACGGCTTAAAGCTTCAACAATTAAGAGAAACATGAAGGGAGACATAGGACACCCTTGACGGAGCCCTCAGGAAGGGTGCAAAAATTCTGAAGGAGCACCATTGATCAAAACAACAAAGGAAGCTGATTGAATACAACCCATGATCCAATTGATAAAATCCACATTCATCCCAATCTACGTTAATAAGAGGTATATGAAAGTCCAATTGACCCTATCATAAGCTTTTTATAAGGCCAAATTAAGTGCAAAAGAATGCTTTTTATTTAGATGCATAGAGTTTAATGCCTCTTGAGCTAAAGACACAACATCATGAATTTGACGATTATGGAGAAAACCAAATTGTTCTTCTGAGATGATAATGTTGAGAATGGGCTTAATGTGTTGAGCTATGATTTTAGATATTATTTTATATATCAAATTGCAACAGGAAATAGGACAGAAATCCCCAAAGGTTAAGGGATATTGCTTCTTGGGGATG
Source organism: Pinus albicaulis (assembly GCA_034641835.2). Lineage (NCBI taxonomy): Eukaryota > Viridiplantae > Streptophyta > Pinopsida > Pinales > Pinaceae > Pinus > Pinus albicaulis. The sequence continues at coordinate 1,315,991,640 of CM076575.1, forward strand.
AGCACAATGAAGGTAGAGTTTAAATAGCTTAAAATCTTTCTAGAAGATTGGGATTCCCTAACAACTTTCAGTGGATCATCATTCAGAAGATCATAAAAGCCCAAGTAAAATTATATAGTCATACCATCCAGACCGGGACTTTTATATTTATTGAAAGATCGAAGGGTAAATTTTAGTTCTTCTTCGTCAACCACTTTTGTAAGATTGGCATTCATATCTTCCAAAATTAAATGGGGGAAAAACTTCAGAACTTGTAAGATTTACTGAATTGGACATCCTTTAGGAGCAGAGAAAGGATTTTTGAAATGTTGAATTCCAACATTTTCTTTTTCTTTGAAAGATCTTACTTTTATATTTTTTGAATCCATAATTTCTCAAATAGTATTTATATTCTGCCCGTGAGAAGCATATCAATGAAAAAACTTGGTGTTTTCGTCACCAACTTGGATCCAAATTACGCGACTTTTTAATCACCATAGATGTTCCACTTTTAAAAGCAGATCATGGTGCTTATTTTCGAGTAATTTTAAAGAATCCAGTTATGAAGAAGAGAGACATCTGTTGGAGGAAGAGTAAAGATTGGCCAGCTCAGCTTCAATCTTTTTTAGAAGACAAAGTTGGCTAGAACGAAAATTATGGAACCAATTCTTTTTTACTTTTTTTATTTTGGCCATGTTTGTGGCCCATTGTTTCATAAAATGAATAGGGGAATCATAGGAAAGATGCATCCAAGAATTTGAGATGAGAGACATATAGTCCTCCTCTAAAAGCCAAGCCAAATTAATTTTGAAGGGAGAGGGAGGCTTAGCTTCGGGAGCATCAATAGAGAGAATGATGGGGCGATGATAAGACAAACCACCTGATTCGATCTAGGACTAAAATCTTAGCTGCTTATAAAAAAAATCCTCAGAAATAAGAAATTTGTCAACTATTTTAGCAACAACATTGGCTCCTTTATGCATATTCTTCCATGTAGGAGAGAGCTTGAGGGGCTTAATATCCGCAAGTTTATGGGATTCTAATAGGGATAGCAGGAAGGGAGCTAGAGGATCTACTCTAGTAGACTCACCCCATACTTCCTGAAGAGAGAGGGTGAAATTCAGGTCACCTCCCATGACGAGAGGCTGGGAAAGAGCTGGAACCATGGAAAACAGGGATGACCAGAACAATTTTTGATCAGAACAGGGACCATAAATATTGAATAAGGAAAAGGAAGACCCCGACACTTGGTCAACGTAGGATGAAAGAATATAATCCTGGAGGCATGACAAGGACAAGACTAAGATGGAAGGGCTACAAGCTGTCACTAGCCCTCCAGCCTGTCCCACGAGGTCAATGGAAGTAAAATACCAGTCCTTTAGCCAACTTGAAAGAAAATCCACAACAAAAGACCTCGGCAATTTTGTTTCTTGTAGGAGAATAATGTCAGGAGACACGGTTTGAAATAACCATTTGAGGGCTAGGTTTGAAGGGGCACCCCTAATACCTCGCACATTCATGGAGAGAAAGATCATGGAAGACCCTTCGATGGTTGTTTCCTAGCTCCAACGGCCCGTTGAATGGTTTTTTGTCTCCCCGCATTGATATCCACGGAGGCTTAAGGTTGAGCTTTGGACAGACGTGATTTGCATCTAAGATTGATTTTAGGTGTTAGGTGAGAGACTAGACCTTTTACAGCAGAGATATTATGAAGGGAGGATTGGGAATGTAGTTTGGAAACACAGGAGGAAGAGGGAAGCGAGGACTAGAGAGCAAAGGTAGTAGGAGAAGAAGATTTCCACGGGTGGGGGGTAGGAGGAGGGGAGGAGGGAGAAACCCTAAAAGAGGGAGAAGGAAAAAACATAAGGGAAGCAGAGTGGGAGGCATGAATATTCATAAATAATCATTTTCATGAATAAAATCAGAGGAAAGAGGTGTGATGGAGCAAGGGAGCATACCTATGGAAGCAGTAGTGTCAACGGCAGACACCTGCTTGGGCGAGTCTTTTGAAGGCTCCGAAACATCTCGAATTGTTGATTTTATAGCAGATTCGATGACTTCTGGCTGGGCCTTTTCCTTTTAAACCCCTGAGACTTCATGCTTGGAGTATGAAATAGAATTGCGTGAAATTGCACCGTCGTCATTTATTTTCTTCCAAAAAAAATTTATCTGGGATGCAAGAGGTTGGGACGAGGGCACTGGGCCGCAAGGTGGCCAACTTGTCTACAAGAGAAACACCAGAATGGTAATTTCAAATAATCAAGTTTCTAAAACCAAGAGTTGCCATGCAATTCAAGAGAAATTCCTTCATATAACCCATCTCAAACGTCCAGTTTGACCTGAAGTTTTGCACACCTACGATCTAATTTCGAATCCAAATCTTCTTCGAGAGCAATGAAGGAGCCTATCTTGTTTCCAATAGCCTCAAGCAAGGGGCGTTGCCAAAAAAATTAAGGGAGGCCTAGCAAGAGAACCCATACCCTCTGTAGATGTTGAGGAGCATTATCAGCATTGAAATGTACGTCCTAGTTCTGAAGCACTAAACCAGCAGGACCCCAATTCCACACTCGGTTCAAAAGTTTCAATTTATTATCAGCAGAGACAAGTTTTAGAAGAAGCCAACTGTGCGAGAGTTGGTGAAAGGACGGGGAGTAGCCCAACACCAGGATCTAGTGATTTTTAATCTAGACTTGAATAGCCTCAGGGTAAGCCAGCCGACCACATAAACGACCCACCAGTGCATTATCCAAGTAATTAGGGATTTCAGAAATGGCAATATCCTTGCCCACAATGAGCTTAACAGAATTTCGATTAGCACTAACACCTTTTTTTGCTTTCTTGTATTTGCACTCAGAGGCAGGGATATCATTACAAAGGCGAGTGGTACGATCATCGTTGGTGGGAGTAGAGGCATCATCATGCACAGAAGAGGAGTGCGAAGAAGGATGATTAGTTTGAGCACCTTGGTAAGTACAATGAACCGAGGTAGCTTTGCGCAGGAAGTCGAATTGACCTGGGAGAACGAACCCAGCCTCCGGGCTATAAATTAGATCGACGTTATTAGAAATCATGGTTAGGTCAGCGAAATAGTCATCTAATAGGAGGGAGACACGCGGAAGAAGTCAAAGGGAGGTGGAAAGAAACATGTAAAACCCAGAACCTAAGGCTGAAAACTACCCACCCCGTAGATGAAAGGGAGAAAGGTCACATGCATGATAGCCAGGACTTGAGGGTTGGAGAGGCAGAAAAGTACCGAAGAGGTTCATAATAGAAAAAGAGAAGGAAGGAAGAGCATATCAAGTGTCGCAGACGAAGAAAAACTATTGACAAAACACAAATGGGACCAATGATTGAAAAATAATTAATCAACATTTCAACTAGGTGTTAGTGTTGTCTTGGCCACTATGATTATAAATATGCTAAGTGATAATTGACCTAAGTTATAATTAACCACCATGACCTAGATCACAATAACACATACATTTCTCTTGGGACTATGGATAAATTAAAAATTTCAGTTTCACCTTAATTTTAAGTCAAAAAAATATAGTATGAGGTATATATGTCATTTGTTCACTTCTTAATGTGGAGAATGGAGTTGACAGAAAATAATACTATAAATATTAAATTATGTGTAAAATTCATTTTATATTCAGTTTATATGTAATATTTAAAACCAAAAATATTTTTCTACCATAAGTAAAATATTTCAACGTTCATATTATTCCATGTCATTCAAATTTGAGATTATCTACAAAAAATTGCATAAAAAATTATAACCTACATTGGTCAATGCTAAATTAGTGACAATTAGTAGGAAAATAAAATCTTATCAGCAATTTCTTTGGCAATAAAAAATAAATTAAGAAGTGAAGTCCAAAAATTAATTGCTTTCTCACAAACAAGGATGTAGGAGGTAGGTAATATTCAATAGTAGCACTACACATTAAGATACATTGATAAATTAAGTCCACAAATAAGTCTTGAGAAACACATAAATAAATATGGAAATAACATGTGTTAGGTATATTTACGCCATAGGCGTCTTTATTTGAAAACAACCCTCCTAGGTGTCCTCGTGTCATAATTTGAGCCCTTTGATCTTTTTTTAGACGATTGAATCGTCATAAGCCATAGATTTGAGTTGTAGTCGTTACCAGGCAGTTGCCAGTCTGCGCTAATTAACCGCTTTTCTTGTTTCTGTGCGTTCTTAATGGTGGCAGATTGCGTACAACAGAGAAAAAAACCAGAGTGACCATTGTAACGCTGAATATCCGTCGGTAGTTGGGATGCTTGGAATACGTGTTAGCAAACAAAGGGAGACGCGAGATATCGAGTGCGGGCACTGTGCCTTCTGTGGTGAAGATTTTAAGCTCCGCAGGTTCGAAACCTGGACAGGTCTCTTGTGGCGAGAAGACTGGTCGATATCGACATCGAAATCACTTCCTCTTCGCACCTTGGTATGTGCATACTAGAAGTTCTGCTTCTAAAACTTCTTTCTCTGACCCAACACGTTGTTTCTTTGTCAAATTTGGTGTTTTACTCTTCATTATCAATGTCATTTTAGAAATCTTCTCGTGGCTGTGATTTGGATGCAAAGAGGTTTGGTTCTTTAGAAAGGAGATTTTTACATTTGTGTTTGGGTCAGGAAGGTTATTTACATTTAGGTGATTTCAATTTGAGGTCCTCTCCCTTCCTGTGTCACAGATAGATGTCTGCAATCGAGTATATCTATAATTTTATATCTGGTAATGGCTGTTGGAACGTCGTTGTTTCAGGCGTGAAAACTTTAATCCCGCTTTAAATTTTAAGTTTCGTAGCGGCTGTCAGAAGTTTCGTTAGGGATTTAGGAGTCCTTATCTTAGGCGTCTCTCCTTCCTTCTAATTTTGGCAATGGCCTTGGGAAGGCTCTGCCTTTGAGGGTTATAGTCGTGGGCCTGCTGAAATCACTAGGGTTTCAAGAAAAAGTTCATTCTATGGTTTAGGGTAATAACGGGGCATGTCGTTCTTCCATTGAGAGTTCATATTACTTCTTTTGATCTATTTGTCTATAATATGTTGCAGATTTTTTAGAAAGAGACGCAAGATTATAACGAAAAGGGGATCACAATTTAATGAGGACTCCCCCTCCCATAAACAAACTCTTTTAGCACAGACTAAATATGTGGTGCCTCTGAAAACTCCTCTGGAAATCACAAGCCATACCCTATGAATATGAATATAAAAAACCTAGAACTTCCTCTGATGAGGATGGCATGCCCCAAGTGATCGGGAAATAGTCATCTTCATCAATGGAGTTCACTCATTCTCCTGAAACTCTATGGGCTTGAATGCAGAATGAGAGTCTCATTAAAGAATTAGTCTCTTGTGTTACAACTGTATGAGCAAGAGTTTGTTAAATTTGGCGTCCATTTTTTTTATGCTGTGCAGAAGCCTTTGGTTACAAAGGAGTTGGTGGCCTTTTATTAATTTAAATCTATCCATTTCGGAATTTAAAAAGTAAATTAATTAATTAATACATTTCACAATAATCATGTGAAAATTAAAAATCCATGAGCATTTCCATTGAGGAAATAATAAAACCCTCTGAGAGGCGAAGAAAAATTTCGTGCGCATCTTTATTACTAAGAGGAATTATATTCACGGTGTTTCCTCGGTACATTTATCTTCTTTAAACTATAAATCATTTTATAATTTCATTTCATTATTCTTGGTTACTGCCGAGAACTTCCTCAAAACTCGGTGGCACACAGTTTCTTCTTTCTCTTCCTCTTTTTCTTTTAGGTTGAGTTTAAACTTTCTCAAAACTTGGTGGCACACAATTTTCTCCTTTTTCTTTTCTTTTTCTTGTTCTAAGTTGAGTTTAAGTTGAGATTTGTTAGTGTATTGGATGAAAGAAGATAGATCTACTTATAATGAGATGTTTATTTTTTGTAAGACTTAAAGCTTTTTCAAAAAAAATTAATTTTTTCAAAATAATTTCCATTTTCAACATCTCTCATAAAATTTGAACATATAATATAACCAAAACTAAACCTTAATCAAACAAACTGATCTCCACCTCATGGATGCACTAAGTTTGTTGAGATAAATTTAATTACCAGGTTAAAAAAAAAAAAAAAACCATTCAAGACTTTACATTCTATAACATTCAGCCATCAAACTTACATACAATAAAAAAAATTATTTACCATACAGAATCATTAATCCGCTTGTTGAAAACTTAAGTAGTTTCTTAATTAACCATAAACATAAGTACCTTATTCGTTTTCATCAATCATATAAGAGATGTTCCATATAACCAATTATTTGCACAAATCCCATTTCGACTTTAAATTATCACATACCAAAATCAAGTTATGTTTATAATTGAAGTTATGTAGACTAATAACGCTAGGTTGCTACAGGTTTGACTATTTTAATAAAGAAGGTTGATTAGTAATTTTAATTTTAATTTTATTTGAATATATACGACGTTTCCTTTGCAACATTTGGTAATGGTGCAATTACTAGTTATTTATATCTTATTCATATTCATTTTTTGGTTTTCCTTCAATGCTTAAGAATAAAATATCAGTACAAAAACATCTAAAAATCATGCATGAATATTTCAACCATATCCATAAATTATATATATATATATATATATAGAGAGAGAGAGAGAGAGAGAGAGAGAGAGAGAGAGAGAGAGAGAGATTCTTATGATTAAAATACTTTATTATTTTGTTGGTAAAAAATAACATTATCATAGATACATCTAAATCTAGATTTACCAGCAACAAAGAGGAATTAAATGTCTCGAAGCACAAACATTTCTTCAATTTTCTCACTCAAAAAGAGTTTTTAATCTTACCAGATTTGATCCCTCTAGAAGTTTGGTAGAGCCTAAATTAGATGAATCTTTATTGATCCTTACCAATATTTACACTGATTAAGAGGAGAATATGTATATAATATAATAGATTGCAAAATAATAATAATTAATTAAATACATAATTAACATAAACAATCTATAAAATAATTCAAAAAATATCATTGAGCATGAGGTTTCCCATAACTTTATCCTAACCAATGTTCACTATAGATTTTATTTCAATTAGTCTTAACTAAACCTAAGGTTAATAAAGATGTTTTATTTAAATGGGAATCCCACAACAAAAAGATAGGAAAATTAAGTTTGGACTAAAACATAATTTTAATATGGTTTAACTCAAAAATTATGGGATCTACGTTATCACCTAAACACCATTTTGATTCATGCTAACTTTAAGGTAAGTAAAATATATCAAAATTATATATATATATATATATATATATATATATATATATATATATATATATATATATATTGTTTTTTTATTTTCAATAAAATGTTTTTATTTTTAGTTAATGTTAAAAAAAAAGAAATTTTATTAAATATTATATTTTAAAATGAAAATGTATATTTAAAATATTATATTCAAAATCTAGAGTCTAAAAATTGCGAACTATGAAATATGTTTGTGCTTAACTTGGAAGTTGACACATGTCCCTTTCAAAAAATTAAAAAATGTATATATTTCAATAAAAAAAACTTGAGATATAATAAAAAACAAAAATGAATATATATATATATTTGTTTTATTCAATTTAAAGTATAATAATACATGAATAATCTCACTCTCCATATAGATATGAAACAACATAATCTTATATCAATATTATAGAGAAAAAAGTAAATATATATGTATATGTATATGTATATATATATATATATATATACATATATATATATATATATGTATATATATATATATATATGATCTGATTTGTTGAGGTGCAACTAAAAAAAATCAACTAAAGAGATTTGATCCTCTTGGCTCTTGCTATATGTGTGGTTAAGATAGGTCCATACTAGTTAATTTAATAAATATTATATTTTAAAACATTTTATTCAAAATATAGAGTCTAAAAAATACCAATAGTAAATTAACTCTTTTACTTTAATTATTACTTTAATTTGTTTAATTAAATTTTAAATTTAATTTTTATGTAATTTGGTCGAATCAACAGGACATTACAATGTCTACCATATTGAACTTGATATTTCCTCTTGGAGAAATGACTACTAAACATTAGTATGTGACAAATCTTATAATACTTACTTCATCATACATTTTCACATTGTCAGAATTAAGAAAAATCATAAAAATTAACTAAATACAAGTTTGTTTTAAATAGCTTTCGAATTATTGATTAAAAAAAATCAATGTAACATGAATTACAAAAAAAAGCACCTACAAATTTCTGAATTGGGGCTTTTGTGATTCATATTTAGTATATTGGAAAATTTTCAGAAAAAATCACATGAGACTTTTTTAGTTGATGTGTTTCGAGTTGTCAAGTGTTCTTCATTGTCAAAATAATATGGATGCAAAATGTACTTCTCGGATCCTATCGTGACGATGAATCAAACTGGATATGTAATGAACCTAACAACGGCCCTTTATTTTTTATTTTTTACTTAAAATATATATAATGTTTAAATCCGTAGTCCTTACTATGATATTAATCTGACTTTAATGTGACATTAATGTAATTCTAGAATATGTTTCATAAGCAGTCGTGTGCGCTATCAAATTTTGGATAAGTTGGGAAATATCTATGGTAAAATAAATGCGCATAGACCCAAACCCATGGTCATAGCCTATGTTAACTCTATCCTTGGCATATTATTTTTCTCAATAATCGTTGAGCTTCTACCAAGTGTTACCGTGTCTCAAGATTTGTCCACTAATCAATGGTCCCAAAGCTCTTAGGGAGATCAAAGACTACTCGTGCAAAATTTTTACCCACTCAGTCTGTCCATTCGTTTGAGGGTCGTAGGTGGTGCTAAATTTTATGTGTGCCCATTCCAAGAAACAAGGCTCTCCAAAAAGCGGATGTAAATTTCACATCTATATCCGATATTACCATTTTATGCAACTCATGCAATCTAAAAACATATTTTCTAAAAATATAAAGAATGTGTAGAGGGTGCATCAACCCTGCAGGGTGTTGATGCTTAGTTTTAACTTGTTGGCATTCCAAATTTTTTTTCCAAATAATCAATAGTCTTAGACTTCATGCCAGGCCAAAAATAGTATTTTCTCAAGGCTGTAATCAATTTTCGGTACCTAGGATGAGCATCATAATCACCCTTGTGACTCTCATCCAAGATTAATTGCTTGAGACTTTGTTGGTTAGGAATTTATAATCATCCCCTATAAATTAACATCCCCTTATCATCGATTGCTAGAAGAATACTGGAAGTGGAGACGATGTGAATGTGGAACGAAAGAGCCGTTGAAATTGGAGTAGTACTAGTGGAAAAAAAAGAAATCGCAGATCTAAATGTAATTTCCGAGAATTGGAAGGGAGTTCGCATTCAAACTTGTGTAACTGTGATGCGAATTAGCTAAAACGTGTGTGCTCATAGAACTTCTCCAAAAGTTGGAGAAGATGGGGATTACTAACCGAGCTAAGTGATAAGACTAGATAACGCCAATGTGATATGGGACAATTGTGAGAGCAAAGATGGAAACCGATCAGTCTTGATGTTTTATCCTCAATTGAGTAATTCTATGCTTAGTATAATATGGGAGCTGTAGGATCCACACTATATAGGTTATGTTCTTAAAAAACAGTGGTTTAAAATTGAAGATTTTGAAAACTGATGATTTTATTTTAAAAGAGTGTGTGAACTCTATTCTTTCGCGCACATTCTGACTTGTGCAATATTCACTGCATCATGGTTTCAACAAGATGATCTCATTTTCACATTATTTTTAAAATACTCACACACTAGTTTTCAGTTAACAAATTTTCCATGGTGCCAAACTCTTAATCCAAGCTCTTAATCTATCTAAGTAAAAGAAAACGTATTCTTCTCATGTGAGCCATTATGGTTAATTGATACCTTAAATATTAAACAAGCCATTGTGTTCTTAACTCAAATAAAACCAACCTTTGATTCCTATATCTCCATGTCAACCAAAGAATATGGAGATATGAAATAAAAAATACAAGATAATTATTTTATATAGTATGAGAAAATGTGAAATTTAAAATCCTAATTAGGGTTAGGGTTAGACAATTGGAGTCCTGAAAATAGAAGGTTGATTTGCATTTGAATTCGAGTTGAAATCCTACTAGATTTTGAAAATGTCTGTACTTGTAGGGTTAGGATGTCCATTTTGTTCCGGCATGTGGGTTATCTGAATTAGAACATTTGTATGAAAATTTAGTAAAGAGAAAGCAATCGTAGGAAATTAGTAGGAGTATTTATGGGAATTAATATGGAAGACTTAGGAAATTTAACTGATTTTTGGGGTGAATTACAAACATCAATGACCAAACCAATGAGGAAATCAGCATTAAACTACTAATTTCTTTGCGCCAGCCACGATTCAATTCAACTAGTGGTACACAAAGATTGAGTTTACAATTTAATTCTCTTAGTTTGTGATTTTTTTTTAATGTTTGATTATGCTCTAGTGTTTGTTTTTGGATAGTTTTATGTATAAATAATAATATTGTTAGTCATATTAAAACACTCCGATAATTTTATTGCGTATGCATACGATGGAGTGACCAGCTTTGGTTAGGTGAGATTCCCAGCGAAGAGTAGTTTGTTGTTATGGTTTTCTTGGCTTCCCTAGCTAGGGTTAGGAGATATTGTAATTGTCTCAAATTCTGATAAGCTACAAGTATGTACATGTGATTCATATTTTATATATAAATAAAGTGTTTAAACAGTCCAATAATTGAGTACTTGAAGATTTGATTCCAAGAATTGAGTATTTGAGCAATGGGATTTCCATAATTTTCTTCTAATGCCAATTTGACATAACAGACGGTTAAAATTATTATTGTTTTAGCATACACATTTTCCCCAAGAATGTACCAACTTTATTTTCTCTAAATATTTAATTTTAAAAATTTATTTGTTCATGGGCATGATAACTGAAACCGTTTAACAAAATATACAATGCCTCTTGCGCAAGCGTAAAGGTAAGAGCATTAATTACATCTCAATTATTATGAAATGAAACACTAACATAATGAAGGAACATTATCAAATCTCTTCAGTACTAGTATGCAACTAGTAATAGAAATATGGCTATAGCATATAACAAAAAGGTAAAATTTTTAGAGCTTTGGTTTATTTTTTATACTTTTATTAGTGTGGGAACAGTCGAAAATGCTGAGAAATTTTCCAAGATAGTGGATTTATGGTGAAATAATTCCTATTATACAAGTCTTTGACCTCCCACCCAATGATTAATGTCGCAGACTCGTATGTTTACTATCGCTACACACTGTTATGAATATAATTTGTTATATAGTAATAATATATATAAATGTAAATATAATAATAAACAATAGTTCATTAACTAATGATTAGTTATTTAGTGATGAAGAGGCATGTCTTAGAGACATAAGCAATCATGAAAGGCCACCTGCATAGGGTATATAAGTAGACCCTCATTCTCATTTGTAATCATCCTATCATCAATTCTTTATATAATATACAACTTTCAATTTCTATTTCCGTTTTTCTCTTTTAATATTTCTGATGTGTATATGGCTTTTGGTCGCTACATTGGTATCCGAGCTATGTCTGATCTAGCCTTTGGCCATCAACCCGTCATTAATCTTGTTGTCGTCATAATTAAATCGTTTCACTACTCCAATGTTAGAGATTCTCCATTCCACCGGATTCCTCTATAGGCCTTTGGCCATAATAAAAGTTTGGAAAAAAACAGGGAAGAAGTATATTAAAAAAAATTATTAGTAAAGGAAAAATAGAGTGAGAAAAAAAACATATTTTAAAAAATCAATTAAGAAAAAAAAAAAAAACATAACCTGGGAAATAATGAAGAAAGTAGTAAGAAAAGGAAGTAATAAGCAACAATGTGTATTACAATACTTTTATTGTTGCTATAAAAGTAATATAGTACAAAATTAGGTAGCAACTAACGTAACTGGCCAAGAATAATCTTTGCTGGAACTTGCATCAAACACCAAAATTAGGGCATAATAATATATGTATTGATGGTCATAAATAACCACAAACCCGTGACACCCTTCTGAAGTTATATCTTGACAACTGCAATCGAATATTTCCGGCAGAGTAAGCTAACCATTTGACGTTTTGACCTTTGGTTTTGTGCTTTCACTTGTCGGCGAACGACGTCCTCCGATAATTTTAAATTTCTCTGTCAAACGTGGCTATTTGTTCCGCCTGCTCTCCGTCTTTGTATCTCAGCATTTGTCAACGTCCGTTGCTTCACATCTACATGCTATCATCCACATCTAGATGCTATCATCCATATCATCTAAGTGGGAGGATGGACAGGCATAGATCGGTTCTATCACTGGAATGACAACATACAACTTACATGTTATGATCAGTTCTATCACTGGGATGACAACATAAAGTCTACAGGTTATGATAGAGCATCAAAAAATCAAGGTGAAGCACAGTGCTATCTCCACAGAGTTTAACAAAAATACTATTGGCTTTAGTGGAAGGTTGTTGTATTGTTGTGAAATGATGAAAAATAAAGTACATGTGGCTACCATAAATTTTCGAAATTTATGTTCGAAATTTCAAGGACTTAACAAGGAGGGGGTTCGAGTGTTTATATGGGAGAGATTGGTGTGAAATCTTGGGCCAGAGTTTCGTTTACTTTTCGGGCCAGAGATTCTTGTGAAACATTTGGAGAAATAATGGTGTATTCATCATTACAATGTAATCGTTAACTCCTGCTAATGGTATTTTCACATATGTTCTCTATTTCCGTGTGACGGAAGTGTTTACTAATCCTTTTACGAACTTTCTTAGGGTCTGCGGCCAAGATTTTTCATTTTACATGAATCTTTGATTTCGAGAGCTCGAATTCCCACAATTTGAGCCACATTGTTCAAATACTACCACCAGTAGGCGAATGAGTACCACACCACTGAGCTTTTCACCTGGGTTTATGGGTATCTCCGTCCTTTGGGTAACCTTGCATCAACAATGCGCGTGGATTTTATTTCATTTAATTTGTGAGTAAGAGATAATATTATTATGTTCGATTTTCAACATCTCGCATATCTTAATTTTGCAAAACTTATTTTGGCCTTGTTGGGGTATTAAGTTTTTATTCACTTAAATAGGATCTTTGAGCATGCCCCAAGCCCCAGCGAAAACGTTGCCAAATACCTTCAGATTGCTCCTTGTGAAACGTTATAATGTTTCCAAATACCTTCATATTTCTCTTTGTGAAATGTTATACATATAGATGAATATGAGTCACATTATCTAGGAACAGACACTTGAACACTTTATATAAACCCTTTTTGAATGATATTTTGTAACCATTTATATGTGAAATTAATGTGTCTAAGAACTGTGTCTAAAAGACGTGAAAAGCTCAATGTTGTTTTTAATTTTGATTTAATTTAATTAAAATATTTTAGTTTAGTATTTATTTTAAAACAATTATTTGATGTTGTCATGTTTTTTTATAAATATTTGATAGAAACAATAATTTTGTATTATATTAATAAGTTTGGCAATTAAAAAAAAAAATCTATACTAAATTTATATAAATTATAATTATTAAATTTAATTATGTAAAACATTATGTTTTCTTTTAAATAAATTTATAAAAGTTTAAAATATAATTATGTAAAACATTTTTTTTTTAAATAAATTTAAAAGCTCAAAATATTAAAATGTTTTTAAGAAAATTTTGGTTTTTTTAAATTTATCTACTTAATTTGATTTAGTGTTAATATGTGATTCTTAAAATTATTAAATTTTAAATCACTTAAAAATGAGATGGTGAAATGAGGAAAATTGTTTTCTTAACTCACTCAAAGTCATTGGTATTTTCGTCTTTCTAAAATTACATATATTTAATTTCATTTATTTTTAATAAGCAATTGTTAAAATTATTTAATTTCAAATAACTCAAGAATAAAAGGGTGAAATGATGGAATTTGTTTTCTTATTACATAATTTGAGTTCCTAGGTCATTAACATTTGAGTATTTTTGCATTTAGCTTGTCCTTTTAATCATAAGATGATTTATAATGATGTGTTGGTAATATGTGACTATGAAAGTTATTAAATTCCAAATAACTCATGAATGAAATTGTGAGATGGAAATTGTTGTTTTATTACATCATTTAAATTCCCACATCATTGTCATTTGAATTCCCAGAACATTGTCATTTGAATATTTTTGCATTTAGTGTTTCTTTTTAATGGTAATGCTTTATTTAATGGTTATAGGTTGATATCAAACTAGGAGATGTTAACTTTTGAAATTTATTAAATGTATTTGTAAAAAATCAATATCAAATTGTTTAAAGTATAATTTTATCATAATAATTTTGTTGTGTCTGAACATGTGTGTATTAATTTCATATTATATATATATATATATATATATATATATATATATATATATATATATATATATATATATATATATATATATAATTTTGAAATATTAATAATAAGATTAAAATTAATTAATTTTTGTTAATTATAACTCAATATATACTAAACATATAAAATTGTCTATTTACCATTGGTAAGTATTTAGTAATTTTGAAGAGTTTATAGGAAGTTTTAATTTTACGTGACATTCTCCTAACATGTGAACACCTATATACACATTGTATATGTAATTTTTGTTTTAAATGACATTTTCATCGTTGTCAAAGGACTTATAGTCAATGGAAGGTATTCAAGACATCAATTGGGAAGCTTTACTCTTCTTTGGAGAATTTTGAATGAAAACCATCCTTCTCGAAAGAATAATCCTCAAAGTATATGGAAATGAACTCCTAAAGCACATTATATAACTAAATTTTATCATTTAGAATGATATTTTGTAACAAATTTTATGTGAGATTTTGTGATTTAATACATTGGTAAGGTTTTTTTTTTTTTTTTTTTTTTTTTTGCATATGCATTGTCTTCATCAAATATTATGCACGGTGTGAGATAGGATATATTGTTTTGAGTATTTTAACCACTCTTCATTTCAACCTTTGGTTTTTGTGCCATCTGGATGAGATCCCTCCAGAAGGGAAATGATTATTTCCCATTTGAATTTATTTACCATTTTTTGACCCAAGGAGTTGATGCAATGGTGACCTAAAAAGGTCTTGGAATGGTGACCCAACGAGTTTGCAATGGTGACCTAAAAAGGTGTTGGAAGGGTGACCCAACGAGTTTCCGCAATGGTGACCCAACGAGTTACTGCAACAGTGAACCGGCTAGTTGCCACAACTATGGATCAGTGAGTTGCTACAAATTTGAACCAACAAGTTTCTGCAATGGTAAACCAACGAGTTAATACAATGGTAAAATAATAAGTTGTTGCAACGGTCAGCCAAAGAGTTGTTGCAACGGTCAAAAAACAAGTTGTCGCAACGGTCAACCAGAGAGTTGTTTCATTCGTCAAACAACGAGTTGTCGCAGTGGTGAAATAATGATTTGTTGCAACAACCAATCAACGATTTTTCGGAATGGTTAACCAACGAGTTTCTGCACCAGTCAACCAATGAGTTGCCGCACAGAAAACTAGAGAGTCACGATTTTATCACTTTTGTTTTTTATATTGAAATTATGTTTGATTATTATTATTTGTATCTAATTATCCATTTTATTATCATTATAACATATTTTTCATACTAGGCTCATCCTTCATTGTCTAAAAAAGAATGATTGGCCATAAAATATATATTTTATTATGAGCCTGCTATGAAAGAGGTGGTATAATGGCGAGATAATAATAAATAATAATGAAAAATAATTTGAATATAAAAAATAAAGGTAATAAAAATAGCAAGTTCCTAGTTTTTTATGCAACAACTCACTAGTAGACTTTTTGCAGAAACTTGTTGGTTAACTGTTGTTGCAACTCATTGGTTAGTTGTTGCAGTAGCTCATTATTTCATTTTTGTGACAACTTGTTGTTTGACCGTTGCAAAAACTCATTAGTTGAACATTTCGGCACCTCGTTAATTTACCATTGTGGTAATTCTTTAGTTGACCATTGCAAAAAATCATTGGTTCAACTTTGTAGCAACTCGTTGGTTCACAATTGTGACAAATCACTAGTTCACCATTGTTGCAACTTCTTGGATCACTGTTGTGGAAACTCATTGGGTAACCATTGTGGAAAATTGCTTGGTCATCGTTGCAACTCCTTTCTGGGTCACCACGATAGAAAATACTTAGGTCTGAATATGGTAAAGAAATTCAAATGGGAAATAATCATTTCCCTTTGGAAGGGGTCTCATCAAGATGGCACAAAACTCAAAGCCGAAACATCGACTAGTTAGACTACTTAAAACAAATTGTTTTGTCTCACACCATTTATAATATTTAACACCATTCATAATATTTGATGATTACAATGCATACACCAAAATAAACTTACCAATGAATTAAAGGTGGTTATAAAATATAACTAAAAATGATACAATTTAGTTACATAACATGCTTTAAGAGTCCATTGACATATACTTCAAGGATTCTTCTTTCGACAAAGATGGTTTTCATTAAAAATTATCCAAAGAGGAGTAAAGCTTCATAATTTCAGTCTATAATATCTTATGTCAAATGCGAGTCCTTTGACGATATGACGACCATTCCAAGTCCTCCCTATCATTCAAAGATAATTTGACTCTGAATTATCCAAAGGGTAGGAGTTGAGCTTCACAAGTTCATAGTCTTGAGTATTGCTCATTTTCGAGTTTCATAGTTTATTTTATGTGGTGGACCCAAAACACTAGTATTTTCCACAGATGAAATTCATTTTGGATATGTTAATAGTTTTTATTGATAAATTAACAACATTTTTCATCTCACCATTGCATTCAAAATCTATTTGGAATTTAATAATTTTAATCATCACATATTAGCAACACATCATTAAAAATCTTCCTATCATTAAAATGACATACATTCAAATACTAATGACATAAGAATTCAAATTATGTAATAAAACATTAATTTTCATCATTTCACCATTCCATTTTTAAGTTATTTGAAATGAGATAATTTTAATAGTTGCATATTAAAAATAAATGAAATTAAATAGATGCAATTTTAACAATACCAAAATTTCAATGATTTAGGAATTCCAATGATGTAATAAGAAAACAATTTTTCACTATCTCATTTTTCATTGATTTGAAATCTAATAATTTTAATAATCACATATTTAAAAAAAATCAAATTACATAGATAGAATTTTAGAAAGACTAAAAATTTCTTATAAATATTTTAATGTTTTGGCCTTTTATAAATTTATTTTCAAAAAAATAAAATTAAACATAATGTTTACATAATTAAATTTAATAATTATAATTTGTATAAATTAAATATGGTAAAAACTTGATAAAATATCAAAATTATTTATAGATTTAAAATTAGAATTTATGTAATAAAAAATAATGGTTTCTTTAAATATTTATAAAAAAACATCACAACATAAAAGAATTATTATTTTAAAATAAATATTAAAAGAAAAAAATCTAAATTAAAATATTTTAATTAAATTAAATTAAATTAAAAACTACATTGAATATTGCCACTCTATTTATGATTTTTCACATCACTCATGCACTTAGAAGACGATAATCACAACGCCATTAGACACATTAATTTCACATCTAAGTGGTTAAAAAATATCATTCAAATTTGGTTTATATAACTTGCTTTAAGTGTCTGTTCCTATACTGAGACTCGTCTTCATCCTCTTACGAGTATGAATAACGTTTTACCAGGAGCAATATGAAGGTATTTGTCAACTTTTTAGCTTCGACTTGGGCATGTTCACGGATCTAATTTAAGTCAATAAAAACTTTAGACCCCAAAAAGACCAAAATGACTTTTGCAAAAATAATATATGCTAAAGCTTGATAATCAAACATAATAATATCTAGTACTCATAAATTAAATGAAATCGAATCTAGGGTGTTGATGATGCAAGGTTACCGAAAGGAGGGAAATACTCATAAAGCTAGGTGGAATACAAGGTGCAAACCTCAGTGGTAATAGTTTGCCATCTGTTGATATAATTTGAACACCACGACTCAAATTAATGGAGCTCGAGCTCAAATATTCATTTAACATGAAAAATCTTGTCTGCATACCATAAGAAAGTACTAAAAAGATAAGGAAACCCCCTCGTCACATGAAAATGGAGAACAAATTTGGTGATATCCTCAGTAGAGTTAATGATATCATTGTAACGATGGCTCCACCATTATTCCTTTCAAGATTTCACACAATACTCTGGCCGAACATGTAAACGAAGCTCTCGCCCAATATTTCACACGAACATCTCCCATGTAAACAGTCGAATCCCCTCCTTGTTAAGTCCTTTGAAATTTTGAAACTGCGACACGGAAAACCTTGAAGCTCTGTGGCAAATTCATGTACTTCAGTGTGCATCATTGCACAACAATAGAACAACCTTCCACTAAAGTGAATAGTATCTATGTTAAACTTTTTCGAGATAGCACTTTGCTTCACCTTAATTTTTTGATGCCATCCCAGTGATAGAACCGATCTATGCATGTCCATCCTCCCACTTACTCACAGGCATGAAGGTGAGAGTGGGAAACTTGGCCATGGCGAACAGGCGCTCACAATAGAGCTCGCTCGGTATTCATTATTCATTAATTCAAATTTCAAATCCTGCCACTATTTTGAATTTCAAATATAAATTCTATGGCGCCCAATTTATTGGATACTTGCCATGGTAAAGAGGACATGGATGACATGGTAGATATGGATGATGGCGTCCAGATGTGAATCAATGGATGTTGACAAACGACTGGACACAAAGATGGAGAGCGGACGGAACAAACAACCACGGTTGACAGAGAAATTTAAAGTTATCGGAGGACGTTCGCCGGCAAAGTGAAGGGACAAAATCCAAAGGTCATAACGTCTAATGGTTAGCTTACTCCGTTTCTGACAGGGGCATCGAGTTGCATCTGGAATTTATAGCAATTTTTGTAATCGATTCCATTTGATTTCAAGGTAGGCTATTGGAAAAAGTATCTGGTCTTTGATGCTACTACACAAAACTTGTGTGTTTTGAATCCACTTTGTTTCAGGGTAAGCTCAAATCCACATACAGTCCTGTACAACCTTGCAGACACTCATATCCTTTCCATCGTCGCCTTTGCAATTAGGTGGATCCTCTATCGAAAACGACCAACTCCCACCCATTACATCGAGAGGGAAATATCTTTTTAATCTCCCTCCACCATCACCAAGAAACCTCACCATCGTTCCATCCCACCTGCTACCCATTTTTCGGCCGTTGTTCGAAGCATCGACATACATCTTCAAGGCGTGGCTATGTTTTCCGGTCAACTCCGGTTGTCATCAGGCATGTGGAAACAACTGTTGAAAAATTCGTATCGGCTGGACTTGGGGTCATACAATAGTGTGTGTATATATATTTTCCATGGAAGAAAAATCTTTATTCATATTGGAATAACTGACCCGCTCCAAAAAAAGGTTTTACAATGCTTCATGAGCTGTATAGTTGCGAGGATCAGACTTTATGATTTGTTGATTTACATTAAGGATATTTAAAGAAAAACAAAAAATACAGTCAAAACTTCCAAAAGATATGTGTTGTTCAAAGACTATACCATGATTACTTCCTCTATAGCAGAGGAAACATCGGTGATAATGAGACGACCACGCTGTAAGATCAAAGCTTGTTTCGATAAGTGATTAGCTTCTTCATTTAATTCTCTGAAGACATGTTTGAAGGGGGGAGAGGATAATTTGGAAAAGAGGTGTTGAATGGCTCTCAAAACTACTTGTAAGTGTGGAGCCAGTATCCGAGCTCACTCAGAAGCCCACTCCACAACAACTTTGGAGTCACCTAAACACTGCATCTCCGTAATGCCTTTGCTATGAACAACAATTAAAATAGCCCAAAGAGCTGCGAGTTTAGCTTTATTGTTTGAACCTTGACCACGACCAAATTTAATCTTAAAATTTCTTCCAGAGGGGAGGAAGAGAGTGGCACCTGCAGTAGCTAATGGAGGGGATCCTTAGCTTGCACCATCGAAGAAGGCCCATGGAATGGCATGATTGATGATGGGGGGCTAGAGAGACCTTGACTTTTTTATTTTTGGGGGGCCTCGAATGTTCCTTGGTCCATTGAATAATCAAGGAAGCTATCAGCTCTTTAGGGATTAGAATCCCATTAAAAATGGCTGAATTATGAGCCCACCAAATCCCATAAGCAAATAATGAGGGTAGCGTAGCATAGGCACTTACCTCTGGGAGGTTCCACCATTGGTATGAATGAGCGAGATAGGATTCTGCATCATCCAAGTAAACGGTTGAGAAGGCATCAGAGGAAATGGACTAGACCGTTTCTACATAAGAGAAAAAGAGGAAAAGGTGACGACCAGATTCACAGCATGTTCCACAAAGCGGACATCTACTTGGGCCTACCCATCCACGTTTCTGTAAATTATCCCAAGTTAAAAGCTTGTTTTTCAAGACTAGCCACATCACAAGTTTGGCTTGTAAATGCCCAGGTGTCTTCCAAATGAGTTTCCACCATTCTTATTTCTCAGCAGCAGAGAGATCCTCCATATAAGCCTTGTAGCTGAGTTTTTCTGAGTATGTTCCAGAGTTTCAATTTTTTGTCCTAACCAGAGTGTCACCTGCATCCTAGTCTAGGTGTATGAAGTTATTCACTGGAAGAAGAACATAAGAGGACCATTCAAGAGAATCCTCCTCATTAAGGTGAAGATAAGATGTCGATTTCCAGCCAGCAGAACCCCAAGCTTGTGGATATGAAGAGGCAGCATTTGCAATAGTGAGAATATGTTTTGCACTTAGAATATTTCAAAGCCTTTGAGAAAGCTTAAAAGAATTACCAGCCCCAACCCATGGGCCCAAGCCGATCCGAACTTGATCTCCTTTACCAATATTCCACGCAAACCAATAACCAATGAAGGGAAAAGCTTGTACGAAGGCCTTCCAGCAAATAGAACCATTCTTATGTGATTTTGTCTAAAGACGAAACCAAGATGTGACAAAAGTACCCTTCATATATTTTTCACATAAAATGCGACTCCAAAGTGAACCAGGGTTCTCAGAAAGTATCCATAAGGATTTTGCAACTAAAGCTTGATAGGAAATATGGAGATTTTTTATTCCCCATCCGCCAAGTTCCTTGGGCAGCGCTAACGATGTCCATTTTGATAAGGAGATACCTTCATCCTTTTGATAAGCAGTCCATAAGAAGGAGAAATAGAGTTTCTTGATTTTATGTAGGATGTCTTTTGGGATGGCCATAATGGAGGCCCAATAAACCGAGTTGCTTTGGAGGACATATTTTAAGAGGACCAAGCTCCCACCTCTGAACATGAATCTATTGGTCCAGAGCTTTATACGATTTTCAATTTTTTGGTAGAGCTATATCCAGTCCTTGAAACCATAAGAATTGGGCTTGAGAGAGAAACCCATATACTTAAAACGATCTGACCAATTAGAAAGAGGAGAAGGTAAGGAAGATCTGAGGTCATCCAAAAGAGGAGTCGAGGAGATGTTATGGATAAGACAAGACTTTTCAAAATTTATGAGCATCCCTGAGGCCTTTTGATATAGATCCAACATCTTTTCAAGAGAGGAGGAATTTTATTTTGAAGCACTTCCAAAGAGAAGTATATCATCGACAAAGAGGACATGAGTCAGGAATTCATATCCAGATATGTGAATACCTTTAAAAGAGCAAGAAACACAGGCTTGTTTAACAAAACGGCTTAAAGCTTCAACAATTAAGAGAAACATGAAGGGGGACATAGGAAACCCTTGATGGAGCCCTCGGGAAGGGTGGAAAAATTCTAAAGGAGCACCATTTATCAAAACAACAAAGGAAGTTGATTGAATACAACCCATGATCCAATTGATAAAATCCACATTCATCCCAATCTGCGTTAATAAGAGGCAGAGGAAAGTCCAATTGACCCTATCATAAGCTTTTTATAAGTCCAACTTAAGTGCAAAAGAATGCTTTTTATTTAGATGAATAGAGTGTAATGCCTCTTGAGCTAAAGACACAGCATCGTGAATTTGACGATTATGGAGAAAACAAAATTGTTCTTCTGAGATGATAATGTTGAAAATGGGCTTAATGTGTTGAGCTATGATTTTAGAGATTATTTTATATATCAAATTGCAGCAGGAAATAGGACAGAAATCCCCAAAGGTTAAGGGAGATTGCTTCTTGTGGATGAGCACAATGAAGGTAGAGTTTAAATAGCTTAAAACCTTTCCAGAAGATTGGGATTCCCTAACAAATTTCAGTAGATCATCATTTAGAAGATCATAAAAGCCCAAGTAAAATTCTATAGTCATACCATCCAGACCGAGACTTTTATATTTATTGAAAGATCGAAGGGTAAATTTTAGTTCTTCTTCGTCAACCACTTTTGTAAGATTGACATTCATATCTTCCAGAATTAAACGGGGGAACAACTTGAAAACTTGTAAGATTTAATGAATTGGACATCCTTTAGGAGCAGAGAAAGGATTTTTGAAATGTTGAATGCCAACATTTTCTTTTTCTTTGAAAGATCTGACTTTTATATTGTTTGAATCCATAATTTCTCGAATATTATTTATATTCCACCCATGAGAGGCATATCGATGAAAAAACTGGGGGTTTTCGTCACCAACTTGGATCCAGATTGCACAAATTTTTAATCGCCATAGATGTTCCACTTTCAAAAGCAGATCATGGTGCTTATTTTCGAGTGATTTTGAAGAATCCAGTTATGAAGAAGAGAGACATCCGTTAGAGGAAGAGTAAAGATAGGCCAGTTCAGCTTCAATCTTTTTTAGAAGAGAAAGTCGGCTAGAACGAAAATTATGGAACCAATTCTTCGTTACTTTTTTTATTTTGGCCATGTTTGTGGCCCATTGTTTCATTAAATGAATAGGGGAATCAGAGGAAAGATACATCCAAGAATTCAAGATGAGAGACATATAGTCGTCCTCTAAAAGCCAAGCCAGATTAAATTTGAAGGGAGAGGGAGGCTTAGCTTCGGGAGCATCAATAGAGAGAATGATGGGGCGATGATAAGACAAACCACCCGATTCGATCTAGGACTAAAATCTTAGCTACTTATAAAAAAAATCCTCAGAAATAAGAAATTTGTCAAGTATTTTAGCAACAACATTGGCTCCTTTACGCATATTCTTCCACCTAGGAGAGAGTTTGAGGGGCTTAATATCCACAAGTTTATGGGAGTCTACCAGGGATAGCAGGAAGGGAGCTAGAGGATTTACTCTAGTAGACTCACCCCATACTTCCTGAAGAGAGAGGGTGAAATTTAGGTCACCTCCCATGACGAGAGGTTGGGAAAGAGCTGGAACCATGGAAAACAGGGATGACCAGAACAACTTTTGATCAGAACAGGGACAATAAATATTGAATAAGGAAAAGGAAGACCCCGACACTTGGTCAACGCAGGATGAAAGAATATAATCGTGGTGGCATGACAAGGACAAGACTAAGATGGAAGGGATACAAGCTGTCACCAGCCCTCTAGCCTGTCCCACGGGGTCAATGGAAGTAAAAGACTATTGCTTTAGCTAGCTTGAAAGAAAATCCACAACAAAGGACCTCGGAAATTTTGTTTCTTGTAGGAGAATAACGTCAAGAGACACGGTTTGAAATAACCGTTTGAGGGCTAGGTTTGAAGGGGCACCCCTAATACCCCGCACATTCATGGAGAGAAATATCATGGAAGACCCTTCGATGGTTGTTTCCTAGGTCCAACGGCCCATTGAATGGTTTTGTGTCTCCCCACATTGATATCCACGGAGGCTTGAGGTTGAGCTTTGGACACGTGTGATTTGCATCTAAGACTGATTTTAGGTGTTAGGTGAGAGACCAGAACACCTTTTACAGCAGAGATATTATGAAGGGAGGATTGGGAATGCAGATTGGAAACAGAGGAGGAAGAGGGAAGCGAGGACTGGAGAGCATAGGTAGTAGGAGAAGAAGATTTCCGAGGGGGGGGGGGGGGTAGGAGGAGGGGAGGAGGGAGAAACCCAAACAAAGGGAGAAGGAACAAACATAAGGGATGCAAAGGGGGAGGCATGACTATTCATAAATAATTGTTTTCATGAATAAACTCAAAGGAAAGAGGCGTGATGGAGCAAGGGAGCATACCTATGGAAGCAGTAGTGTCGACGGCAGACACCTGCTTGGGCGAGTCCTTTGAAGGCTTCGAAACATCTGGAATTGTTGATTTTATAGCAGATTCGACGACTTCTGGCTGGGCCTTTTCCTTTTAAACCCCCGAGACTTCATGCTTGGAGTATGAAACAGAATTGCATGAAATTGCACCGCCGTCATTTACTTTCTTCCAAAAAAATTTATCTGGGATGTAAGACGTCAGGACGAGGGCACTGGGCTACAAGGTGGCCAACTTGTCTGCAATAGAAACACCAAAACATTAATTTCAAATAATCAAGTTTCTGAAACCAAGAGCTTCCATGCAATTCAAGAGAAATTCCTTCGTATAACCCATCTCAAATGTCTAGTTTGACCTGAATTTTTGCACACCTACGATCTAATTTCGAATCCAAATCTTCTTCGAGAGCAATGAAGGAGCCTATATTGTTTCCAATAGCCTCAAGCAAGGGGCATTGCCAAAAAAATTAAGGGAGGCCTAGCAAGAGAACCCCTACCCTCTATAGATGTTGAGGAGCATTATCGGCATTGAAATGTACGTCCTAGTTCTGAAGAACTAAACCAGCAGGACACCAGTTCCACACTCGGTTCAAAAGTTTAAATTTATCATCAGCAGAAACAAGTTTGAGAAGAAGCCAACCGTGTGAAAGTTGGTGAAAGGACGGGGAGTAGCCCAGCACTAGACTCTAGTGATTTTTAATCTAGACTTGAATAGCCTCAGGGGAAGCCATCCGACAACACAAACGACCCACCAGTGCATTATCCAAGTAATTAGGGATTCTAGAAATGGCAATATCCTTTTCCACAATGAGCTTAAGAGAATTTCGATTAGCACTAACACCTTTTTTTGATTTCTTGTATTTGCGCTCAGAGGAAGGGATATCATTACAAAGGCGGGTGGTATGATCATCATTGGTGGGAGTAGAGGCATCATCATGCACAGAAGAGGAGTGCGAAGAAGGATGATCAGTTTGAGTGCCTTGGTAAGTACAATGAACTGAGGTAGCTCTGCGCATGAAGTCGAATTGACCTGGGAGAACGAACCGAGCCTCCGGGCTGTAAATTAGATCGACGTTATTAGAACTCATGGTGAGGTTAGAAAAACAGTCATCTAATAGGAAGGAGACACACAGAAGAAGTCAGATGGAGGTGGAAAGCAACATGTAAAACCCAGAACCTAAGGCCGAAAACTACCCACCTTGTAGATGAAAGGGAGAAAGGTCACATGCATGACAACCGGGACCCGAGGGCTGGATAGGCAGAAAGGTACCGAAGAGGTTCATAATAAAAAAAGAGAAGGAATGAAGAGCATATCAAGTGTCGCCAATGAAGAAAAACTATCGACAAAACACAAATGAGACCAATGATTGAAAAACAATTAATCGACATTTCAACTGGGTGTTAGTGTTGTCTTGGCCACTATGATTATAAATATGCTAAGTGATCATTGACCTAAGTTATAATTAACCACCATGACCTAGATCACAATAACACATACATTTCTCTTGGGACTATGGATAAATTAAAATTTTCAGTTTCACCTTAATTTTAAGTCAGAAAAATATAGTATGAGGTATATATGTCATTTGTTCACTTCTTAATGTGGATAATGGAGTTGACAGAAAATAATACTATCAATATTAAATTATGTGTAAAATTCATTTTATATTCAGTTTATATGTAATATTAAAAACAAAAAATATTTTTCTACCATAAGTAAAATATTTCAACGTTCATATTATTCCATGTCATTTAAATTTGAGATTATTTCCAAAAAATTGCATAAAAATTTATAACCTACATTGGTCAATGCTAAATTAGTGACAATCAGTAGGAAAATAAAATATTATAAGCAATTTCTTTGGCAATAAAAAATAAATTAAGAAGTGAAGTCCAAAAATTAATTGCTTGCTCACAAACAAGGATGTAGGAGGTAGGTAATATTCAATAGTAGCACTACACATTAAGATACATTGATAAATTAAGTTCACAAATAAGTCTTGAGAAACACATAAATAAATATGGAAATAACATGTGTTAGGTATATTTATTTATATCTTATTCATATTCATTTTTTGGTTTTCCTTCAATGCTTAAGAATAAAATATCAGTACAAAAACATCTAAAAATCATGCATGAATATTTCAACCATATCCATAAATTATATATATATATATAGAGAGAGAGAGAGAGAGAGATTCTTATAATTAAAATATTTATTATTTTGTTGCTCAAAATTAACATTAACATAGATACATCTAAATCTAGATTTACCAGCAACAAAGAGGAATTAAATGT
Organism: Pinus albicaulis; assembly: GCA_034641835.2. Classification (NCBI taxonomy): domain Eukaryota; kingdom Viridiplantae; phylum Streptophyta; class Pinopsida; order Pinales; family Pinaceae; genus Pinus; species Pinus albicaulis. The sequence continues at coordinate 1,316,018,207 of CM076575.1, forward strand.
CTCGAAGCGCAAACATTTCTTCAATTTTCTCACTCAAAAAGAGTTTTGAATCTTAAGAGATTTGATCCCTCTAGAAATTTGGTAGAACCTAAGTTAGATGAATCTTTATTGATCCCTACCAATATTTACACTGATTAAGAGGAGAATATGTATATAGTATAATAGATTGCAAAATAATAATAATTAATTAAATACGTAATTAACATAAAAAATCTATAAAAGAATTCAAAAAATATCATTGAGCATGAGGTTTCCCATAACTTTATCCTAACCAATGTTTACTATAGATTTTATTTCAATTAGTCTTAACTAAATCTAAGGTTAATAAAGATGTTTTATTTAAATGGGAATCCCACAACAAAAAGATAGGAAAATTAAGTTTGGACTAAAACATAATTTTAATACGGTTTAACTCAAAAATTATGGGATCTACGTTATCACCTAAACACCATTTTGATTCATGCTAACTTTAAGGTAAGTAAAATAAATAAATATATATATATATATATATATATATATATTATTTTTAATTTTTTTTGTTTTTTATTTTGAATAAGATGTTTTTATTTTTAGTTAATGTTAAAAAAAAAAGTAATTTTATTAAATATTATATTTTAAAATGAAAATGTATATTTAAAATATTATATTCCAAATCTAGAGTCTAAAAATTCAAGCCAACCACTTGCCAACATGTTTGTGCTTAATCGAAGTCGACATTACTGCTCTTTCAAAAATTAAAAAATTATATATTTCAATAAAAAATTAGATATAATAAAAAACAAAAATGAATATACATATTTGTTTTATTCAATTTAGAGTATAATAATACATGAATAATCTCACTCTCCATATAGATATGAAACAACATAATCTTATATCAATATTATAGAGAAAAAAGTATAAGTATATATATATATATCTATATATATATATATATATATATATATATATATATATAATCAGATTTGTTGAGGTGCAAAAATTTTGTTCAAATTCGAATTTTACACTAAAAAAAATCAACTGAAGAGATTTGATCCTCTTGGCTCTTGCTATATCTGTGGCTAAGATAGGTCCATACTAGTTAATTTAATAAATTTTATGTTTTAAAACATTTTATTCAAAATATAGAGTCTAAAAAATACCAATAGTAAATTAACTCTTTTACTTTAATTATTACTTTAATTTGTTTAATTAAATTTTAAATTAATTTTTTATGTAATTTGGTCGAATCAATAGGACATTACAATGTCTACCATATTGAACTTGATATTTCCTCTTGGGGAAATGACTACTAAACATCAGTATGTGACAAATATTATAATTCTTACTTCATCATACATTTCACATTGTGATAATTAAGAAAAATCATAAAAATTAACTAAATACAAATTTGTTTTAAATAGCTTTCAAATTATTGATTAAAAAAAATCAATGTAACATGGATTACAAAAAAAACACCTACAAAATTCTGAATTGAGGCTTTTGTGATTCATATTTAATATATTGGAAAATTTTCAGAAAAAATCACATGAGACTTTTTTAGTTGATGTGTTTCGAACTGTCGAGTGTTCTTCATTGTCAAAATAATATGGATGCCAAATCTACTTCTCGGATCTTATCGTGACGATGAATCAAATTGGATATGTAATGAACCTAAAAAAGGCCCTTTATTTTTATTTTTTTACTTAAAATATGTATAATGTTTAAATCCCTCGTCCTTACTATGATATTAATCTAACCTTAATGTGACATTAATGTAATTCTAGAATATGTTTCATAAGCAACTGTGTGCGTTATCAAATTTTGGATAAGTTGGGAAATATCTATGGTAAAATAAATGCGCATAGACCCAAACCCATGGTCATAACCTATGTCAACTCTATCCTTGGCATATTAATTTTCTCAGTAATCGTTGAGCTTCTACCAAGTGTTACCCTATCTCAAGATTCGTCCACCAATCAATGGTCCCAAAGCTCTTAGGCAGATCAAAGACTACTCATGCAAAAGTTTTACCCGCTCAGTCTGTCCATTCGTTTGAGGTTTGTAGGTGGTGCTAAATTTTATGTGTGCCCATTCCAACAAACAAGGCTCTCCAAAAAACGGATGTAAATTTCACGTCTATATCCGATATTACCATTTTATGCAACTCATGCAATATAAAACATATTTTCTAAAAATATAAAGAATGGGTAGAGGGTGCATCAACCCTGCAGGGTGTTGATGCTCAGTTTTAACTTGTTGGCATTCCAAACATTTTTTCCAAATAATCAATAGTCTCAGACTTCATGCCAGGCCAAAAATAGTATTTTCTCAAGGTTGTAATTAATTTTCGGTACCTAGGATGAGCATCATAATCGCCCTTGTGACTCTCATCCAAGATTAATTTCTTGAGACTTTGTTGGTTAGGAATTTATAATCATCCCCTTCTCATTGACATCATATCCCCATTTTTTTTCCTTAATGTCCTGAAGTTTTGCTTGCTTCCATAAAAATAAATATTATATATCCTTCAAACCAACATCTTTAATATGTTATTTGAAATAAGTTTTAGCTTGACTAGATGCAATTCCATACATACAATGAAGTTTTCTACTTAACCTTTCAAAAACTCTATTCTAACTACATTTCAAGCATTTAATTTCAAAATGGAATTCCCTAAAAAAGGTAGCCCATCTTGCTTGCAGAGAATTAAGAGTAGGTTTGCTAAAATAATTAGTCAAACTGTTGTGATCGTTCATAAATTTAAATTTATTACCCAAGGGGTAATTTTTCCACATATTTACTATAAATATCTTTAATAAATATATTTTAGCTTAAATTAGAATCCCACAACAAAGACTGAGAGGAAAAACAAGTTCATAATTCAAAATAAGTTTAATACTAATTAACTCAAAAAATATAAGATCTATGTTATTTAAGCTAAACACCATTTTGATCATGCTAAATTGAATATCGAGACAAATATATCAAACTAAACTAAACCCCAAAATATGTAATGAAAAAAATAAAATAAAATTATATATATATATATATATATATATATATATATATACTTTTTTTTTAATATATCCTTTCACTATTCAATAAATCTAGTACAATATAGATTTATAGCATGTATGTAGACATCATTACATAGATTCAATGTATTATTAGGTAGATGAAATACTTGGATTGAGAGGTTGTTGCAATAACTATTTTTACTAAACTAAAAAAAAATCCCAATTCTAGTGAACTAGGTGTTAGTGTTGTCTTGGCTATCATGATTATGAACATGCTAAGTGATCATTGACCTAAGTTATCATTAACCACCATGGCCTAGATAACAATAACACATACATTCCACTTAGGATTATGGATCAGTAGGAAACATCTAAAAATGTTTGGTAAGACACAATCAAAATAGAATATTAACCAACTTCTAAAGTGGTATATAATGTGCTCCTCCTAATAGTGGTTTCAAGAACATGAGCTCATTTTCATGTTATTTTGAAAATACTCACACACTAGTTTTCAATTAACAAATTTTCTATGGTGCAAACTCTTAATCCAAAATCTTAATCTATCTAAATAAAAGAAAATGTATTGTGCTCATGTGAGCCACTATGGTTAATTGATACCTAAATATTAATTTTTTTTTTATCAAAACGTATTCTTCTCATGTGAGACACTATGGTTAATTGATACCATAAATATTAAATGAACCATTGTGGCCTTAACTTAAATAAAACCAACATTTGATTCCTATATCTCCATGTAAACCAACGAATATGGAGATATGAAAAACAAAATACAAGATAATTAGTATATATAGCATGAGAAAATGTGAAATTGCAAACCCTAATTAGGGTTAGGGTTAGATAATTGGAGACCATAAAATAGAAGGTTGTACAATTATTCTAGGGTTGGATAATTGGAGTCTCGAAAATAGAAGGTTTATTTTATTTTGATTCCAAGTTGAAATCCTACTAGTTTTTGAAAATGTTTGCACTTGTAGGGTTAGGATGCCCATTTTGTCAAACTATACGAAAATGAGTGTAGGTTGACTTAAATATTTAGTCAAACTATTGTGATCGTTCATTAAAATCAATTTCTTACCCAAGGGGTAATTTTGCCACATCTTTACTATAAATATATAATTTTAAAGTGTGTTTTTACCTATGTTATAGATTTGCATCAATTCATATTCCTAATATGTTTCCACATTTTTGGAACATATTGAGAGAACATGGAAAATAAATGGAAGATAATCATGGATCTTGAAGTGAAATAGCCTAAAGAGAAAATAATGTTTTCCAGATAAGATTTAGTTTGGTCTGAAGTCTTCAAAAAACACATGAATACTGACCAGGTTGAAAAAATTCCCAAAAAAAGAATTATTGATTTTGTTAAAGGAGAGGAATCAAATCCAGATACTTTGTGTTTCTTTCTACGTCAAGAAAGTAAACCCCCAAGCAAAACAACTAGTGTTTCCTTGTGATGGGAACTGTAAGAATTTTAGAAAAGAATTGTTTATATGTTCATATTAATAGTGCTTTATCATTTATCATATGTGCTGACATTTAAAAATTCATTTTGTAGCTATCATTCCTCATATGGTCCATATGATCAGAGAGAAGAATGGAAAACCAAACCAAGGCATTCAATTGCCAAAACGAGGGGTTTTCAATGACATTTTATCGTAAAGGTTATGGTTCAGGATCGTGACACAACAGTAATAACATACAACATGTATGATCATGAAGATGGGCAAGGATGGCCTTCTCTTGGAAAACACAACATGTTAGGTGATGATGTTCCTTAGAAGAAGGCAAGACTTTCAAGGGACCTCATTTCTTATTTAGAAATTTGTTTTTTCGTCAACTGCCAATTGACTATGTTTGTAAAATCCATATTATGAAATATATTGACATAGATTCTACAAATAGAGATAGGGATTTTTTCTTACGCATAAAAGATATTGTAAACATCTATAATTTTTCGACGACGGAAAATTATCAACAACATAGAAAAGATGAAATGAGTGTTAATCTCGGGTATCAAAAACACCATAATGATTTCTTCTTCTACTAAAATGCTAATGGTGGAGAAATCTCTTTTATAGTTTGAATATAAAAAAAATGGATGTTGGAAACTATGGTCAAGTCATCCCACAATAAATTGATTGTGAGAGACTCAACGGTCAATAAAAATAAATATGTGGCGAGTATTTTTTGCAATGATTGCTTTAATAAAACCATTTTGGTTATAAAGATTCAATATGATTAATGAATAAAATTCAACTTCATTCTATTTAATATGATAGTATCAGTTGTACACGCTTGAGGTGTTTGATGAGAAACAAAGTGGGGTACCGGTTGCATGGGTGGTGATGTCATGTAATACATCACAAGATATAGCACTATGGCTGGAGAATCTCATGCATAATTTTTTTCATATTCATCCTGATTGGAGGGTCAATGCGTTCATAATTGATGATGTTACAGCTGAAATGATTTCTTTGAGGTAACATCAATATTATTATTTGACATTGAAAGTTGTATTCATTC